>CM053750.1:12696805-12751326 GCA_028658305.1 Pachyuromys duprasi
GAAAAAGAAACCTGTAATATTTACACTGGGAAAGATCCAACCCTTTTTTTTTTTTTTTTTTACCTTGTCCGCTCCTGTGTCCACCCACATGCACACACACACAGAGTTTTCCAGGATCCTCAAACTCACTCTGTTTTCTTTTTTTAAAAACACATTTTAAAGTGTATCTTACATATCTAAGTATTTGCCTGCATTTATGTCTATGTACTATGTGTGTGCCTGGTGCCTGCAGAGGTCAGAAGAGGGCATCAGATTCCTTGAAAGTGGAACTACAGATGGTTCTGAACCTCCACGTGGGTGCTTAGAATTAAACTCAGGTTTCCTGCAAGAGCACCCACTGATCTGAATGCAGCCTCTACTTTCGTTTTCTTAACATGCACACAGGTGAGGTGCCCAAATATTTTCCAAAGGAAAATCTACAAAGGGCCTAACTGTGCCTTATTCACTGAAATGTTCTAAGAATCCATAAGTTCGTCTGACATGGGCCATGGAAAATGACGTGGGAAGGAACTCAAATCAGGCAGTTTATAGACATCTCTTTTTATCTCAGTTGTTGACTAGAGGAGCTAGGTATGGTTTGGAGTGCAGCTTCCTCTGGCTTTGACTCGTTTTCTGCCACTCTCTTTCCATCCATTCAACCCTGGCCTACACTTGGTATGTAAAGATTTGACTTGAATGAGATATTCCCTAAGAATTATTTTAAATAGCGTTCTAGGGAGAGGTGGCTGCATTTATGTGGTGCAATATTAGAACAATAGAAAGGTCTATGTGTTAAGTCTTTTGTCCTCTACCTATCTACTGCTGTGGGTATGTGCATAGGTAGTTTCTTGTGTATTTACCGTGTGTGTAGAGATGGAATACAAACATGTCTTTATTTTTCTCCTATTTATGAAAATGAACTTAGGAGACAAGGAACTGGCCATTTTGTCCTAGTTAGCTTTCTATTTCTGTAGTAAGACCATGACCAAACACAACTTGGGAAGGAAAAGGTTTATTTGGCTTTTAGCTTACAGCCCATCACTTGAGGGATGCCAAGGCAGAAAACTGGGGGCAGGACCTGAAGCAGAGATGGAGGGCGGAGGATGAGCCCTGCTTACTAGTTTGTTCAGCTTGCTTTCTTATCCCATCAGGATGCCCTGCCCAGAGGCGTGATGGGTCCTCCACAGTGATCGTTAACCAAGAAAGAGCCCCACAGACATGTCTATGGGCGGATCTAATAGAGGTAATGCTTCCACTGAAGTTCTGTCTTCCCAGGTGACTCTAGTTTGTGACAAGTTGACAAAAGAAATGAGCACAGATGGGAACGTGGCAGGAGAGAAATCGTAACGGCTTGTAGCAGCTTGGAAGTGTAGAAACTGCCCCTCTGTTCTTTAGGCACCCAGACACGCATTCTTTGATATCAGTTCCTGGGTTAAATCTATTCTTTGGGGATCTCTTCTTCCTTTAAGGAAGACTTGTCTGTACCAGCAACATTCTAGGTAAGTCGGGGAACTCACTCCCCCCACCCCCAACACCAAAAAGGCCTACAGCAAGGGTGGTCCAGAATCCTTTCCCGTCTGAACTTTGTCTCTTTGCTTCTTACAGTAGGGGTGCTGCTGGTGGCCTGAGTAAATGACATCTGCCCCACGCATAAGCTTCTCTTTAGTTTTTCTTGGTCTACCTACAGATAGGGAAAATGATCACCTTCAAAACAGTCATGCTGCGACAAATGCTGGGGATTTTCTGAGAAACACATGTCCAGATAACTCTGTTCTTGTCCAAACATTGTGCACCGAGACAAACCTGGGTGGGCTACCCTGTACACACCCAGGCTGAATGATCTAGGCATGGGGACATGTGCTGGGGTGTGTGCTGCAGCCTCTTGCTCTTGATGTGACGAGCAATCAAATGTCATTAAATCAAGCACAGGAGACAATGACATTCTCAAGAGCTCTGCCACCATGTAACCCAGCAGGCTGCTTTAACTATAAGCTTATTTTTTTCTGAAAAAGAAGGCACACACCCTAGAATAAATAATAATAATAATAATGAAAGTATAGCACAGCAAATACTCATGCAGGAACAGTTGTTTATTGTTATTAAGTGTCATGCATTGTATACAATTTCATGTGTTACATAATAGTAGAACAACTAGCAGGTAGGTTCCTTTAGGCCAGCATTGCCATAAAGGCCCTGCCTTGATGTATAGTTCAATGAGTGATGCCCAGTGCTAAGACATTACAGCCGCTGTGGCATCACTTAGGTAATAGGTCCTTGTTGGCTTCTTTATAATCTTATAGGACCACTGTTGGGTGCATATGTAGGCCATTGTGGATGGAGACATCATTATGAGGTGCTTAGCTTTTATCTTACACTGTGGCCATTGGAAGTCCCCAACAGAAAAATTTTGTAAATTTCAGTGACTTCAGGGATGTCTGTGTAGGCCTATAATTGATGAAGCATTGTGGGCGACCATGCCAGACACCCCCGTCCCAATAAAAAAATTAAATTTGTAATTTGGAAATGAACAGAGAATACCTTGTGTTTCAAGCAAGTTGTAATGCAATGACAATGCAATTCGCTGTTGCTTTTGTGTTGTGTTCTATGCTGGATGGGTAAAAGATAAAACTAAATTGTGAATGACATACACAATAAGGTATTGCATAAGTGTATATTATAACAATTGCTCCCCAATGTAGACCTCTCCCTAAAGTGCAATAAGTTTGTGAAAATCAAATAAAATTTGATTAAATATTTAAAGCAACCCTTAAGGTGATTCATTTATTTTAATATTATATTTTAACTAGCTTTTTTATTAAAAAAGCAAATGCATGAACATTGTAAGACTTTTAAGAGTAAAAATGCATACAGAAATTGGAACTGTAATTCCAGATACTTGGGAGGCCCACCAAGTTCAAGGGCTAAGATCAATCCTCAGTAATCACAAACAAACAATAAGTATGTAAGGAAAAACGTCTCCCTACACTACTCTCACCTTCTCAGTCCTCTTTCTAGTTCTCAGAGACAGGAAAACGCCACAGAAATGTACATGGTCCTTACTGTGTATTGCAAGATGCTGGTGCCTGTTTCTTTTAAGACAAAGGGGCGTGTGTAGGAATCCCACTCTTCATTTGCTCAGTCTGCAGTGGAACCTCCTTCATCTCTCATCTTCCACAGTGCCTAACATCCTCCTGGAAGGAAAATCAGTCATGAGTTCTCTAGCCGTGCTTGAGTTGTGGCCCGATCTCCTATTTGGCACCTGCCCTGTGATTTTCATCTAATCTTGGTCCCCTGGAACCTCAGAGCTTACCAAAGGTCCCTTCTCTCTACTGCAGCCTGGAAACCCCAGGGATGCATCTAAGCCTGTGGGTTCAGCATATCTGATCCCCTCTCAGGGTCACCGCTCTGAGCTGCCTGACCTCTGTGGTTTGAGAATCATCCTGCCCGGCATTTCGGTGACTCCAGACGGCAGGAGAGGCCCAGTCAGCTCCCATTTTCCAGCTCCTCCAAAAGTAGAAGTGTCACATTTTTAAACACTAAAGTGTTTCCTAAACTTGGATGTGTACTATCGTCTGAGAAACTCATTAAAAATATAGATTCCTGGGCTTCCACCCAGAACTCCTGATGCTGAAGGGGCTGCCTGAGAACTCGCATCTGCACCCAGAGCCTCAAGAGATAGTGACTCCAGGATGCCATGGACTGACCAGTCATCAGGGACCTTCTGTTGTACAGAAGAGGAAGCCTGTCTTTGAGTTATCCCTTGGTGAATACCACCAACATTGTCAACCTGCTGAGCAGAATTAAAATAAGCAGTGAGATGGATTCCTTGCCAGATTGGGATTACAACATTTTGGGGAACACTCTTCCACCCCTGATGGGCATCCAGCAAGGCCGGAGCTGTGCTCCAAAAGGCAGCCCAGCCCAGCCTGGTCAGGAGACAGCAGATGGCTGTTTAATGTCAAGTTGGAGGTTGGCTTGGAAGGGGTGTATTTACTTGTCTGTACTGAGAAGCCACAAATCCCAGCAGTTTCAGTTTAGTTAAACTCATTTTGGAAAATCCTTCTGGCTCGCGTGGTCTCGTGCTTTGAGTTCCATTTTTAAGCCCTAGGCCCATCCAAACCCACCGAAGCCGAGCCGACTCAGCCAAAGAAGACGCTGACTTTCACACAGATCTTTGCTGAGTCTGTAAAAATTTTTACAGATTTGTCCAAACTGCTTTGTTGAGAAACCAAACCAAACCAAACAAAATCCCTAATCCCCGTGGGGGATTTGTAGGGTCCTGGGGTTTTAATCCAAAGTGATGGCAAAAGCAGAGGTCAGTAATGTGGCTGACAAACCTAAAGGTTTCATTATGAAACCTGAAAGTAAACCCGCAAGCTTAGTCTTAAAATATACTCCCAAGAGATGAACCAGAAAAAAAAAATCATCTTAGTTTTGGCTCTGGAAGCGTAGACTGTGGAAACAGGTCCAAACCAAATGCTGTCAGGACTCGCTCATTTTAAATCCAAAGCTGGATTTTATTCCACTAGGGTGACAGTGTTTATTAACACTGTCTGTGGCAAGTGGATTGTCTAGAGGAGTTCAGGGAAGCTGGAGCCCTTCTCCTGTTTGTGTTAGGAACAGAACCAGACGGCTGTCCAATAAAATCAGAACCAATAACGTAAATGATGGGATTTTGTTTTACCATATTTCCCTTCCTCTGGGATGTGTAGACAACACTGTACAACATAAATTATATATATATTTTTTGTCCTTTAAACTAAAAGTTTACTCATTAAATGTCAGATCCCTTTTAGCACTGGCTCCTACTATAATAACGTAGGCACAATCTGGAGAAATCTGTGGAGGGGCTGGAGGGATAACTCAGTGGTTAAGAGTACTCTCTGCTCTTCTAGAACTCCCAGGTTCGATTCCCAGCACCCAGATGGAGGCTGACAACCATCTGTCACTCCAGTTCCAAAGTCTCCAACACCCTATTCTGGCCTTTGCAGGAACTAGGCACTCATGTGGTACACATATATACACGAAGGTGAAACGCCTATACATATAAAATAAAAATGAGAAAATTAATTAATTTTTTTAAATGGTAGTAGCTTCATCTTATTGTCAGTAACAAATGACCCCAAGCTATAGGGTACAAAATAACGGTGTTTTAGTGGCAGTTCTTAATTTTGTGGCTTGGGAATTCTGGCACGGTTCTGCTGAGTGGTTCTTCTATCATCCACTAGTTGATCCTGAGAGAGTGAGCCCAGTGCCTGGAAGGCTTAAAGGGCAGCTGAGGAGCTGACTCAGCATCTGCTGTCTCCTTTCATGGTCTCTTCACATTGGTCTGGTGGATCAGGACTTCTAAGCCAAAGTGTGGCCTGGGACAGGCATGAGCCACTCCATTGACCAGAGAAGCTGTAAGTCAGTTTCAAGGAGGGAGAAACCGGCTCCTCTCCCTGTGGAAGAAATGTCAAAATGCCAAATAACTTATGGTTGCCCTTTTACCCCCTCAATACAGATGATGGTGTCTTAGTCCCAGAAATTCCAGTTTATTAAGTACATGGTAGATTAAAGACCTGAACTTGAGAAAGCACACACTGGTGCAAGGGGTCCTGATAACATCTTTGAAAACCACCACGCTACAGAGCACACTTCTAGTCAGCCAGCAAACACTGATGGGGTGCTGTGGGCCTGGGGGTCCAAAGGGGCAGAACAAAATAAGGCTGTCACCACGGGGGGCTTAGGCAAGCATGTTGAAGCTGAGCAATGGATATCAGATCCAATGGTGTGCTGAAATGAGTGACAGCTCTTCAAGGTTGTAGCAAGAAGTGGTGTTGGGGACAAGGAAGGGAACAGGAAGCATGGTGGATCTCAAGCACTTTCCTTCATGCTTTTGACAAGATCATTTCCCTTAGTGTTTATTACTTGTATACAGACCTGTTTGTATCTGTGCATGTATGTTTGTGGACAATAATCTTAGCATGCATATGGGAGTCAGAAGGCAACTTTGTGTGGTCCTGGGGTCCACCCCTAACACCTTTTATATGGGTTCCAGAGACTGAGCTCAGCTCACCAGACTTGTGTGTCAAGCACATTTACTTGATGAGTCCTCACTGGCCCTCCTTCAGTGTCTCGGTCAGCTTGGGCTGCCATCAAAAAGTACCACAAGAGACATTTATTTTCTCACAGTTCTTGAGTTTGGGACAGGCAAGGTCAAGGTTGGTAGAAACAGTATCTGTGGAAGGATTGTATTTGGTTTGTGGATGGCTAACTCCCTGCTATGCCTTCTAATGGCGTTTCCTTGGTGAATGCACAAAGAAAGATAGAGACAGACTCTTCCTCTTCTTAGAAGACCCCTAATCCCACAGGAAGTCCCACACTCATGACCTCCCCTAATACTAATTCTTTCCCAAAGAGTCCACTTCCAAATGCTAACACATCAGGGGAATCAGGGCATGAATTTGATAAGAGGGACAAAAGCATTTAGTCCATAGCTCCTAGTCTGTTATGTCTCTGTAGCCCGGGCTTTCTGTCCAGTCCTGCTGTCCTGAGCTTTTCAGGTCTGGCTCACCATGCCACTAGGGGCATGCGCACAGCCAGGGAATCCGGCAGCAGTAAGGACTTTCAACACAGACATCTCCCTCCCTCTCAGACTAGGCTTTTACTTCATTGTGCTGTTGTCTGGGAGGGCACATAATCTGTAGACTCCCAACCCCAAGGCAGGCCATGTGTGCGAGGGAAAAGGGTAAGAGGCTAATGGAGGAGAATAATGTTGGGAGGATCTCAAGAGCTGGGTCAGACTATGAAAGATATTTCTGAGAATCTGCGGGCCGACTGCTGACAATAAAGCCGAGAATGATCATCTGTCATCATAATGTGATACACTGGCTGCAAGACACAAGCGGGACAAAGCCAGATCAGGTGGGAACTGAGTGGTAGAATAGGGGAAAATCCAGAGTCTTTCTGTAAAGAGGGGCATGGGATGTTACCCACTGGACCAGGAATAGTTGGTCAAGGATGGCTGGACAAATCCATTCCTTTTGGTCCAAATCAAAAGCTGAGAATTCTGAGTCTTGGAGCTTTGAGGAATGCTGGAACCAGCAGCATTCAGGGATGATGTAGAAGCAGAGGCACAAGCAAACGGAAGATGAGGGCCAAGTGTGAGCCAGGAAACCATCAGGCACAGAGCCAAAGGGCAGGCCGAGGATAGACTGAGCAGCTTTGGCCTCCATAGAGGATGGCAGCCAGTGAGTTAGAGGATGCACTGCCGACACGCCACAACCAGGAGGATGCAGACAGGCCTGAGAGGTCTGGGAAGACAGGCCACGTGGGAATCAGGTGCTTGTCAGGACACTCACTGCCGGTAAGATAGCCTCTGGCGCATTTCCTGTTGAGGCAGGAACAATCTCAAGGCTTCTGGATCCATCCTAGGGACCGGATGGGAAGAGAATACTGAACTTCTGTGCCAGGTAGACGAGGAGACCTTCTAGGCTGAGACAGTTTGGCATGGCAAACAGGAAGTGACTCTTTGAGAAGAAAAGGGTACCTTCCCTACCAGCAGATGCAGATGCTTAGAGTTGCACAGTGCAGACTGTCTGTAGCCCCTTGCCAAACAAAGGAGCCTGAGTTTAATGCTCAAAGCAATGGAAGAGCAAGGGCTGGTTATAGTTAGTTCTGAAATACTTGGATACACTGGCTTGGCTCTCACATTAGGTCAAGAAACAGTTGGATTTTTTTCTGAGTTCTCTACTCTTCCAGACTGGAAATTCATCATCGCTGCTGAGGTGTGGAATGTTAGTACTGGGCTAGCCCACTAAACAGGGGCAGTATGTGAGCCCCGTGGGCCCGGCACATGAGCGCTGTGGTGTTACCACAGCTAGTCCGGTAAGTGGCTGGCTGGGGTGAGGAGCAAGTTGGGTAATGCTACTGAGAGGTGCTGCCACCAGAAGTCCTGTTCCAGTTGGAGGGCAAGCCACATGTCACACTCTGAATACCAAGGGACAAACGTCTGCTCTGTGCCTTTTAAGACAGGGTAAATGCTAACAGCACAATGGCAGGGCTTTTGAGGACTCCTGGACCCTCTCGTCAAAAGGCAAGGAGCCACCTGGGCCCTGCCACCACAGCTTGCCCCCCCAGTAAAGGGCAGTGTATCTGTCCAGTAAGTCTCCAAGTCACCTCGGCTTCCTGACTTATCACCCACTCTCTCTGTCCACCTAGGCTTTCCTGAGAACATGTTGGTCCTGAGGAGAGGCTCTTAACCTGATGTCTGCTTGGGTTGGCCTGACCAGTTAAGCCTTTTGCATATTAATCCTTTGTTTACTAGTTCCTGGGTGCTTGGCATGTGCCAGGCTTCCTGCTGGGAGATGCAGAGATGGTTATAAGACAGCCTCTCTCAAGGACGTTGCTAGACAGCCAGGGGAAGGAGAGGGAGTGTTCAGGGGCTGCATCCCAGGAACTATTCTCTAATTCCTTTTCCCAACAGGAACTTAACCATGTTCCAGAATCGTCCTTTTTCTTTCCCTTAGACACACACACACACACACACACACATACACACACACACACACACTCACGCACGCACCCACACTGTGCTTTGGAGGTAAGGTTCAGACTCTGTTTCACTGATGGAGCCGGAAGCAGCTGAGGCGGCAGCTGAGTCTGAGGGGAGTGGAAGTCCGCACTGTTGCTCACTGCCTGACTATCCCCACTGGGACCAGGGGAGGGGGAGGCGTGCTGTGCAGTTCAGCGGCAGTGAACAGAGAACAGTTTGGGATTTTGATTGACGTTGCAGGGGAACAATGAATCAATTTTAAGGAGGTTCGCTCTGTATAATACTTAGGTTTTCTGTCTAAAACAGTGTTTCCTCATTCATTTAGATTTTCCTATCGTTCCTTCAAAACTCAGCTGATATATGCCAACTCCAAGATCCTCCTGTCCACCCTATAGTGCACAGCTATTTGTCCGTTTCCAGTGTTACAGAAAACACTGCAGGAATATCCTACATGCATCCATTATGCCAACAACAGTGAACGTGTCACCATAATGGGAAGTTTACTTTTAGGGGATACCACCACGCTGTGGCCCTGACGCTAGAACAATTCAATTCCGAACAGCAGTTCTTACCTGAGTCTTTTGTTCCATAACTTTGTATACTAGTTTCATGATATTTCTAAATTTAAAATAGTCTAGTGACTTATATCACAAATTTAAACTGGAAAAGTTCTGATTATTAATGAAACTTAAGTATTTTAAAGTGGTTATTAGTAATCTCTATTCCTGCTTCTGTTCATGGCATTTTCATTTGGAAATAACCAGGCCTCTCTCACTGGCTTTTGGGGGTCTGTTATTTATTGTTTACAACAGTCATTTGCCAATCATGCTTGCTTCAAACATCTTCTAACATTTGTAACAGTCTCACTTTTTAAATAGTTTATCTTAATAAACAAGCATTTTTGGCTTTCATGTTGGTAGATTTGCTGGGTTTTTTTAAGTGTGTGTGTGCACGTGCGTGCATGAAGATGTATGTGTACAAGTGTGAGTGCATATAGACGGCAGAAGTCCATCTCGGATGTCATTCTTCAGAACACTGTCCACCTTGTTTTATGAGACAAGGGCTCTCAGTGCCCTGCATTTGCCAAGCAGGCTGAGCTGGCTAGCCATTGACTCCCAGCGCTCATCAGTCTCTCCCTGGCTGTGTCTCCTTGACGATGAGACTGCAAGTGCCCGTCACCATGCCTGGCTTTTTTATTAGTTCTGGGGCTTAAACTTAGACCTTCAGGTGTATAAGGCAAATACTTCATTGACTGAAACATTTTCATGGGAGTATTTTTAAAGTTTACTTTTTTATATTTTATGTGTATGAGTGTTTGCCTGCATGTGTGTGTAGGTCCCATGTGCATGCAGTGCCGGGAGAGGCCACAAGAGGGCATGCACCGCCCTGGAACTGGAGTTACTACTGGCAGTCGAGAGCCACCATGTGGGTGCTGGGAACAGAACATCAGTCCTCTGTAAGAACAGCTACGGCTCTTAACTGCTGAGCCATCTCTCCTGCTCCAATATCAGTATTCTTTAGGGTCAGCGGTTTTTGATCTATTTTAGTAAGACCTTATCTCATTGTCAGGAAGCTACAGCCTATACTTCCTGCTCCCTGTGTCAAAGGCGTAGTTAGCCTGGAATTAGTTGTGCACATGGTGTGGGCTACAGCTCCCAACTTGCTTTCCTTGTGAGTAACCAATGTTCTCAACATGACCTATGGACTTAAGTGACTGCAAAGCCATCGTCCTCTTTTCTTAAGTCTCCATGTTTACAGGACACTTAAATTTCTAGGCTTTCTATTTTGCTCTCCTGTCAGTTTGTTTAATCGTGAAGCAATATCATGTTTTCTTAATTTCAATAATTTTATGAAAAAGTTCCTTTTCCTGTTCCTGTTCCATTTCACAAAGGAATAGCTACCCTCAGTTTGAGCTTATCAACATAAGTCAAGATTTAATTTGCCAAATTCTTGGAAAAGGCCTGCTGGGCCTTTTTCATTGGCATTGTATTGAAACTAAGCATCCATTTGAAGAGAATTGCTAACTTTGTAGTACTGAATTTTCCCATGCATTAAAACTGTGTATCTACATTTACTTAGGTTTTCTTAAATTCATTCAAAATAAACTGCTGTAAATCTTGACGCTACACCACACATACCTACACCCCTCCCTTAGTGCTCACAGAACATACATCACTGTAGGGATAAAACAATAAATACAACAGATACAATAAACACAACAGATGTATGTATATGTATATATGATATATATCCTATAATAAATAAACACAATAAATCCTATAATAAATAGGATATAGGATATATATTGAATAGATATGTATATGTTGAAAGGTGTAAAGGAAGAGATGAAATCAGGTAGCTCTGTTTATGCAAGAGCATGCTGGTTTGAAGGACCCCAGGACTGTGCAGGTTTATTCATACTTGTTGCTTGTTGGGATAACCATAAAGAGGCCAGAGGGTAAGAGTGGAGACAACAAAGGCAGAAACTGCAGATACTGTCATGGAGGAGATGCATGCATTGCTCAGAGGAAGGCCCCCGCTGAGAAGTAAGGGGTCTTGACTGTGGCACTGGACTGCCTTGGCTACTGTGTGAGGAACCCATGAAAGGCGTATGTGAGGAATTGTGGGGCTTTCTAATCCAGATGAGGCCGAAGGGCTTATATCAGAGCAATGGCAGTGGAGTAATGAGAAGCAGACTGTGGATAAAGGTACCAACAGGATTGACTCACTAACTCAACATGAGGTATGAGGAGGTGACATCTGCAAGGTCCAGGAGATGGACCTGAGCATAGGGAAGGAAGGACGCTGCTGCACTGGCAAGCATGGGAAAAATGGGGCAACAAGGGAGAAGAATGACGGGAGTGGCTTGGAATCTAGTGGTTGAGAGGTGGATCAGGTTTTTCAGCCGTGATGCCTCCTAGCCTGGTAGATAGAGAAGGCTGGAATTTAGAAGGAAGACAGCAAACAAAACCAGGTGCTTAGAAATCATCTGCATTGTGTCTTTGGGGATCTCATCAGAAAACAACTGGATACTCAGCTAGGAACACTTAAGAGATTGTTTACAAGGGGTTGATCTTCAGAGGTGGGAACACAGGAGATAGGAGCTCACTGTGTTCTAAGCTGAGTGTGGTGGTGCAGTTATGAATTTGAGCTACCACAGAGAGTTCTAGGTTTACCTGGGGGTACATAACAGATCCTGTCAAAAAGAGGAAGGCAGGAGAGAGAGAGAAACAAAGAGACAGAGAGAGACACACAGAGAGAAAACGTGTGCTTTACGGATCAGATCACAGGGGAAATGTTGCAGTAACTAGGAAGTGGGAAGCTGGGTAAAGGAGGAAAACTCAGGAGGAAATGTCACTAACTAAAGCTTTCTCCCATATAAGAAGCAGAGGAAATAAACAGCCCAGTGTCATTCTGTCACTCTCTGCTTTATCTTACTCTACTGTCACTTAGCTTTGGACACAACCAACTGGAAGCCCAAAGGTCTGCAGTAGAGTGCATGGACATTGGCCTTCTGGGTAGAGCCCCCGCTGCAGAATAGGTCTGAAGGACAAGAGAGATCCTGAGCACCAGCGTATCAAATGACATTCAAACCAGGACTGCATGAGATGACTAGGGAAGAAAGCCTGGAACATTCCTCAAGTTCTTAGGGTCTGGAAAAAAGCAAATGGAGAAGCAACCAGAAAGGAACATTAATACAATATGGAGTCTGAGAGGCCAAGGGAAAAGCCAATCCAAAAAAAAAAATTACTTGCCATCTGCTGTGGACAAATTTAGTAGGTTCAGTAGGACAAGAGAGGCCCACTGACTACTGGGCACAGCAAATCCAGCCCACTGTTGACATCAATGAAAGCACTGAAGTGGGATTGAGAGAGGAATTAAAGAATTGAGAAGAGATAAGGTGAAGTTTTCTATAAATTATGGATGCATATGTTTAGAAGGATGGAGGGAAATAGATAGTAGCCAAAAGGAAAGTTAGATCAAGACAGATTGCTCTTGTTGTTGTATAAGATGAAAAGAAATAATAGCATGTTTGTATACTGATAGAAACAATCTAGCAAAAACAAGGGAGGAAATGAGTAACTCTAGAGAGAAATGAATTGCTGGGCTGTTCCTTGGACAAGCAAGGACTAAGGAAGAGGCCTCAGTGCAGCAGCCTGGCCTGGCCTGGCCTGGCCTGGCAAAGGGAAGGTGCAGATGTTAGTGGGCATACAGGGGAGGCTGTTGGTTTGGAAGGGTTCTCTCTTCATTTCTTTGATTTTCTCATTGTCAGAAAGCAAGGTCATGTGCCAACAGGAACTGGAAAGTTTGGTGTTTGGGAAAGAGAATGAAAAACATGATCCACTTGACTAGCTCAGCTATTACCCAACTTCTTTGATTGTATGCCTCCTAAAGTACTTTTAAGAAATGCTAATCCTTATAAATTTTAAGACTGATACCTGAAACCACTCACCATAAATTAAAAACATTCACTGGAAAGGATGTCTGTCACTTGTAATAACCAGCTAGAGGAATTCTCCTAAAAGCAAAGTTAATGTTTTTTTTTAAAAGTCTTCAGATCTATTTATTAATAACCATAAGATTATGAAAAGCTATCTTTCTGCATGGTAGGATGCATGCCTTTAATCCCAGCACTTGAGAGGCAGAGGTAGGCAGATCTCTGAGTTCAAGGTCAACCTGGTCTACAGAGTGAGTTCTAGGACAGTCAGGACTATACAGAGCAACCCTGTCTTGAAAACCATAAATAAATAAATAAATAAATAAATAAATAAGCAAACAAACAAATAACCTATCTTAACAAATTTTTAGCAATTATCAAAATAATTTTTATGATGTATCATTAATAATGTAATTATTACTTGTTCAGCTTAACTAAAAACAAAGAATTGGAAGCTAAGTTGTAATAGAGCAAATCCGGTTCCCAAGTGAGGAACTCCAGTACTTATTTTCCCAACACATACAACAATGTTTCAGGTTGTTTCTTTATCTGCTTTCTTGGGGATTGGGGTCATGCAACATACTAAGATCAGCAACAGATGATATGCATAGTTTTAAATTTATATATATATATACATATACACACACATATATATACAACATATATGCATATACATGTATATGTATATATACATATATACAAATATATATATGAAGAAAAGTATTGTAAAGGAGACTGCTGAAGGGAAAAGAGTGAAAGTGAAAGTTGGTGATTTGGGCTGGCAAGATGGTTCGATGGGTAAGGAAGCTTACTGCCAAGCCAGAGCATCTGAGTTTGATTCTTAGGAATCACATGATAGGAGGGAACCAGCTCTCAAAAGTGGCCTCTGGAAGTTGTCTTCTGCATCAATGAGTTCCAGGCTCTTCCCCACTTTTTCTTCTAACAGGTTTAGCGTATCTGGATTTATGTTGAGGTCTTTGACCCACTTGGACTTTAGTTTTGTGAAGGGTGACAAATATGGATCTATTTGCATTTTTCTACATGTAGACATCCAGTTAGACCAGCACCATTTGTTGAAGATGCTTTTTTTTCCCCCCATTGTATGGTTTTGGCTTCTTTGTCAAAAATCAAGTATCCACAGGTGTGTGGGTTTATTTCAGGGTCTTCAATTCCATTGACCCACCAGCCTGTTTCTGTGCCAGTACTATACAGTTTTTATTACTGTTGCTCTGTAGTACAGCTTGAGATCAAGGATGGAGATACCTCCAGATCTTTTATTGTAGAGGATTGCTTTAGCAATTCTGGGTTTCTTGTTATTCCATATAAAGTTGAGGATTTTTCTTTCAAGGTCTGTAAAGAATTGTGTTGGTAATTTGATGGGAATTGCATTGAATCTGTAGATTGCTTTTGGTAAGATGGCCATTTTTACTATGTTAATCCTGCCAAGCCATAAGCATGGGAGATCTTTCCAGCTTCTGATATCTACTTCTACTTTTTTCTTCAGATACTTGAAGTTTTTCATACAAGTCTTTGACTTGCTTGGTTAGTGTTACTTCAAGGTACTTTATGTCCTTTGAGGCTATTCTGAGGTGTGTTGTTTCCCCTAATTTCTTTCTCAGCCCATTTGTCTTTTGTATACAGGAGGGCTACTGATATTTTTGAGTTAATTTTGTATCCAGCCACTTTGCTGAAGGTGCTTATCAGCTGTAGGAATTCCCTGGTAGAATTTTTGGGATCATTCATGTCATGATATCATTCAGATATCATATCATCTGCAAATACTTTGACTTTTTCAGTCAAAAGTCAAATTCCCTTCACCTCCTTTATTTGTCTTATTGCGCTAACAAAAACTTCAAGCACTAGGTTGAAGAAATATGGAGAGAGTAAGCAGCCTTGTTTTATCCCTTATTTCAGTGGAATTGATTTAAGTTTTTCTCCACTTAGTTTGATGTTGGTTATAAGCTTGCTGAACAGAACACCAACAACAC
Organism: Pachyuromys duprasi; assembly: GCA_028658305.1. Taxonomy (NCBI): domain Eukaryota; kingdom Metazoa; phylum Chordata; class Mammalia; order Rodentia; family Muridae; genus Pachyuromys; species Pachyuromys duprasi. Next base: position 12,711,747 of record CM053750.1, read on the forward strand.
AGGCTCCAAGATCAACAATCAATAAATGGGACCTCATGAAACTGAAAAGTTTCTGTAAAGCAAAGGATAGTCATCAGAACAAAACAACAGGGAAAAGATCTTCACCAACCCTATATCTGACAGAGGGCTAATATCCAGAATATATAAAGAACTCAAGAAGTGAAACAGCAACAAATTAAGTAATCCAGTTAAAAAACGGGGTACAGAGCTAAATAGAGAATTCTTAATAGAGGGATATCAAATGGCAGAGAAACACTTAAAGAAATGGCCAACATCCTTACTCATCTGGGAAATGGAAATCAAAATGACCCTGAGATTTCACCTTACACCCATCAGAATAGCTAAGATCAAGAACTCAAGTGACACCACATGCTGGAGAGGATGTGGAGAAAGGGGAACCCTCCTTCGTTGTACAATCACTTTGGAAATCAATCTGGAGCTTTCTCAGACAATTAGGAATAGTGTTACCTCAAGATCCAGCTATACCACTCCTAGGCCTATATTCAAAATATGCTGAAGTATACAACATATGTTCAATCATGTTCAAGGAAGCTTTATTTGTAATATCCAGAATCTGGAAACAACCTAGATGTCCCTCAATTGATGAATGGATATAGAAATTATGGAATATTTACACAATGGAATACTAGTCAGCAATTAAAAACAGGGAAATCATGAAATTTGCATGAAAATGGTGGGATTTCGAAAAAGATCATCCTGGGTGAGGCATTCCAGAAGCAGAAAGACATACATGGAATATATTCACTTACAAGTGGATATTAGACATATAATATAGGATAATCATACTAAAATCTGTATACCTAAAGAAGCTAAGCAAGAAGGAGGACCCTGGGTAAGATGTTCAAGCTTCATTCAGAAAGGTAAATGGGATAGACATCGGAAGAAGGTGAAAACAAGGAACAAGACAGGAGCAAATCACAGAGGGCCTCTGAACGACTCTACCCAGCAGTATATTAAAGCAGATGCTGAGACTCATAGCCAAACTTTGGGCAGAGTGCAGGGAATCTTATGAAAGAAGAGGGGGAGATGGGAAAACCTGGAAGGGTCTGGAGTTCTACAAGGAGAACAACAGAACCAAAAAATCTGGGCTTAGGGGTCTTTGTGAGATTGATACTCCAACTAAGGACCATTCATGGAGATAACCTAGAATCCCTGCACAAAGATAGCCAGTGGCAGCTCATTCTCCAAATGGGCTCCCTAATAAGGGGAGCAGGGGCTGTCTCTGACATGAACTCAGTGGCTGGCTCTTTGATCACCTCCACCTGAGGGAGGAACAGCCTTACCAGGCCACAGAGGAAGAGAATGCAGCCAGTCCTGGTGAGACCTGATAGGCTAGGGTCAGATGGAAGGGGAGGAGGTCCTCCACCATCAGTGGACTGTGGAAGGGGCATTGGAGGAGATAAGGGAGGGAGGGAAGGAGGGCAGGATTGGGAGGGGACAAGGGTGGGGCTACAGCTGGGATACAAAGTGTATAAATTGTAACAAATAAAAAAATTATATTTAAAAAAAAGGTGTCCTCTGACTTCTACATCTGTGCCGTGGCATGCATGTGACAATAAATAAATAAAATTAAAAAATAATAAATTAGTGACAAATAATCGACAAAGTTTCTTTTTTCAAGGACCCTTACTTAATATTTCTATTGAGGAAGTCTTCGCAAGATTTTTGGTTCTCATGAAAAATCGTGGCGGCGGGAGTGCACGCCTGTAATTTCAGCACTTGGTAGACAGAGGCAGGCAGATCTCTGTGAATCTGAGGCCAGCCTGGTCTACAGGAGTGAATTCCAGAGCAAGTTCCAGGACAATCAAGGCTACACAGAAAAACCTGCTCTCAAAAAAAAAAAAAAAAAAAAAAAGACAAGAAAGGAAAGGAAAGAAAGGAAAAGAAAAGAAAAAAGGAACAAAGAAAGAATTAAAGAAAGAAATATTATAAAAAACAAATAAATAAAAGGTTGGCAAGATGGCTCAGTGGCTAAAGATGTTTGTGCACAGGCCTGGTGACCTGAGTTCAATGTGTGGATCCCCCCAGGTGGCAGGATAGAACTGACTCCCGGGGCTTTTCCTACCATCTCCACACTTGGACCCCGACAGGCACATGTCTGCAGACACCCATGTAATAATTTTTTTAAAACCACATAAAATTTAACATGTTAATGGCTAACTGTACAATTCCTCAGCATTGTACGCACTCACATTGCTGAGCATCTCTGGGACTTTTCTTCATCCTCTCCTTGTCAGGTTTTTATTGCTGTAATAAAATATTGACCAAACCAACTTGAGGAAAGGGTTTATTTCATCTCATACCTCCAGATCACGGTCCATCTGTGAGGGAAGTCACAGCTGGAATCTGGAGGCAGGAACCAAAGCAGAGACCACAGAGAAATGCTGTTTGCTCGGCCAGCATGCGATCTTATACAAACCATGACCATCTGCCAGTGGGTGGTTCCGTTCATAGCAGCCTGGCCCTCACACATGAATCAATAACCAAGAAGATGCCCCACAGGCTTGCCTAAGGCTAAACTGATAGGGTATTCTCTCAATTGAGATTCCCTTTTTCCAGATGACTCGAGCTTGTGTCAAGTTGATAAAAACAAACAACTATGCAGCACATGTCTCAGATGGGAATTCTGTGCCTCATGAACAGTGACTATCCATTCTGCTTCCCCTAACGACTAGCAACCACCCTTGCACTCATTGTCTCTATGGCTTTTGATCACTCTAAGTACTGTCTATGAATCGGATCACAGTAGTTGTCATGGTGACTGGACTGTTTCAGTTAGCATAGGGCCGAGCGCATTTTCTCATGCTATAGCACACACCATTTTGTGGGCTGGATAGATGGCTCAGTGGTTAAGAGTGTGTACTGTTCTCACAGAGGACCTACATTTGTTTCTCAGCATACATGTCCAGTGCCTTAAGACTGCCTATTACTCCAGTTCCAAGGGACCTGGCACCTTCTTTTGGCCTCTGTGGGCAACTGTACTGACATGCACATACCCTCACATAGATACACACATGTACACATAATTTTTAAAAATATGAAATAAAAAATAATTTTACATTTTATAAGCTGAACAATGTTCCATTTTGGATGTAAACATATGTATGTATACACACACACACACACACTTTGCTCAACCATTCATCGACTGATGAACAATCACATGGTTTGTACTTTTTGGTAATTGTGACTAATTCAGACATAAATATGCGCATGTAAATCTCTATTCAAATCCTTGCTTTCAATTTTTGTAGGTATGTAGCCAGAAGTGAAATTTCTGGATCATATAATAATAGTAATTTTCCATTTGTATCTTTATTTAGAAGAAATGGGTTGAAAAGAATGTGAGCAAGAAGACGAAAGAGAAATATAATTGCAGAGTATTTGGAGGGCTCCGCTGAGACCAGCAAACCTGAATTTAAAATGAAACCAGTCAACATTTTCATGTTGTTTATTTCTAGCCACATTTACTTTCACAGATGCAGGCATAGGTTAGAATAAATACTGGATATAGTTGTGATACGATGCTAGCTAAGCCAATGTGTCAAAGCAAGAAAAATGCAAAAGATTTGATGATATGAGTGTAATTCTAAATGATTACAGTTTGGTTATGGAATGCTTGGGTCAGGACCTCAAATACATTTTATAAATTTTTCTATACTGGCCTTGCAAATTCCTTATAAAAGTAATTTCTAGGCTCTTCATAAATGAAAGGTGTTTAAAATGTGTTTACAGCTAAGTTTTGTTAGAACACAAAAATGATTTTCTTAATGAATTTATAAAGGGCTTAAAAATTGGCTTACTGGTTAAGGACACTTGTTCTTGCAAAGGACTCAGGTTCAGTTCTCAGCATCCACATGGTGGTTCAAAATCGTCATGACACCAGCTCTTTGGGATCTAATATGTTTTTCTGACTTCTCTGGGTACCAGGCAAACACATAGTGCACATACATCCGTGAAGGCAAAACACTAACACATAGAAAGACAGATTAAAAATAAATGTATCATATTATTAAACTAGTCTATTTTATTACTCCAAATACTGATGGTTTTTTTAAAATTCTTTTTTTCTTTTTATTGTCCTGTTAGATTGGCTAGTAATTCCAAACATAACGTTGAATTTAAAATGTTGTATATTATTCTTTTAGGAATGGCTTAACATTTGTGTGGGGGGGGTGCTGCAGAGATGACTCGGCTGTTATGAGCACTGGTGACTCTTCTAGAGGACATGAGTTGTGGTCTCAGCACCCACGTACGTGGTGGCTCCAAACCTCCTGCAACTCCAGTCCCAGGGGATCTGACACCTTCCTCTGGCCTCCTTGGGCATTGTGCATGTGGTATGCATGCATACATGCAGAGAAAACATCCATACACATACAAAAAAACAATAATTTGAAAACGTTGTATGTGTGTGTTGTATGTGCAAGCATTTGTGGGTGCGTGCAAACATACACATATGTGTAGAGACTAGAAGAAGGCCTATGGTGTCCTATTCCTGCACTCTATGTTAGTGGTTCTCAACCTGTGGGTGGCGACCCCTTTAAGGACAAATGACCCTTTCATAGGGTTCGCATATCAGATCTCTTGCATTATGATTAATAACAATGGGAAAATTACAGTTATGAAGCAGTAAATAATTTTATGGTCGGGATCACCACAGCACGAGGAACTGTATGAAAGGGCCACAGCATTGGGAAGGCAGAGAACTTCTGCTCTATGTCTTAGTCTCTCAAGAGAAAGTCTCTCCCTGAACCTGGAGCTCATGCTTTTTAACTGGGCATGCAACCAGCAGGACCCAGCAGTTCTTCTCTGTGTGCCCCCGACAGCACAGGGGTTGCAAGCACCTCCATGGCGAGGCCTGCTTTCTCCACATACTGGGTCTCTACCTCAGGTCTGTCTGACTGTAATTTTATATTATTTTTGTCCGCTGTTCTTCCTAGGGCAGAGGCCCAGTCTTGTTCATGTCCCAGTACTGAAGGCAGCATTTTGAATCTGTGTTGAAAAAAAAAATACTGAAGTTATGGGATTCTAAAAAAGAAACAACAACAACAAAGAAATCCTTAGCTGGACAAACAAATAAAAACAGAAATGAAAATTTAAATTTGTTCACTCACAAATTAGTTTGTCAAGAAATGAAGTTAAATGTAAAAAGAACAAAAGGTCTATAAAAGTGGACCTATGCTAATCCTGGGGGTTCATTGTTATTAAATTTCTTGAAAATTTCTATCACATTGAGATTGATTTTTTTAGAGTCAGCAGAAGATAAAAAATAATGAAATGAAGTCAAAGTCTTATGAAATGTATAGCATCCCCCTGGGCCAATATATTTTACTAATGTATTTATTTTGAAGACCAAAAAGGAACAAGAACCATATATTTTCCAGTCTCCTTGACAGCACCTCAATTTCTGGGGTCAGAAGTAGTGTTTTCTGAGAAGACAGGTTGGGAATAAGATCTCCAATCCAGAGAGGAAGCAATGAATGTGAAGGGACATCGAACTGTGTTAAAAGGCAGAATGATCAAGTCCCCAAGGCTCGGGAAATAGGAGTCTTCTCTATCCCATAAGACCCTGGGATGAGCTCTTCTGGTCATAAACAAGAAATTTTTTGCCAAAACAGGATGAATGGAACAACAGTTACAGCCAACATAGTATTTCGCTGCAAGTGGAAAAACAGGCAGGAAAAAAAAAAAAAACCTTCCTTGTCACTTCTGGGAAAAGCAAAAACAAAGTTGTATTTGACCCTTAATTTTCCACCTTGCGGGCAAAAATAAAAGGAAAATTACTTCTGGGCCATCTTGTACTTTAGGTAGTTGAACAAGAGGCAGAGGGACAAATGTCTTACCAGAATGGAACAATGTGGTCATCTTGTCTTCAGAACTAAGTCTTATAAAGAAACCAAAGGTGAGTTGCAATGAGGAACACTATCCCTTCTCAGTCAATTGCCATGACTAGAAAGATTGTGGCTTGACCATGAGTCAGAAGTTTTAAACTCAGGAGTTAGAATCATTTCACACCTGTCTCAACGAAGCTCTCTACCTACATCTGCTAATCAGGCCACTTCACACCAGCCTTGTCTTCTCTCTCTGTCTCTGTCTTTTAAATGCTGTGATTCATTCAAAAGAGTCCAATAAATTTTGTGGAAAGTCAGCTATTACCATGGTCCCAAACATCACTAAATTAGTCATTTTCCATGACCAGTTTTTAACTGCACATATGCATTGATAAGACTTCAAGATGACCCCCTAAGAGCCCAACCCTAGTGTGTACACCCTGAATACGAGATGGACTTGTTAACAGAAAGGCTTACCACTCCCGTAATTGTTAAGTTATACAACAGAAAAGATTTACAGATGTAATTAAGATCTCTAATTAGCCGACCTCTAGTTAATCAAAAGACAGATTGTCTTAGGCGGGTCCGATCTAACCAGGGGAACACTTAGAAGAAATCAGAGCAATTCAAGGGTAGAGAGGCTTGTCCAGCTGATGATGCAGGAACAGCAGTGCTGTGACCTTCTCACAGAGGAGGACAAATGGCAAGACCCTCCCACAGCCGCTGGGAGCTGAGGGTAGTTGCCACCTAATAGCCACTAAGAATCTGGGGACTTTACTCCAGCAACTACAGGGAGCTGACTCCTTGCAAAACCGGTGAGACTTGAAGAGGAATTTCAGCTTTAGATGGCCTTAAAGCCCCGGCTGACCTTTGATTTCAGCTTACTGAGAAGACTGAGCAAAAGACTCAGAAAAATCCTTATCCCTATTTCTAACTCAAGGAAACTGAGATAAGAAATTCATTTGTTCCAAGCAGTAGTGGTGCACACCTTTGGCCCCTGTGCTTGGGAGGCAGAGGCAGGCAGATAGCTGTGAGTTCAAGGCCAGCCTGGTTTACAGAGTGGGTTCAGGAAGGCCAGGGCTACACAGAGAAGCCCAGTCTTGAAAACAAAAAATAAAAACAAAGCAAGCAAACAAAAAAAGGGATCAAGTTTGTGGTAATGCAAAATGAATACATCTGTCCCTTAGGCCTTAACATTTGATGGCAATACCCCAGTCTGAGGTTCTGAGATTTAGTATCAGCTTGTTGGGTAATAGGGCAGACAACATGAATGAGCTTCTTTATAAAGGGAAAAAAGTCATCTCTTGTCTTACTCCAGAGTGTTTGGTAGCCATCCACGCTGGCGAATTATTCCGTTTCTCCCATTCCAGAAACATGGCTGATATGCTGTCTGTCCCTTTTGTATAATTCTTCTTGGATAGACCCTGTGCATCACAGTGGCCAACTGGATGGGAGCAGAAGTGATGGGTCTCTATCTGGGCTGGGACACTTGGCTCCTGGTACCTGACTCTCCTTGGCTCTCTTCCCTCTGCTATGGAGTGTGTAGATGCCCCTCACAGCCTTGCTCCTGGGGTAAAGGGACGTGGGCTTCACTCTGGGTCTCCAAGTCGAGTAAGAATAACGCTCTTGATATTTGAATGCCCTGTTACCTTAGGTTGTTTGTTACTGCAGCGTAACTACGCTCATGCTGGTGTAAATGAGAACGAAACCACACAGCCCGAAACATCAGGCTGTCATGCAGACATGAGAAGACCGGAGAACATTTATCTTCAATGTTTTCCTAAATCTCAATTATTTCCTTTCATTTAAAAAAGGAGAAAGAAAGGAAAACATCAAGTAGGTTTGAGCTTGAGTGGGCAGGCAGACACAAGAATGTTAACCATCACTCATCCATGTTGAAAGGCGTGACAATCTGAGAAGGTCATGATCAACAGAGCTCTTCTCTCCAAGGAACGAACAGGGGACACTGTTCTTGGACAGTTCTTGTCAGGACGAATGCTACCTTCCATCTTTGGGGTTTCCACACTCCCTTAACAGAAAGGACCACTGAAAGTAGGGTCATCATAGCCTGCCAAGATGGCCAGAGATAACCGAAAAGGATTGTGTCCATCCAACAGTGACTTCTAGACAACATAAACACATCTGAAAAACAAAACAAAACAAAACAAAACAAAAACAAAACCCCAGAACTTCTCAGGGGACTAGAGAAGCACTCGTTTCAAAGGAAAGAGAAGCAGCTGTGGGTTACCAGGAGGGCTGCGCTTGGGATCAGCGAGAGCGGTTTTGAGGTCCTTTTGAAAACAGTTCAGACAGGTTCTGTGGCAAACTCTAAACTTAGATCTTAAAAATGGAGGCTTTGCTGAAATGTTCTTTGAGAAATTAACAGAAATTCCATTCTGGCAGGTTTGGATATGAAAGTAAAAAATAGCACTGGCTCTGTAGATGGTGGGAGACATAGAGCAGACATGTATAAATTAAGCTAACCCTATGCAAATCTTCTCAGCGCATTATTCCGTTCAGACACACCAATACTGTGCAGTATAAGAGATGGACTGAGGGCTGGAAAAGTACCCCCTGACTCCAGGGTCTACTCTTGAGGAGCTGTACTAGTTCTGACAGATGCTGTTTCTCTGAGAGTCAACTTTGATCAAAGGGACCAAGACCTAGACCTGGCATGGCTATTTATTGCTACGGTTTGAATATGAGACATGCTCCCTGCAGACCCCAGCACCACGTATTGGGAGCTTGGTTACTAGCTGAAGGATGGAATGCAAATGCCCTTGACCTGATCAATGGATTTATTCCTTGGTGAGCTCATACTATGGTGGCATTTTGGGAGAGGGGTTTGAAGCAGGAGGTAGGGCCAGTTAGAGAAAGCTGGTATGTCACAGAGGCTATATTTTGCCCAATGGCCTTTCTGTGTTTCCTGGCTTCCTGTCCATCACAAAGTGAGCTGTTCTACTTTGCCACACCTTTGTCACAATGATGGATGGATGCTTCTGAAACTGTAAGCAAAATAAATCCTTCCCCACCTTAGTTGTTTATTTGTTATTTTGTCACAGGAACAAAGAAGTCGAACACATACATGCGCTTGTGGGTCAGTTTTCAATGTGAGTACTTGGCCGAGCCTGCCCAGTAAGGGGCAGTGGGGTACTGAAGAAATGACTCAGTAACTCAGGCCAGAAGCTTATATTTACAATGAAAACAAACCAATCACGACAAAATTAATTGCTCCAATCCCTCACCCCCACCGTCTTCTATAGAGGTTTTGGAAGGAGGCATACTGTAGTTGTTGGCATATCGTCTCCAGGGACATGCTCCTGGTAGTCCTAGCTGCAGAGCACTTGACTGCTGCTCGTGCTTTACTCTTTTCACCGAAATGCTGGATGACAGGACCAGAGCCACCGCAGGTGAGTTAGTTCCTGAGTTCTTTCAATTCTATATTCCTTTCCCCGGACCTGTGTGGCTGAGTCACCTGGCTGATGAGGACAGCGGACAGTAGAGGAATGTCACCTTGCTCTCAGGCAGGATCCACAACACAGGTAACAACTTAGGGTGCACTGAGATGGAACTAATTGCATCAGATTTAATAAACCAATTAGCTTACCACCAAAGAAATACTGAAACAGCCACAGGATGGCTCTCGGGCTTAAGTCACAATTCTAAAGAAGCAGTGCAAAAGGGCTCTTTTGGGTCTTTGGAAAGAACTGTTTTCTTCTGAGACCCAGTTATGGCCCGCACCTTGTTCCTCAGCTTTTCTTCTAAATGGCGATGCTGATGCTTTATTAGTTAATCAATAAGACATGATACAGGGCATGGTTATCATAAAATAATCACACCCTGCAGCATTTTGAGGCATGAGCTACTTGCCTCTAATCAGATTGGGTTGAGACTACCTTTGGCTAACCACACTCCTGGGAACTGCCTCGTTCCTATTATGAGTACATTTTATAATGGGAAATATACATTTCTGTAGGGAAATGAAGTTGGCAGTGTGTGCCCCAGCAATCACTTCAGTTGAGCGGAGAAGCATTCCTCTCTTTGAACCAGTCAAACTCAGCTCTGTCTATTGAAACAATGTCAATAGACATTGACATCACAGAAAGCAGCGTGCACATGCAATGTGGGTGGCTTGACAGAGGGAAACTCTGTGTGTGTGTTGCAAGCTTGAAAAATAGAGGCAAACATTCAAAGGGGCTATTTGAGGCTTGGCATGAGTGTTTACAAGTGGGACACTTTGAAGGTGAAGTGGCTTTAGGTCTCTAGCTCATAAAACCAGAAGACCTCCCCAAGGAAATGGAACAAAAGCTTTCTCTAACTTCCTACGAAGCAAGACATTCCTATCTCCCTCAACTATTGTCCCAGGCAAACTGGAAGTTCTGCTTTAGGACTTTCCATCTTTTCCTTCTTGTCCTAAGCAGCTAAAAACTTTAAATCAAATACATATATCAAAGAGTTAAAAACAGAAATGCCTGGTGAGTCATGAAATATATTTTATAAAGGTGTGTATAGCATTAACCCTGCTAGTTTAGAATGATGGAAAAATCCATTTGAAATGTTAGATGAATACATGGAAGTTTGCAGAGATGATTAAACTCTTAGAGCCAGATGCCTGAATCCTGTTTTTCTAGACAGAACATTCACATCCAGAAAACTTTTAACATGGGAGTAAATAAAATAATATGATGAAATTACATATGCTAATTGCTTTTTTGACAGAAGTGATATTTGCAGCTAATAATGAAAGCAGGAGGTAGAGCTAGCTGCCTTACTAACAGACTCTGGTGACTGATTCTCTGTGTTAGCCACCCAGCTCTCACAATAAAACAAACATAATTTCAGGCTGTTTTTTTGCATGAAAGAAGAGATGGTAGCAGCATAAGGAGAACAATCTCATTTTATGGATTTATTATATTAGAATCAAATTTAGCTTTTGTACAGCAATACCACGTTTGATTAATGTGACCCCCTTGCAATGTTGGTTATATCAAGAGCCTCAGAATGTCTGTCTAGGGTCCAACAATTGCTTCATCCTTCCTACCCTTTCATTTCCTCCAAATTCTCCTTGATCTTTCAAGAAAACAGCTAGGGCAGCTGGGCTCCCGGCTTGAAAGAAATGAGGCCTGGCCAGAAAGAAACTGAGCAAAGATTTGCAATGATCATTAAAAAATGCATTGCACAGCTAGACGGAAGAGACCATGTTTAATTATTCAGAGAGCAGAAGGGTTCTCTGCCTCAGATTCCGCCCGAGTTAGGAGCTATCCGATAAGTGTTTTGTGGGAAAAGTCTCATGTTAACGTTTCTGGATGAGACAGCCCCATGGAAACCTCCATTCCAATCCCATCTGTGGGACTGCCAGTCGCCGAGGGCTATTCAGGTGGAACCAGTCTGACAGGAGCCCGGGGAAGCTCCTTGTCTTGAGGAAGTAAGGAGATGCTTGGCTGCTCTGCCCCTTACTGAGGCCCCAGAGACCCCTGTGCACCTTGCCCAGGTAGACTCCTTACAACCTCTAGTCACCAAACATCTTTCTCTGAGCCTTCCCAGCATCCTCCATCAGTACCATTTTGCCTCTTTGAATCACGCGGCTCTCGACCTTCTTTCCCGAGGCCATGGCCAGGCATTCTTCATCTTTTTTCCTCCTACAGTGCACTGATCACTTTCAACTTGTCTAGGAGTTCTCCTTGCCTAATCAGAAAGCATCTTCCCTGGCAGAGAGGCATGTACCTGTGATCCCAGAACTCAGGAGGAAGAAGGAGGAGGAACACCAATTCCTAATGAGCTGGGACTAGCAGAAAGACCCTATTTCAAAAATCAATAAAACAAAACAAAAGCCCAAGAGCGGGGCGTGTGGCTTCATGGTAGAACTCCTGCTTAGCATATGAAAGGCCCAGAGTTTGATCCCCAGACTTAAAAAAAAAAGTATTAATCATAAACATCTTCCCCCTAACCTATCTTTTGTCCTTTGTTTTCTCCTCTGAGGGAGGTTCCCTCTCTCACATCATCAACTGTCAAACCCGTAAGTCAGATTTTGCCGTTTCACCTCCCTCGGACCCTCACACCTGACAACATGTGAGCCAACCAACCAGTGGTCAGACTCCTTCGATTCCCTGGTGTCCAGGCCGCTGGGAAATCTCTACCTCTAGGCAGCGAACAGAGCCTGTTCTTCACTGCCACTCAACAGAAAAATGTCAAGGTGAAGGGATTTGGCAGATACAAAGCCCCTAATCAGCTGGCTTTGATCTAATCAAAAGAGAGACACTTGGAATTGGGTCTGACCTCCTCAGAGGACCCTTTGAACCCTGGGCACAGTCAGGCCTCATTGAAAAGAGGAGCAAGAAGGATAACTCCCATCTGTCTTGGAAAACACACCTACTGCTTATGCACAAGGCTGCTTCAAGGGGCTGAGGCCACCACTATCTTTGTGGGTGCAGATGTTTCCCAACAATCTCTGTGCGCCAAGAAGACCCAAGGTTTCAGATCAGAGGATCTTCCTTGACCGTCACTATCCTTGCTATGCATGGGATCCTGAACAGGGGCCCTGCCTCAGCTGACCCACAGAGCTAGTGTGCTGTTAGCAGGTGGCAGTAATTTGTTTTTCAGCCTAGAAAACACACTTCCAGCCTCCAGGTCAGTATCCTTCTTGTACTTAAAGTTCTACATTTCTGTCCATCAAATCCAAGACTTGCACTTCTTGACCAACATCTCCTAAGCCCAACTGTAGTCCTCTACTTAATTCAAAGTCTTTGTTTATCTAGTAAAGAGTTACTGGACCCTCTGTCCAGCTCTGGGTACGTGAGGATGAAAGGGTTAGGCTGATACAAAGTGAAATCCTGTTGATAAAGTGCACACTGAACATGAAATTGCAAGGTGCCTTGAGAGAGACCTGCAAGGAACCCTCACCTTGTTTTGGTAAAATATGGCAGCCACACTACCTCAAGCCTGAGTGCCTCTTTTTACCTCATTCCTCCAGGCACAGAGGTACCAGGTTGCTTTTCTCCAAGATGTTTTTTAATGAGGCATTGCACTTTAAGGACTCTCCCCTATTACATCGTAGATGTAGCACACTAAATATTAATAAGGTTGTGGTGAATGTGAATTTGTCCCTTATCTAGGGACCGGAGATGCTTAAAGATTTAGGTAAAACCACAGAAGCGGTAGAGACAGGCCTGAACTCCCTCTGCTCCAACTCCAAATTCAATCCTCTTTTCCTACCATTGCTATCTCTTTAATATTGCAACATGTCTGTGAAAACAAAACAACAATAAACTGTATTTCTAACCATGAGTATAGAGTTTATAAACATTATAGAGAAATCAGATGCAGTCCCCTAAAGAAAAACATTTAGCCCATTTTTGGCCTTATTTTTAGGAACATTTAGATTAGTGTGTATGCTTAAGGCTAAGTAATATTTGGCTGCTATGTCTGATCTTACAAGCCTGTGGTTATAAGATGAGGGTTGTGTTTATGTTTATACTCATTATAGTAACTCCAAAACCCGTTCCCAAACAGAACAGAGCACTGGCACATGCTTTTGATGCCTCGCCCTTATGTAACCGAGGAAAGCACTGGTAAGGCATAGCTTTCTCCTCTCCAGTGTTGCTTCAGGAACCTTGTCAGAAGGCTATTCTAGCTCTTAGAGGTGGGGGTGAAACTCAGCCAATGGCAAACGGACAACAAGAGATCCATTGACACAGTTGCCTTGAGGTGGACCAATTCTGTGATCAGTCTACCCTACAGGATGCGCCCTGTGGGATCCAGAAGAGGCTGAACTGCACCTGAGACCTCGAGCTTCTTTCCCCTCTCTGCCCAATCCATTTCCTGCTCTTTTCCTAGAACAACCAGGAACGTCTACCTCAGGGGCTTTGTAGGAACCTATCCCCAAACAGTGAACTTCCTGGGAGAAAATCTGATGTGTTCTGATGAGCAAACCATGGGAGTCACGGTGGCTGTCCTAGTCAGGGTTTTATTGCTGGGAAGAGATGCTGCGACTACTGCAACTCTTTCAAAAGGAAAAGATCTAATTGGGGCCGGCTTATAGTTCAGAGGTTTAGTCCATTATCGTCATGGTGGGAAGCACGGTGGCTTGCAGGCAGACACGGTGCTGGAGAAGGGGCTGAGAGTTCAACATCTTGATCTGCAAGTAGCAGGGAGAGAAGTGGTTTGAGCTTCTGAGACCTCAAAACCTGCCTCCTATCACTCCTCCAACAAAGCCACACCTACTCCAAGGCCACACCTCCTAACCGCACCACTCCTTATGGGCCTAGGGGGACGTGTTCTTTCAAACCACCTCAGAGGCAGACTGCCAGTCAGTCATGATGGCAGCATAGCGCTCCACTGTATCCTCTTTCCCCACCTGGATGTTCCCGTCATTACTCATGAATGTCATTGATTGAAACTCCTTATGGATTTTGCAGAAAGCTCTAACTCTGAAAACAATGGTGGTCATTTCAAATGAGCTCATCTGGGATGCCCCCCAAGTCACCACCATGACAGACACCTCTGCAGAGTTGGAGCATAGCGTTCTCCTTCACTTGCCAGACACCTATGTAGGCTTTGATTTTTTAAACCTACTTTATTTGGGACAGGGGATGTAGACCTCTTTAGACTTACTTCTTTGGGGTGAGTCCACTCTTCATCATCAGGATTCCAGCAGTCCAGCCAAACAGCCAACAGCAATCAGCTATCAGGAGCTGCCTTCCCAAAGCATTCTGGAGACTGGTTTATCTGTAGGAGCATCTCTAAACCTCCTCTCTCTCTCTTTCTTGCCCTCTCCCTCTCTCACTGTCTCTCTCTGTCTCTCGGCTCCTATTTATACCCTCTCAGAGTCCAAACAAGGATGTTTTCCAGCTGGTAGACTTCCTCCCCCCCCCCAATGCATGAGGCAGTTTCCAGCTGACAAAGATGATGAGGCTCTTATCATCTGTGGATAAATTAAAAACATTCCCACATCACACACTTGGGATTACAACAGAAAAATATTTACGTAGCATAACTGAGGTTTTAAAGAAACCACTACACACCCTGTCACCTGAGCCACACAATAATCCTGGGACACTAGTTGGTGGCCTTCACTCCAACCCTGAGGGTTCACGCCCATTTCGAGAGACAAGTAGTCAGGATGATGTCATCTCTCCCAGGCAAGCTGAAAACCAAAGCTGTGTCGAGGGTAAGCACATATGGGGAAGAAGTGCTGTCTACTCCAGTATCTTCTGGCACCTGGCTCAGTCAGCCATGTCTTTTAGATTGGATTTTTATTTTAAGCCTATATCAAGAAAACCTTCTTCCTGGAGTTATTTTGGAGAACGAACAGATACAACCTGTTTTTGAGGAACGCTCCTTTTCGTGAGAGTGATTAAAATGTAGATAGGACTTTGAAGAGGTAGTTCTTCCACGCCTTACAAAGTCCATTTGATTTCAAACAAGAAACTTTCAGAAAGAAATGATTTCCATTTCTCTTTCATGGATAGTTAACATTTGCAATAGTGTTTATTCTGATGTCACATCACAAGCATGCTCAAGCACATATTATAGTTAAACAAATCATATAGAAATTTCTCTATATCCTTTATCCTGATTCTTCCACTAACATTTTGCCAAGCTTGTCCTATCATGTATCTATGTCTTTTTTTCTCTTAGTTATATATCTATGTCTAATTTGCTATTTACTAAGGATACATTGTAGTTTTCAATTTTTAATTTTATTTATATATTTATTACACTTTATTCACTTTTTATCCCTGCTGCAGCCCCCTCCCTTGGCTCCTCCTAGTCACATCCACTCTCCCTTTTCTCCCCCTATAGACCTCGGATGATAGAGAAAATAGGGAACAGGACAGGAGCCTACCACAGAGGGCCTCTGAAAGGCTTTACCTAGCAAGGTATTAAAGTAGATGCTGAAACTCATAGCCAAACTTTGGGCACAGTGCAGGGAATCTTATGAAAGAAAGAGGAGATGGAAAGACCTGGAGGGGACTGGAACTCCACAAGGAGAGCAACAGAACTAAAAAATCCAGGCCCAGGGGTCTTTTCTGAGACTGATACTCCAACCAAGGATCATGCATGGAGATAACTTAGAACCCCTGCACAGATGCAGCCCATGGCAGCTCAGAGTCCAAGTTGGTCTCTAGTAAGGGGAACAGGGGCTATCTCTAACATGAACTCAGTGGCTGGCTCTTTGATCACCTCCCCCTAAGGAGGGAGCAGCCACAAAGGAAGACAATGCAGACAGTCTTGATGAGACCTGATAAGCATTATAGTTTTTAAGAAGACATTTTATACTTTGATATAGAATAAGAAAGTATCTCATATAAGACCTTCAAAAATAAATTCTAAATACTCTTGTTTTTTAATCATAGATATATTAGATGTATGATTTAGTTCTGTAAAACTAAAGTGGGAGGATCTGAAGTTAGTTTTAACACTTGTCTGGGTAAGTATTGTTTAAACGTTCCTTCTACCATGGGAAAGTTGAAGAGTCTGCCTAGCAAAGGTTTAAGCAACATTTTTCAGAACCCATAGTTTGCTTAATCTTAAGTGTGAGAAGCTATTTTTCCTTAACCAGTGGGTAAATGTGTTTATTCATTACTGCTTAAGGCTAAAGTCATAAACTGAACTTGGGACAATAGTAATGCTTAGGTCGAACCATGTGTAAATTTAGCAGCATGCTTTATAAAGGTTCCGATCGGCTCTCTGACACACACATTTGTGTGATCTAATTACCTGAAAAGTGTAAGTTTGAGTCAATAAAGTCAATACACTTCACCCTTCAGTGCCATTTTTAATAGTACCCCCCCAAAAAAGATGCAAATGTGAACTGGCAGGAAACAGAAAACCTTTTGTTTTACTATTACAAAAGTAAAATATGATCGTGTTGACTGATGCAGTGTTTCGTTTCAATCAAAATATCAGGTAATTAATGCAAAGAAAGATTAGGCTGATTTGCCTAAAATGGCTACTTGAGAATGCCGCAGCAGGATGGCAGTGTCGATCAAAACCAAATCCCCTCCAGGAAACAGGAAACACAAGCCCTGCCCTAGTGCCATGGACTATATTTACAACCAAACACAGTGACAGGGAGTCTCTATGAACTCCAGGAAAAGGTGGTGCGGGCAATCACCAGGGACCACAGATGTGTCCAGTCTTGGTACCTGATAGTAGGGTGAGGCTGAGGGAAGCCACAGGCATCCTCCAGATATGACAGCAGGTGACAGATCTCAAAATTGCCCAGGTCCATTCACTGTAAGCAGAGTGTGATGAGTGGAAGGGGTCAGCTGAAACCTGTACAATTTCATCTACACCAATAGTGGATGATGCCTGGTGGACGGGTGGCCCAGCACGGTCCACTCGGGGCTCCCCAAAGACGAGCACCTGACCCTGTAGCAAGAAGGTTGGAAGTGAACGAACCCAGAGAAAAACGTGAACAATGGAGAGCTGGGAAAGAGAGGGTCTGGATAAAACCAGAAATGGGGCAAAAACAGGAAATTAAGAATTCATCGCATCAGGGTATTAGCTCTGCGAGGACCGAAAGCAACTCTGGGAAGTCAGAATCTACAAGAACTGGGCCTTCTCACAGTGGAGGAAATGGAGTTCACGTTAAAGTGAGCAATGGGAAAAGCCTGAAGTCAAACTCCGTGCTATTTCAACACCCAAATAGACAGCAACATAAACCCCCACAATCAATGACAGACTGTGCAGAAAGAGGCCCAAGCAGGGCTGGAGAGATGGCTCAGAGGTTAAGAACACTTGCTGCTCTTCCAAAGGTCCTGAGTTCAATTCCCAGCAACCACATGGTGGCTCAAAACCATCTATAGTTAAGATATGGTGTATAAATAATAAATAAATCTTAAAAAACAAAAACAAAGAAACACTAAAAAAAGAAAGAAAAGAAAGAGGCCCAAACCTTAGCTGACTATGTCAGAGTGACCTAGAAGACACCAAGAAATGATGATATAAAAAAATAGAAATGAAAATTAGAAAAATTAGATATTGAAACTCAAGAAAATTTGAAATAAAAGGAAAAAATCATTGTAGAAACAAAGGGTAAATAAGAAAGAGCACAAAAATGAGCCAGCAGGGGAAAGTGAAAAGAAAAGGTTATTATTATTAATTAAAAGGGAAAGCTAAACATGGTGGCCAGGCTCAGTGTTTTCAAGTTCCAGGTGAGCTTGCGCTACATAGTTTGTGGCCAGTGAGAGATTTATATCAAAACAAGCAAGCAAGCACTTCATTTCATTCTTTCTTTTTTAAACAATGATGTATTTTCATTTCATGTGCATTGGTGTTTTGCTGGCATGTCTGTGTAAGGGTGTCGGATCCCTTGGAACTGCAGTTCCAGACAGTTGTGGGCTCCCTTGTTGGTGCTGGGAATTGAACTTGGGTCTCTGGATAAGCAGATAGTGCTCTTCAGCACTGAGCCCCAGCCCAGCACTTTGTTTCTTAGAATAAGAAGGAAGGAGGAGGAGGAGAAGGAGGAGGAAATAGAGGAGAAGGTGGAAGAGAAGGAGGAGGAGGAGAAGAAGAAGAAAGGAAACACATAGAAAGAAATTAAGACTTTTAAAAAGTTTTAAGTAATAAATACCAGAAACAAACAGAGAAGGTGGACAAAACACTCAGAGAGTGACAAACTTTGGTGGACTCAGGCCTAAAGGGGTGCCTCATCAAACTCCTCCCACCCACAAGGCTCTTGGGAAAGGGAAGGCAGAAAGATTGTAAGAGCCCACGGGAGGGGACTGATGACTCCACGGAAGCAGTGTCTTCCAGTGTCAACAGGACTGATACACTTATGCACTCACAGAGACTGTGACAGCACAAGAGCTGAACAGATTCAAACCAGACAAAATGCCAGCACAGAGACCCACACAAAGTTCCAGCCTACCTAGGAAACTATGGAATTGCCACGTGCTGGGAAAGGGAAAATCAGTTTCTCCAAATGGCATCTTACCCACACTCATGGCAAGCCCTAGACCAATGCAAATGAACTTCATGTTTTGTTGTTGTCTTACTGGTTTTCGTTTGTTTGAAGGAGGGGGTTCTTTCTTTGTTTTTGAGAGAGAGCATGATAGGTGAAAGAAAAGGTGGGGAGGATCTGGAAGGAGTTGGGGAAGGGAAAAACATTATCAAAATATTTTTAAAAATTTAAAAAACAATTAAAATGATCCAAAATCTGGACAGTAGAAGTTCTTGAAGGAAAACAAATTGGGCAACAAAGCAAACACTGTGAAATTAAAGGAATTTCCTAAAGTAAAACGTTGATGCATTATTTTCAACTTTTTGTTTTTAGTTTCACTTTTTGAGACAGTGTCTCCCAATGTAACACAAGCTATAGTTCACAATTCCTCTTCCTAGGATTCCCAACCACCAGGGTTAAAGGTACACACTACCACACCCAGCTTTTAACAGTCTAATTGGAAAGGAAAAATTCTCTGGGCATCCAGCCCAAAAGGGACAGAAAATTAGATCACAATCAGACGTTTTGACAGCAATGTTTTATGGCAATGGGAAATGGAGTGGCATATTTAAGATTTACATAAGTAACACATATTTGAGATGTTACACGAGGAACATGTTCAAGATTTTCATCTAGCAAAACATATCTTCAATTACAAAAAGTGTGTGTAAACTATTAGCAATATGTGAGAACTCTGCCTATGAGTTCTGCCTATGAGTATTTCCTTAGGAATCTACTGCAGAAGAAGTCAAGAAAAATAACCCAGGGCCAGTGAGATGGCTTGGCGAGTCAAAGCATTTTGTTGCCAAACCTGAGAAATGGAGTTCAACACCTAGGGCCTACAAAGTGGAAGCAAAAAGACAACTCCTATAGATCGCCCTCTGACTTCCCCAGGTCATGTGCACGCATGTGCCCATACACACACAGACAAATAAAAAAAGGTAATCATTTTTTAAGATAACAAAAACTTAGCTACCGAAAGATCGATTGTGCATGCAAAATACAGAATTACATGTAAAACTTAGACTGAAGATTAAAGTGATAATTTTATGTTATGTTATGTTATGTTATGTTATAGGATTATCATGGAGGACTTGGGGCTAGAGATATGGCTGCCAACAGAGCACTGCTACTCACGTAGAGGAGTAGAGGACTAGGGTTCAGTTCTCAGCATCCACATGGCAGTAAGAACCATTCATAAATCCAGTTCCAGGGAGCCCTCTTCTGGCCTCCGCAGGCAGCAGGCACACTATGAGCTTACACACATGCAGGCAAACACTCATACATAAAAATAAGTCAATCATTTTGGCAGTGGAGAAGCACAAATACAGGATATGCAAAAAATGCTTTTAGCTGATTCTATGAATAGTTTTTGGTGGTAATATTACAATTATTGTTCTGAGCAAATGACATACATATTTGAAAAAAGTGAAGTATTGCATTATATTCTCATGCCCTCATCTCATGAGCCCTGAGAACCAAGACTCTTGGAGCAGAAGAAAAGACATGTAGACATAAAGGAGGTTAAGAAAGTCCCTCTGCTAGGAGACTGAGTCAAACATGGCAGCACAAACTCAGGAAGCATGGTATCTGTAAGTATTTCTTTTACTTTGTTATAAAACTTATTTTTAATATTATATTTTCTGCTTCTCTAAAAAAGCCCCAAAACAATGACCAGTTCCCAAAAGCATAGTCTTCAGACATCCATTTACTGCAGAAATAAACCAGAGTTTCTAGGAAGAAGTCTAGGTCTGGGACAAGAACTATTTAAAAGAAACAGGAGTGTGTTGTTGTATAAGGCAGGAAGAACATTAACAAGGGTCCCTAGTGTCATGTCTAAAGAACCCAGGAAGCAAGCCAACAAGGCTCTGAAAATAGAACATTTTGAATTTCAGTAAGGATGAGTATTTCAGTGGGCTGAGACTTTATATCAGCCCACTGTATATCATGTGTTTATACAGTCATCTATTTATAATATTTAAAAAAATCCCTAATTTAGAAGAACTAGTTTATCACTGGAAAAACTTTTAAGGAAAACCAAGCATTTATCTTGTCCTTCTTGCATAATCTGTATTACTGACTCAACAAATTATAGTTGAAAACAAACATCTCTTGGGAATCATCCTGACTAATAAGTAAAAATAAAATGGCAGAAGCATTTCTGTATCTCACCAGTTTTTTTTATTTTTTTATTTTTTAGCTCTACAAATTAATGCATCTAGACTAGTGGTTCTCCATCTCTGGGTTGGGACTCCTTTGGGGTCTCCTAAGATGTTTATATTGTGACTCATAACATCAGCAAGATTGCAGTTACGAAGTAGCAACAAGAATAATTTTATGGTTGGGGTCACCACAACATGAGGAGTTGTGTTAAAGGGTTGCAGAGTTAGGAAGGTCAAGAACCACTGCTCTAGATAATGGTGACGTTTCAAAAGAGAAACAACAAAATCACCTACAGTCTTATAGAAAAGATCTAACCTGTGTTTGGTCAAGTTTTCAAGGAATGCAGAAGACAGAGGACCACGATGAACTGCACCACAAACAGAGTAGGGAAACACTCGGAATGGTCCAGGTTCTTCAGCTGATTAATTGCGGAAGAAATTGAAAGACATAAAAAATTAATCCAGACTAAATGATAATACATAAGGATTGAACTATAAAGTTTAAGGCTGAAATGTGGATGATAACATCATACAAAAACATAAAGAAAATATGACTGTAAGTCAATGAGTGGTCGATTCTGGGCCTATGGTAAGATCAGGGGAGTGGGAGGTGGGTCTTCTGATTCCAGTTAATGACCTGAGTATTGTGGTTTGAATGGGAATGTCCCCATAGGGTCAGACATTTCAATACTTGGTTCCTAGTAGGTGGCCTTGTTGAAGGAATTACATTACTGAAGGCAGGCTTGGAGAGTTCAAAGGCTCATACCATTCTGAGTCCACTCTTTCTCTGTTTTATGCTTGCAGTTCAAAATATGATCCCTGGCTTCTGATCCTGCCACCATGCTTTACTCCACCATCATGGGGTCTAACCCTCTGGAGCTGTAAGCCCAAATAAACTTTTCTCTAAGTTGCCTTAGCCAGGGTGTTCTGTCACATCATTGGAAAAGTAACAAATACACAGGACTATAAGTACAATAAAGGGATGGGTCTTATACAGTGTTCCTAAACTGGGTGATGAGATGACATGATGAGAGCAAGATGGAAGTTTAAGACCAAGACTGAAATGAGTTTGAATTGTAAATTGAGATGAGAAAGAAACAATATGAAAATAAAACAAGCATTTATTTGGCAGTTTTGGTGTGCTACTTAGTAAACAGAAAAGTAAGATTAAGCATGTTATTGATGATGATGATGATGACAACAGTGATTAGGATATACTTAGCATTCACCATGGGCCAGACATGGTGCTCAGCATTTTCTCTGCATCATCTCATGCCATCCTCACAACAGCTTGATGAGATGAGCATTACAGTCGTCTGAAAGTTTAGAAAGCTAGGACAGGGGATGTAGCTTGCCCTGTGGTAGAGCACCACCTAGCATGTGTAAATGTGTGAGAGCCTTGGGCTTGATCCCCAGAATCACAAATATAAACCAATCAATCCAACAAACAAACGATAGCTTGGCAATTTGTCCAAGACCACACAGGTAGTAAGTGGTAAAACTCAGACTTGCTCCTCCATCTTTTTATGCTTTAAAACTGTGAAATATTAGATATATATCAAAATGTTTTCCTTCTTGCATCTCTTCCCAATAAGAATGCTCTACATTTTATGTGTTGTTGTTGGGTTTTTTGTTGTTGTTGTTGTTCTCATTTTTTTTTATCCACTTAGTGGATAATTGATGTGCACTAGTTCCTAGTGCATACTAGGAACTAACACTGTCTCTCCTCAGACAGATAGGAATTCTCAGAGTTTAAGTTGTAGTTCAATAGAATCCATAAGAAAGAAAAAAATGTCAGACAGGTAAGCCCTGCACAGACAGGTAACGTAATGCATAACAAAAACGGACTGCACAACTAGGTTTGTTTGTATGTCCAGAGAGGGAATCTTTGGATGGATATAGTTTAGTGAAAATCTTAGAACCCACCAGATAAAGCTGCAGGGAAAGAAACTTCCAGGAAGCTGATACCCAGCAATTTGGCAGATCTAGGACAAGAAAGGTGATCAGTGGGCAGAGACTGTGCTTAGTAACATGGGAGAAAAAGTCTGCCAGTCACGCTGAAGTAGAATTTTAGCAGGTGAGTGCTAATCCCCCTCCAGACCTCTGTGAGAGAAGTAGAGTGTTGGCCCCTTTCATGTTGGCTCAGTCTAAACTCCATTCACTGCTGCGAGGCCCTGAATCTGTTTACCTCTAGCGGAATTCAGCTGTATTTCACTTCCTGCCATTGGCCTCTCTAACCTTGGTGTAGGAGTCTTCAGGAATCCATCAGCACTAATGATGTTTGTAAGTCTGAGCCAATGATGTTTGTAAGTCTGTCCAACAGATGTTGGGGACAAGACCCATTAGAGACTCGATTCCTTTTGATACCCTCACAGATAGCTCTGAGTTACCTGTAATTGTGGACACCTCCACAACATAACTTTGAACTCACCTTTAGCCTTCTGAAGAAAAAGCTCATGAAAGCTTTTTGGAATCTTTGCCCACCTCTCCCCATCACACAAATGTTTGTTCTGGGCTCCACCCTGTGAAGACTCCACAGCCATCAGACTAGCACCACATGATGAGGACCAAGCCTTCCAGATATGAACCTTCGAGGGACAATTCAAGTTCGAACCATAATTGAAGGCCAGCACTTGTAAACAATACAAAGCAGAATAAAGTACTCAGCAGTGTTGAATGCTGTCAAGAGGTTAAGGGTCAACAGGCCATTAGTTTGGTGGGATTATCGGGAACTTGGAGAGTCACACAGTTGGTTTCATGTTGCCACTGCACCTCAAAAAACTCCTACTGCAAATGTAGAGGATGTTTCAGAAATAGTACATCTTAGAATATTTTTTATCTGAAACAGTGCAGCATATTATTTAAATTACTATATTATATTTATAGCAGAATATCATTTTCCCTATCAGTATTTCAGAATAAAGAAAATGTCAGAGTTTATTCCAGTGGGTGAGGTGGGAGCTAGTAAGAATCGCAGGCTTCCCAAACCAGAGGCCTAAGCAGGGAAGTTTTCTGAGCCCTGCTGAGCGATGACATCATTGTTTCCTTAGTTACCCAATGTGAAGGCAGAAATGAATAAGCTAGATACCACTGTAATATCTAATGGGGTGGGGGTGTTGTAACTTTTAATGGCCATGAGATCTGTCATCCTTGTAACTTGAAATGTGGTTACTCAAAACGTGTAACCAGAAACTTTATGGGGCCTGTCAAGTTGTTGCTATGGCATGAGCGAAAAATGTTCTGTATTCATTTACTTTCGTAGGAGCTGAATGTAGATGGTTCAATGACCGTGAGCACACTCTTGAGTTAGCACTTTGCAGATATGTCAATACAAAAAAAAAACACACACACACAAAAAAAAAACAAACCCACATATTTCGTTCTTGACAAGGAGTTAGATGGAATCTAGTAAATAAGATTTCAGTACGTATTTACATACTTATAATGTATGAATTAGGTGGTTCACTCTCTTTCACTACATGAGATCTGCCCACGCAGATACTCTGAAAGTTGAACCAATTCAGTCCCTACGCTGATATAAAACTCAACTTCACTTTTTTGTTCACTGTAATATGTAACCAACAAATATTTTACTTATTGTTAGAAGTTGTTGACAGGCAATGCAACTCCTTTTTTTGGAAATTCCATAATAGGCATGGTTATTCCCATTTCAGAGTTATCAAAACTAAGAGAGATACTTTTAGTGTTGTGTGCAAACTCAGGATTCTCTGTGGTAAACATGCCTGTTTCAGGTTAGTTATAGGGTCAATGGGCAAAGATGACAGATTTGACTCGTGCCTCACACTCATATCTCGGATCTGGGAAATTGTATTTGAATGAGCACTAATCTGGACATACATTAACCAGAAGGTAAGGGCACACTGTTTATGGCTAACAGAAACTGTGTGAAAAGTTCAGCCTTAGTAGCCTCTCACCATGCATGCCTGAACAAAAGGATATTTTCTACCAGAAACATAGAATAGGGCGTACACATGCGCGCGTGCATTTGTGTGTGTGTGTGATATTGTACAAAAATGATCACCTTTATCATGCTATTTACCAGTGTTACATCACTCGATCGACACATCTTTTAGTCTGAAGTTCACCTAATAATAAGTTTGCAATTATTTTAATCAAACTTTTCTTTGGAATCAAAACAGTAGCTTAGCTGTGGTTTTTAGTTCATAATGTCCTTATGAAAATTTAACTTCTCAGAATTTGAGGATAATGCACTATAAACATTGATCTAACAAAGCTCATGCAAGTGAACAATACACACCTGTTTCCACTTTTTTAACTGAAAAAAAGGGGGACGATAAAGAAGCTGGGTATGGTGGCACATAGCTTTAATCCTTTGGAAAGCTGAGCAGGCAGATCTCTGTAAGGTCAACTTCTATGTGGCGAGTTCCAGACCAGCTAGGGCTGCAGAGTGAAACTCCAAGTTTAAAAAAATAAGGGGCATAGGGGAAAAAGAATAGGCTGAAAAACAACTTATTGAGTCAATAGATAAATTATAGGACACATTTTAGGCAAAATGTTTTAGTCCTGAGTTGCCTCTGTGTTCTTCTGTGAGTTATTTATTTATTTATTTATTTGGTTTTTGTTTTCTCGAGACTGGGTTTACTCTGTGTAGCCCTGGCTGTCCTGGACTCGCTTTGTAGACCAGGCTGGTCTTGAACTCACAGAGATCTGCCTGCCTCTGCCTCCAAGTGCTGGGATCATAGGCATGCGCCACTTTGCCTGGTGAGTCTTATTTTTAGTTGTTTTTGATAACACTTTTAAACTAACTTGTGGCTTTTTTTTTTACTGAATTTACAGAGTTTACTCATAGTTTAGAGAGGCAAACAGGACTGCTGAGATGGCTCTGCAGGTGAAGAAAAACACTGGCTCAGGGTGGAAGGAAAGAACTAATTCCTAAAAGTCATCCTGTGACCTTTACGCGTGTGCCCACTCCCACATTGTATATGCATACATAACAGCAAATTAAAAATTTAAATGTAAATATCAAGAGTCAAACAGCTTTAATAACCTTATTACCAAGATCAACTTCCTTTCTCCCTCCCAACTCCACAACCACACCTACGGGCAGCCATCTTGAACACTGGTTACAGACTGCGTTTCTTCTTAGTTCTAACTAACTGTAATTTCTCATCTTTTCCATTTCAGACATTATCTGTTGGTTTCCCAGTAAAGAAAATGAGGGCTCGGTCATCCTTTGCTTCCTGCTCTTCCCCAGCTTCGTGTTCTGAACCTCCACGGCTGGCTCTGTGACAGTGGCTGAGGTCATTACTCCGCCCTTGCATTACTTAAGCGCTATCGTCCTGCGCTGAGTAACACACCGTGACTCTATTTCCTCCCTTCATGGTTTTTTTTTTTTATTACAACTGAGGCTCATGGGTTTATATTAAATAGGATTTGTGATACATGCTGTCGTTGGTCTGCACTTGGCTTTCCTTTTTAATTAGCTGCTGTTCTTTTTTGCATGTGGATGTGCACCCGTGAGTGTTCCTTTCTCGAGCACTCTTCACCTTTTTTGTTTGTTTTTGACACAGGGTCTCTCACTGCTTCAGACTCTTTCTTGATCAGCGAGGCTGGCCAGCAAGCTCCAGTAAATCTGAATCTAGCTGTCTCTGCCTGCCCGCCCTGGGACTACAGACAGCCATCATGGCAGGCTGTGTGTATGTGTGTGTGTCCACGTGGGTTCTGGGGCTTGAAATCGTGTCCTTGTGCTTGCAACCAAGCATCTCATCAGGCCTAAATAGCTGTCGGCAGTAATGAGCTTTCATCTAATTATTTTCTCAAATTATATTTTCTGAATCTCCCTTCCCTGTCCCTTCTCCTTTTCTTTTCCCTTTTTAGGGAACTCTCGTTACTCAAGTATCAAAATCTTATGTACTGGCCTTCTAATTTTTTTTCTTAATCTTTTCTTTCCTGCTTTCCCCATCTTAAAAACAAAATAAAACAAACAACAATAACAAAAAACACACAAAAAAACCAACCAGCCAACTAAACAACCAGCCAAACAAACAAAAAGCAGTGTTCTGTTATTTCCTAAGTTCTAACTTTTATGTCTGTCATCTACTTTATTTAAATCAGTTTTGTATTTGCTGGCTGGCATAACTTAAGTTTCTAAAAAGCTAATTAATTTTTCCACATTCTCTAGTTGTCCATTTGCTTTTTTAGGAGAGCATCAATTAAAACACACACATATACTTGTATTCTTTGAATGTATCAATGGTGGTTGCCATCATCCACCTTCCTGAAGTGACTTTGTTTCCTACAAGATTTTGGGGATCAGTCATATCAGAGAGTTTCCTTGCTTTTCTGCCACTGCCTGGTTATTTGTTCAACCCATAACTTGTTCCTCAAAGAGCTGATTTGAAACCCCGAGGTTGTGTTCCATTGACGTCATCCCTGTCTGTCCATCTAGCTGGGCCCAGCAAGTGGGGATTCCTGATATTAAGATCATAGGCTATCCCCTAAGGGAGTTCCCCATGCTGGGATACTGCTTTCCTTCCAGAGAGCAGATTTCTATTTTTCTGGCAGGAGTGTGCTGGTTTGACAGGCAACAGTCTGCATGCGGAGAGGGTCAGAGCTGTTGCTGCACATAAAGCCAGAAAAGGGCTAAAAGAATAATTGCTTCATTAACACACTGTCGGAGAAACCTTAACCTCATCTTCACCCTCACTTTCCAGAGTCTTAGGGGATTTTGTAATGTAAATTGAGTTTCCCTTCAGCTTTCCTCACTGCCCATCCAGGATTCTGCTCTCTTCAGTCCCGCATCAGTACCTATATTCTTCCCAGCTTCTGTAATTTTCAGACATTACCCTGTTAGCTTCCTTTTTATTTTATGCTTGTGATTCTAACTGGAAATGCAAATTACATTTTTAAAGGATTGTCAGACTGTCAACAAGAATATGTTGAACACCTATCATGTGCCAGTTGTATACATTTGTCCCATTAGTGGATCTGTAGACGGTCAGCTGCTTGTAAATCCTGGGCTGGAACTATGTCTTCCAAGCTTCTGTTATTTTTCTCACAATCACTCCAGCTCCTTTTGATGCCCACTGCTTATTCTTTTATTTCTTGTGTATCATTAGCCCCTATCTTAATCTATCAACTAGAAGTATCTTTTCTTCTATTTTCACTTTAGTTTGAAATATATAATCTATTTCTAAGTCTATCTTCTTTTTATATAAAATACTCCCTTCACCTGTCTACAACAGAGAGGGCTTTAAACTCCAGGTAGTAAGGAATATTGCTACTTCTTCATAGGCTAAGACTGGCTCACCCTCCTCAGTTTCATCGTATAATACCACGACCACGAGCAATCATGATTTTTCATGTTCTGTATTAACATGTGTCGTTCTCCGATTAGCAGGGTCCTGGATTTTGTTGGGGGCCTGGAACTGGCTTTCAGACAGAGAAAGAGCTTCTGTTTCTCTCAGGGGCAGTTAAAACACTTTAGAGCAAGGCCCATGTGCTAAGCCAGGGTGTTCAAGAGGGTCCGAACAGAGTGTTACAGTTTAGCTCTTTTAGAATGAGCTCACCAGTAGCAGTCATTTTGAAACCTATGGCAATATCAAAGTGTTACAGCTCTTGGTTAAGCTCCTGTGCTGAGCATGGCAGAGGTGTGGGCCAACACCCATGCCTGGTCAGCTTGAATCCAAGACCTTGGCCTGACAGGGCCAAGGCATAGCAGGCCAAAGGGCAGGGCCGGTGAGACACAGGCCTGTGGGGCCTAATGCAGGACTGGCCGTGCAGTGCTTTGCCGAGGTCAGCACTGATCCAGCATCAATGAGGCAGGCTTCAGCAGTTGCCTGATGCTGACATGTGCAGTGAACTGCAGAACAGTGGCTAGCAGCATGCGGCTGACTGACCAGCATTCAAGCCCTGGGCAGTCCAGAAGCTCCGACTGGCAGCCAAGTTCGGTTGTTCAGCAGCGATTCTTCCCCTTGAATAAATGAATCTCTGAGTCTCAGACAGTCTTGAAGTGAGAAAGTGCATACATTTATTCCTGTCAAATCAAGGACAATATAAACCCTGGGCAGTGGGAGGGATTTTGAGGGTGAATGTGTTTGATTCGATGGGATACTTGATTTGCATGTAGTGGTACAGTGCCTCATTTTCCAGGCGGTAGCATGGTCCTATCACAAGAAGGAGAATATGAAACCTAATTATCCTGGGGGTGACGGGAAAATCTCCAAGTACAGTTGAAGGTCATTGCTGAAGAGTAAGATCCTTAGCAGGGTGGAACATTTCTAGGAATTCCCAGATGTTTACTGGAGTGGTTTTCTTATCAGGAAAGGGTCCATCCTGTAATCTGCCCTGAGGGCTATGTGACCCTTCTTACAAAAGCTGGGGTCACCCAGATCAGAGGGGGCTTTTAGAGCCTCACTGAGAAAAGGGAGTCCACCATCATAGACCAAGTGCAAATAAATGGCTATCCAGAGATGTCAGACTTCAACCTAATCCAGCCAAGCCCCACAAACACGGTTATTATTTGCCAGGGCCCACTGTGAAACAAACACTGCACCAGGAAATTTCACAGGCAATACTCTTTCCAGAGAAACATTGTTTGGATTCTAGCTGTATGACCTTAGAGTCTTTGTGCTTTGTGTTTCCATCTATGAAACAAAACAGACAAAAGCACCTCCCTCAGTAACAGCTTTCTCTTCTGTAGGATAAAGATAATCATAGTATAAACTTGGAAAGACTGTTTTCTGGATCATGTGATTTAATAGATGTCAAGTCTTTAGAATGGCATAGGGTACAAAGTAGCAAGCTTCTGCCACCATTTGGGTACTGTAATTTCTTATCATCATCCCACTTAACATAAAAGTTTAAAAAAGTTAATTTGCTAATGACTGGACAGCAAGTTAACAGCAATGCAAGCTCAAACAATTCTGATGACTTTTTTTCAGTGTCAATATAATATGTATCTAATTTCAAATGTAGGTCTTTTTTAAAAGTACTTATTGATTCGAATCTTATAATTTGCCAATTATGTGTGGATAATATGGAGCTTAAATTGAACAGAACAGGCTTGGCTGGCAGGAATAGTTTCAAAAATGGCTTGAAAAGGAAGGTGAAAAGGATGTCTAAGCTATGGAACAGTCTGACCCTGGGTGGTGACAGGTGGGTGTCCATATGAGTAGGAAAGAGGTCAGGAACAGCAGCAAAGCTCTAGGAGGAAAGGGGACATTTGTATAAGGGTCATTTGTATGTACATTTGCATTTGCGTAAGGCAGTGGGGATGCTGCTTACAAACAGGGCATTCACGATTAAGAAAGGTAGTGGGAGGTGGGATTTTCATTGCCAGAGTAGGGAGTTCTGAATATTGTAAAGGATGAAAAACAGACTTTGTGATGTCAGATTATATACTGGCATGAGAAATAAGAAAGGAAGTACTTTCTAACTCAGTCTCCAAAGCTAAGTAGGAATGATACCACAAACCAAAGTCATTACGATAAAAGACAACTACCACACAATATTTTACATGAACAAAGATTGAAACAAAAACTCGCCACATCAAACATAACAACATGCTTTTACAAAGCAGTACATCATTACCAAGTAAGATTTTCATAGAAAAAGAGCTGGCTGAACATTAGAAAAATTAGCCAATTGAATTCATCATGCCATCAAACTGAAAAGGAAACAATAGAGGCAGAAAAGGCATTTGCCAAATTGCAGATGAGATTCTTTCCCACCTCATCAAGGGCACCCTCTGTTAAGTCTCATAGTTAGAGAGAAGGACACAGACAACTGTCTATTCTACCCCAGACAATGGCAAAGCCATGTGGTCATTCCTATTACATGGTGCCCAAGCACATATTCTAACTCCCTATTAACCCTTTACCCAATATATCAAACTATCCAATAATTCACTGTTTCCAAAAGTCTGTTCCTTGGAACACCAGTATCCTTTTGAAATATAAGGCTTTTCTTGGGATATCAAGATATATAGTACTGAAGAATTCTAATGGTTAGAAAAAAATTACTTTTCTGTTTACATGTCATGTAATATGTATAGTAACTTAGAACATAGCGTAGCAGTAGCAGTCTGGAAAAAAATCACCAGAGGATGGTGGGTTCCCTGCCTCTGGCTGTTTCTATATTTTTTTTGTCATCATTGTCATAGTTTTGTTTTTCTGAGACTACATCTTACTGTAGCTCACCTATAGCTATGGGTCTAGATTTGCTATGTAAACCAGGCTAGCCTCAAAATTGTGATGACCCCCATGAGCTAGCACACCTGCTCCATCTGCTACTTTTATCGGGACATTTTCCAGGCTGAATAACTTCTTGTCCCCACTGCGATAACTGGCAGCTTTTCTTAGATATTTTCCTACTTCTTTGGTTTCAATCCCACGTGTGTCCCTGACATAATCTCAAGTGTGTGCCCCAGGTCAACAAAAATAAGGAAGATACTGTATAACCTCAGCAGCATCACCCAGAATGATCCTTCCAGGGTCCTACAAAAAGAGATGCATGGAGCTCCTCTCCACACACAAGGAGTCTTCTAGAGATGATTCACCGGGAAAAAGCTCTTGCTGCCCAAGCCTGGCCACCTGAGTTTGTCCCAATGAACCCACATAAAGAGCTGATGTGGTGATACTGCTTTGTAATCTCAGGAGTCCTATGGCATGTCGGGAGGTGGAAACAGAATTAGTTAGCAGCATTGGTACACAGCATATCGGCGGAAATAAGAGAAACCCTGCCTAAAAACAAGGTAGAATGTAAGAATAGACTCTTACAAGTTGTCCTCTAAGCTTTATATGTATGCCCATAGTAAGCGTGCATGTGCCTTAACATATATGCATATATACACAGAATAAATATATAAAAGTATATACACATACATTTAAAGTCTTATGGTAAAAAAAATTACCGGTGTTTGCTAAACAGTGTTTATTTCTATAAGCATGTAAGACACATTAAAGAGTGTTGTGTCTTGTGAGAGGTGATTCTATAATGAGCCTGTGCACAGGGCTACACGGAAACCCAAACAAAAGGGACCTCTGCAGAGCATTCTCTTTTGTTGTGACCCAGGGTGTTGGGACTGCTGTCTAGAGGCCTGTGCTAGATGTCTTTCTTTACTGCTCCTCACCCAACATTTTTGCATCAGGGTTGTTCACTGAACTAGGAGCTCATGGATGTGGTTAGAGTAGCTGGGCCATGAGCTCCAGGAAGCCTTCTGTCTTAAGCCCCCCCACTCCTGCCTTCCCCAGTGCTGGGATTACTGACACACACCACCATCCCAACCTTGTTAGGTTGATGCTGGGATCTGAACTCAGGCACTCACAGTCTTGCAGCCAGGACTTTACCAAGTGAGCCATCTCCCCAGCTCCAGATACTCTGCTTTGTTTTGTTTTAATTGACTCGGGTGGAAATTCCTATCTCTGTCCTAATAGCACACACCATGTTAGAATAACCAAAAGAACAGTTGGATGTTTGTCATTGATTTAAAGAATGACTTTCAACAGAGATGGAAGCCCGTGAGCCCAAAAGCTGGCAGAAGAGAATTCACAGTAGTTAGGCATGCACTATGGTTTGAACTTGAAATCCCAACACTAGAGTTTCTGAGCAGGAAGTTCATGAATTTAAGGTTAGACTGGACTATGTAGGAAGACCTTGTCTCAAAAATCAGAAATAAATGGAGGAGGTGCTTTTACAGTATCCATAGGGACACTGTATGGAGAGAGACATGCAATGAACCTAAATGTTCGGCACAACAGAATGGCTGAACAGGTTGTGTGCATTTGCACAGCAGAATGCTACATGGTAATGAAAAAGAACAAGCTGCTTGTGCACTCAACAACACCCAGAACAAATGGAAGGAATCAGACAAAGAGATATGAAAAGCAGGGACTGTCTGAACTATGTGTCTGTACAATGATCAGGTGGCAGAACTGTAAGGAAAAGCAGAAATACTTAAGAAGCACAGTTAGAGATCATCCAGGGAATGGGTACGTGGGTGGGGAGGGCGGGGCCTTAGAAGAGACCTGCAAGGTGCTAGCCACTGTCCTCGTTGTTCCTTTCCCTTCTTCCTTTTAACCACAGCTGCAGTTACAAGCGGATACTATGGAATGTTTGAAAGATGTGTGGCCTTTGGCTCATGCTGGCCTTGCATGGTGTATTCGTAGACTTTTTTTCTGATCACTGATAGAACTTGAGGTGCAAACAGACAGAGCAGTGTTTGAGATGGGCGGTTATCTTCCTGTCGTTAGTGGGTGAAGCATCTATGCTCTGCTGCCTGGTGGCTAGCCCTGAGTTTCCTGCTTCTGGCTATATTGTTGTCCTGATCTTAGGAAAGTAACCCAGGCACATATCCTAGTAAATCTGACTCAACCTTAACCAGCCTGTCTTTCTGTAGGCTGTATGAAGTTGACCATGGAAGCCAAATAGGACAATTTTCTCCTGTTACAGTGTTTCAATAAGGAGGAATTCTGCAAAGGGGCAGGAGACAGGAGATAGACAGATACAAAACAATCTTAATTAAAAGTTGTGCTGTTTTACCTAAATAGAGCTCACTATTTGACAAAACAAAACAAAACAAAACAAAATAAAACAAAACAAAACAATGGGTCGAAGGCAGTTTTCCCAGATATAATGGCTTATGTGACATGATGGGATGTGCCACCCCTAACTAGTAACCTGAATTAATTTCCAGAAATATTATTCACATTCACATCCAAATTCCAAGGTTTATTTGCAAGTCATGGTATGTAGCGATTCATGACTCTTGCTTATGTATATGATGGCAACCCTTCCTTGGAGTGCAATTAAATACTGGCAGATAGGAAATGATATTTTCTGTGGAGTAGCAGAAATACACTCTAGGACAGAATGTAAACTTTTATATTAAAAAGGCATTTTTAAAAAAAGGACAAATAAAGTGCTACTTTGTATTAGAGTAATTAGAGTTTAGACACAGGCCCTTGGAGACTATACTATACACTAATAATACATGACAGCTATCCCTATTTTCTTCAGCAATGATATAGCTAAAATTTTCATATGAAAAAAAATGGCCATGGTAATTTCCACATTTTGGACACAAGTTTATTTCTGATAAGAGAGTTGTACATTATCATCCTGCTAAGGATTAATAGAGTTCAAGTCCCTGTCAGAATTCACAGATTGTAGCCTGTGTCCAGAGTATTGAGAGGTGGTGGCACCCTTCAACAGTGAGGCCTTGGACTAATTCAAAGAAAGAATTACAAGATAAAACAAGCCCATGGTGCATGCCTTGGAAAGGAAGCTCTCTAGATCCATGGGCGTTTTTTTTTTTTTTAAAGATTTGTTATTTTTATTTTATGTGTTTTGCCTGTGTGTATGTTTGTGTGCCATGTGTGTTCACTGCTTGGAGAGGGCAGAAGAAGGCATCAGATCCTCTGGAACTAGAGTTTTAAATGGTTGTTAGCTGCCATGTGGGTGCTGGGAATCCAAAATGGGTTTTCTGGAAGAGCAGCCAATGTGTCTCAGCACTGAGCCATCTCTCCAGCCCCTCCTGAGTTCTGGTGAGGTGGTTTTAAAGGAGTAGGCGTGGCCTCTCTGCTCTGGCTCAAATGTAATGGTTAATATGCTCCAGCTGTTGCCATCTGCCCATCAACTTGAGATGAGTCAGGACTTTCAGTCTGACCTAATTCTTGCTTTATAAGTATCCTGTGGGACTTATTTCATTACACTACTACACACCAAACAATTATATACAGAATAAAATACGAGGGAAACCAAACATGCATTTCCCAACCAGAACTGTTTCCGGAATGTTTTCCTTGACAGATATCATGAATGATTAGATTATATGTGTCTTTGATTTCCACTCCTCAGTGGTAGTAGTCAAAGATAAATTATGCACAAGGGCTAGAACTTTGACATATTAGCACAGAAGGTTTCAATTAAGCAATAGATCAGAAATTACGTATCTGTTGTTTCTAAGTTGACTAAAGCTTAAAAATAGTGAAATATAGTGAACTTGCTTATAAATTTCTTTAAGTCAAGGCCACATTTATTCGGATAATTGCAATCATCCAACAACTTCAATTAGAATTTTATTTCAATTCATCTCTCTAAAGGTACAACTTGCAAAATAACTGAGTTACACTATTAGTCCTGAAATTTTATAAGGCAGCATGTAATTATTTGTGCAATGCTAAAGCCCTGAGCTCTGACATGTAAATTCACCTATGAGTGAACAATTGTTGTTATAATTAAAATGACACTGCCCTCAGTTTTTGTACAGCGAAGTAGTTATTTACATAAATAAGTAATGTGTTGTGTATACACAGAAATGTAGTTTTCAGAAACTACCTCTCCATCAGATTGTGATGCTTTGAACATGACAAGTAGACAGTGCTCATTCAATGCTCACAGGAATCCCTGTTTTACTGTACCTGACTAACACAGAGGAATTCCAAAGCAAGAGAATTCTAAAACTTACAGCCTAAAAAACTTGTATCTTATTAAACAGAGCTCACAAACTGAGAAGGCCTCAGTGTCTGATATTGCAAGAGGAAAAAAAAAATCTTTGTTACTAGTGACACGTTTTTAAAATAGCGTTAACCCCAAAGCAAGTTCAGTCCTTTGTTTTACGTCCATTTGGCGGTCCCTGCCCCTGCAAGTGTTGATGCCTTTCAGATATGTCTCACCCAAGCATCCCTGTGTAGGCTCACACGCTTAAAGTTCTCTGTGGATGGAGATAATAAAGATGCTAAAAGGTCAAAAACGTACCACTAAGGGCAGGGCTGGGCAGGCGAGAAGAACAAGCCACAGAGGTGCTACCTCACAGGCATCCAACAGCTTTGTCCAGATCATTGGTTTCCAAACATGTCAACACAATGGGATGACCTTCGGAGTCAAAATAGTCCTGATGACGGCAGCCCATCCTCAGAAGTGGTGATTTAATTGGTCTGGCACATAGCCTGAGATTTAGAATTTTATAGACCTCCATCCATTAGACTCTGCCTGCCCAAATGTTTGGGAACCAATGATCTATATACAATTCTATTACATTTTTGACAAATTAGGTTCATATCAACGTTGGCACATTTTTAAAATACTCTTATGCCATTTGGAGAAATCTAAGGAGGAACTACTTGTTCTGGAATAATCTCGCAATAAACCCTTGAGGTAAGCCAAGTCCCCAAAGCAGGAGTACAGCATAATTATGCGCTATTGTCACAAGAACGTAAAGGCAGGGAGAACAAAGACAGAACGGAGCCAAGCTTCTTAAAGGATTTTCACGTCAACACTCACCTCGAGGTGGTTTTTCAGAGCCATGCCAACCTAAAAATGGACAGAAGAATTAGAGACCATGACCTACAATTAAATGATGGCCTGGTCCAGCTTCCCACCTCATCAGATGGAGCCCAGGCAGCAGCTGGAAGGGAGGCGAAGCAATTGTGTGCTCTACATGAATAAACCTGTGTGAGGTACTGAGTTCATTAATGTTCTTGTTGGCAGACATCTGAGCGACTTAGAGGGAGCCAAGTGGGATCGCAGGTTTGATTTACTGAAGAGATAGAAGTTAAGTATGCAGACATAAGCATCTTTTTTTTTTTTCTTAAACACCAGCCTCAGGTTTGATGTCCAGACCTTGTAATTGTTTTTTCTTTTTGCCTCAGTAAAATTCAGTTGTGTTTCTTCTCTGTGACTGCTCCTCTCATCTTGTGGGGACACAGTCGCTATCTAGACTGATGGAGAAAGAAAAGCAGCTTGCAAAGCTCAGAGCATCAAGATTAAGTGATGGAAATACTAAAGTGTCTTCGCCACTCAAGAAAAATGAAAAGCCGATCTACACTAGGTGAGTAGACTGCAGCTGGAAAGGAGGCGTCCGTGCTGTGGATCCAGTTAGACTGTATGCTCTGACACTTGGGGCAGAAGTGGCTTGGATAGTATTGGTCTTTGAAATAACAACAATGACCAGATCATTAGCAAGAAACATGAACTCGATCACCCACAAGTCCCCACCCTAAGATGAAGAGCTACAGGCGATTAACAGCTTTTGAGAGAAGGAGAATTAGTCTTGTCCAGGGACGAGCCCTCTGATTGGTTATCTAACCTGTACTGGCCAGCTCGGGGCTGGAGAGATGTCAGGCATTAAAGACTAGGCTCAAAAACAAAATGTCAAGTGGTCAGGCCTAAAGACATGTACATACAAGAACACTAAATGGATTCATCAGATTGCATGTGTATATTATTGTTATATTCATATGTTTATATATGTGAATTTATATAGATGAATATAACAGTAATAATTAAGAAGAGGTTATGATTTTTAGTGGGAGTTAGGGGGACATAGGAGGAATTGCGTGGGAAAGGGGAAAATGGAATGATGTAAATACAGAACTCATCTATAAAATCCTCAAAAATAAAACAAATGAAAAAGAATATGATGTCAATGTCAGCTTAATATTCTACTTATTGCTGGCCAAATTAAAACTAGTCTGGAGCAAAGGGACCTAAAAGGAGAATATTAAATAAACCATAGCCAGTGGATGAAAACTGAGTGCAAAGCTGTGTCCCTGGGCCATCATGAGATAGAATGTGTTCTCAAAGACAACACGGCTAATTCTCGAGGTTTTCCTGAGCAGAGCATGATGGTGCCCTCTGTAACCCCAGCTCTCTGGAGGCAGACCAAGAGGATCAGAAAATCGGGGTCAGCCTGGGCCATCTAAGCTTTGTCTCAAAAGAAAAATAAAAGTGAAAAATATACATAAGGGGGAAAAAAAGGTCTTCCCAGTCTTACTAAAAGCTGACTACAAATCACTGAAACAGGGATATATGAAGCCACATTCTCGATTCTTCCCCCACACATCACAGCATTCATCCCCATGTGCTCTTCCAGCAAAATGGCACTGACAACTTGATTTTCATCTCAAGTTCTGACTCAGACAGGTGCTGATGTATATGCTTTAAAATTAGGAAGTTTGAATCAAAGCAGATTTTTTTCTTTTCCCTTTCTTTCTTTCTTTCTTTCTTTCTTTCTTTCTTTCTTTCTTTCTTTCTTTCTTTCTTTCTTTCTTTCTTTTCCTTCCTTCCTTTCTCTCTATTTATTTATTTATCTATCTACTTCTTTATTTTTGCATGCCTGTCTCAGGCTCTAGCCTCCCTCCTGTGAGCTGCCAGCCCCAAGCCTTCTGCTACACCATTACCAGACTGGAATTCCAAAGCAGCCCAGATGCTTTTATGGCCTAAGGTTGCCCACCCTGAGTAACAAAGCATCTCCCCTAAGCCCCATTCCATTGGCCACCACCAGCCATTGTCCTAGCCTTTCGTGATCAGACTGCTCAGGCCCCAGTTTTGTGTTCATTCTGCCAGCACTCTCTCTACTTCCTAGAATTTCCCCACCCCTCTCACCTTCTTATTCAAATAAGCATATGCCATCTCGTTTGACACCTGCCCTCTCCTTCCTCTGCAGTTTTCATTCTGCAGATCCATGATGATAATGTTTATACTTACTTTAAGGCTGGGCCCAACATTTTCTCAATGGAGTCTTTTCTGATTTTATTTAGCTGACTTAGGGTGGTTCCCTCTTCTCTTCCATCATTTGCAACTCTATTGGAACATTTGTCATTGTTGTAATTAAAATTTGTTTTGCACAGCTCTCTTTACCTGGAAGGCAGATGAGCATCACATCATATTCCATTTTATCACTTTTATACCCAACATTCAGAGAGTGCTTGATAAATTCATCTGTGCTACATCTGTTATCCTTCATCTACCCACTAGAATTACTTGGAGGACTTTTAAAACTACTATGACAGGAGTTCCACCATAGACCCATTCAGGTTGAATTTGTGAAGTGAAGGTATTTCTCTGGTGGTCTAATGTGTAGTCAGGGTCACACACCTCTTTCACCTGGAAATGCTAGTGAAGCTGTAACAAGAAAAATGGAAGTATGAAGGTCTTTTGTGACTTTTTTTTTTAAAGATGCTATTGGTTATCTATGAAATAGTAATAAACTACTCCAAAAGCAACTTTAAACACCCAAGTTAATATCTCGCAGAGTCCTTTGGCCAGTAATCTAGATACAAGTTGGCTAAGCCCTCTGACTCGCAAAATTTTCACAAGTCCACACTGACTGTGTCATCCCAGAGCTGGTATCATCTCTGGCCCCACTGGAGAGAAGAGGGAATGTACAAGCCCACTGCCGGTGACAAGAGCCATTTCTTTCCTGTCATTGGCCTTTAGCCATCCTTGGGTGCCTGCTTTTTTTATTTAAAATTTTATTTATATAGTAATTATAGTTTATTCACTTTCTATCCTAGCTGTAGCCCCTCTCCCTCATTCCCTCCCAATCCTATCCTCCCCTCCTCCCTTATCTCCACCTATGCCCCTCTCCAAGTCCACTGATAGGGGAGGTCCTCCTCCCCTTCCATCTGCTTTTCATTAGAGCATTTAGAGGATGACAACAGGTGTCTATGAAAGGTTAAAAGAGGGAAATCAAGGTGGAGGCCAGAGAATGGGGGAAGGATCAGGAGATTTTTTTTTTTTCCCAACTCAGACCTTGGTTTGTGAAAACTGTTCTTGACCAAAAATAAACAGGGTTCTAACCACAGGCTGAGTGGATTGGGGGACCATTTTGACCAGTCCACACACTGCCGGGGCGT
>CM053750.1:12751826-12784171 GCA_028658305.1 Pachyuromys duprasi
TTGGTGGACTTGGAGGGGGCGGGGAAGAAGGAGATGAGGGAGGGAATGGGAGGGTAGGACGGAATGGGGGAGGGGGCTATGCCTGGGATTCAAAGTACCTAACCTGTGATTGAGATAAAAATAAATAAATTAAAAAAACAAAAAACAAAAAACAAAAACAAAAAAACAAAAAAAAATAAACAGGGTTCTAGAAAAGCAGCTGGTTCTAGGGTTGGAGCTTGTGGGGGGCGGTAAGCAGAAGATGGGATTGGAACGTCTTTTTGTACCAAGGAGTAAGAAAGGACTTTAAAAAAATGATGAGGATGGATAAGGAGGAAAAGTGAGGCAATAATAAAAGAGCACAAATGCCAGGAAGTGGATATGACTGGGGCCGTCTTTAAGCTGCCCACCTAGACATTTAGTAATATTTGGTTTAAAAATGAACCTCTCTTACAGGAACCCCAGCTAGACCCTGTTAACACTAGGTTCAAGCCCATCAATGTAAAACCGATGCCAAAGGCTTTTACAAACAGGTGTACTCACTAATAACAAATCCATATTTTTGACTAATTATATAACTATAGATGGATTAATTTAAGGCCATTTAGGTGTGATAGTATCAAATCATGTCCATCTGTATAGCAGTAGCCTGCACATGGCCTTATAAATTAGGGCAATGTGCTTTTCAAAGATTAAAAGTGATTTTCCTTTATCTCCCAAACATATTCTTAGTTATACAAGTTCACAGAAAACAGGCCAAGCGCTTTAAGGACACAACACAAAATCTGATTTTAATAATGAAAAAAAAAGTTAACAGTAAGGGTAAAAAATGACAAGGAAATAAAGGTACGTTCATGCATTGCCATCAGGAGGGTAAAATAGTCAACATACACCTCTCTTGTTTCAGGCTAGGTTGCTGGATGACAGTGAACACTGATGCTAACCACCACCGCGTAAGCCTTCCCCAAAGCCTCTACCAGTGACACTCACTCATATTCTGCTTAGAGATTATTGCTAAGATGGCACATGGAGTACTTTCTTTTCTATTGCTGTGATGAAACACCATAAGCAAAGATTTTAAAAGAAAGCATTTCATTGGGCTTATGGTTTCAGAGGGTCAGAGTCCACGATGGTGGAGAAGGAAGGAGTGGTGACAGGAGCTGCTTGAGAGCTCACATCTTGATCTGAAAGCAGGAAGCAGAACAAGCATATCTGGGGTTGGGGGAGCCTTTTGAAGTCTAACACACCCCCAAAAGGCCACACCTCCTAATCCTTCCCAGATAGTTCCACCAACTGGTGATTGTATATTCAAATATATGAGCCTATGGGGGGGGGGGTATTCTCATTCAAACTACCACAGAGAGCTAAAGTTTCTTAACGGAAATATGTACTTTACAACAAAGTAACACAAACAAGAAGAAACCCTTAGTGAGGCACAAGTGCCGTGACCCCTGGAAGCTTGATGCTGACAGCACACCACACAGTATCGGAACATCTGATTTTCTATTCCAACTACAACATTCCACCTCCTAAGACATCAGTTGTTTTTGTTGAGAGAGCACCAGCCTTCCACTTTTAGAACACTGCCTTTTTCTTTGAATACTTTCCTAAATATTTGTTCAAATACATTTGCTTCTGCACCTTTAAAAGCCTGATATATATATTTTTAAAGGATCTGATCATAATGTAAGATATAAAAAGACACAACTGAGAATCGAGCTTCATATACGTTGCACAGATAGAAATTACTTCAAAGCAATCTATTATGTCCTGCTTCTAAAAGGATTAAACAACACCATTGGGGGAAGTCTGCCCTTTCATTCAGCTGAGGTGGCAATTCCTGGTGACATGATTATAAGCACCAAGTCCCGTAAGACAAAGCCATGATCAGCTATTATTGCCCAATACAAACAGTTTTGTGTCAGGCATGCTCAGTTACAGTAGACAGGTTTAAAGCTAGTAACTTAGGCAGCCTAGAGTGTGGGATCCCCTGCTCCTGTCCTACACAGGACTATGTGGGGCCCAAGTTTGACCGTATTAAGTTTATTCCACAGTTGACACTTCCGTGACCAAGCTGAGAGATGACTGAGAAGAGAGGGGCCACCTAAAGCTCCAGTAAGTTTTCTCTGCATTATAGTATCAGGGAATAATTCTGAAATTACTTTCTGTTTATTACACCCTGGAGCAAATGAATATTCATGAAGCTAATGGCAGTCAGGTTTCTTTCTGCTGAGTGAGTTTGAAATATGGCAGCAGGGAAAACTAGAAAGCACTCTTAATATGGTCCTGAGGGGATGAAAATACACTTTTGCGTTGTTTTGCTTTATTGAGACAGGCTCTTACTGGGTATCCCTGGTTAGCCTGAATTCATTGTGTAGACTAGGATGGCCTTGAACTTACAGAGATCTGCCTGCCTCTGTCTTCTGAGTGCTGGAATTAAGGCATGTAATACCATGAATGACTAAAACGTTGGGGATTTTTAAAAAACATGTTGAAATAGCTAGAGATATGAGTGTCACTGTCTGCTAAGAAGAACTACAAAAATGACATGCCAGTAGCTTGAGCAAACCTGGCACTGAAATTTTGGATACAGAATACTATTTGCCCTGGTAAATAGACAGGGCTCCTCAGAAATCCAGGTGATTCTAAGATTGGAGCTAGGAATGTAGATGAGCCTGGGTATTATTCTTGTATTAAAAATTAAGATAGGGCCAAATGCATGACGACATAAGGATACAGGCATATGGGACTTCCATTGGTCAAATCAGGGATATTCAGAAAATCAAAATAAATAATCATAGTGGGTTTCAATCGTGGACTAAGTATCATGAGCGCATTGTGTTACAGATGAAGATGGAAGGAGAGACTAGTGTTTTCTTTCCACAGAATGTGAACTAATAAACACTCCCATAATGATTGAAGGATTATTACTAAGGGGCTAGAAAGAGCAAGCTTTTGTGTCCTGTGGTCTGTCTCTCTAGGGTTCAGTTCCACAGGAACAGCTACCTCAATGGGGACTGAGTTTTCTGTCACAAGTGCCACCACCCTGCTCCAGAATCAGAAAAGCATGAGCTATGATTCTTCCACTGGAATTTCTATAAACTCTCCATCACACCTTTCCCCATTGTTCTCTCAAGAACAACTGTGAGAGCACAGGACTTTAAAAAACCTTTTTCAAGTAGGAAGGCTTGGGCTTGGGCAATAGCTAAGTCAGTGTTAGCCTTACAAACATGAGGATCTGAGTTCAGTCCCCAGAACAGGCATAAAAATGCAAGGCATGGTAGTATATACTTGTAAGTGCCGGGAAGACAAAGAAAGGAGGACTCCTGGAGTTCACTGGCCAGCCAGTCTAGCCTAATTTGGTGAGATCTGTACCAATGAGCCCCTGTCTCAAAAGAGGTGGATGTCTGAGGTTGCCTTTGGCCTCTACATACATGCACACACAGGAACATGCAGGCAGTTTAAAAAGTTCTAGAACGTTTAATCTTTGTATTTACCTGTCTTCTGGAACACATGTCTTACGAAGGTATTCAGCAATGGTGGTTGTCTTTTCTTCATCATATCCAACCAGTACAATGTGATCAATAAAGACACTCAGGCTGCTGGTATAATGAATATTTAAATGATTCAGATTCATTCATTTTATCATGATTGAGGGGGGAGTTAACAGCCTTGAGGCAAACCTCGTTCCAAATTAATACTATTGTCTGTATTTTGTGAAGGTGAACTTTTTTGTCTTCCTCTTTTCCAGCTGGAGTAGAATAAATGCACTTGCCAAATCAATGGTTGCACACTTGGCATTTGTGGTACTAAACAGAGTCCAGGCTAGAGGCTGGGATCTGAGTTACCACTTGGTTAAGTCAGCAATAGTCCTTAGTCATTCTCCAAGATCCATCCAGTTTGAGAGAACAGTCTGGAAAATTGATGGCTTTGGCCAGGAACATCTTCCGTCCATCCTTTAGGTCTTAATCAGGGCATGAAACCCTCTTCCTCCAACATACACTTTTGTGTCTGATCTGTTTTGGAACAAAAGGCAGTTTCAGTTTTTATTTGGCTCTATTCTGATGGCTTTTAGTTCACAGAACCAAGCCTCACTAATACCCAGTCCCAGGTGTACCCTCCTGGCTCCTGCCAGAACATGTCAGCTTGTCTTAGCTGGGTTGTGCTAGGATTAAATCCTAGTGATTGGCTTGGCAGCCAGGAATGGACGTGAAGGGCAGTTCAGGGAGGAGTGAGGGAAGAGGCTTTTTCCAGCACAGCAGGCATGCCAGTTAAACCAGAGGGAGTCTATGGGTACCAACCAGATGACCTCATCGCATGTTCAGGGTCCTTTCTCTGCTTTCATATCAACAGACTTGCCTAAATATTCGATGCCCAAATGTGA
The DNA here is from genome assembly GCA_028658305.1 of Pachyuromys duprasi. Lineage (NCBI taxonomy): Eukaryota > Metazoa > Chordata > Mammalia > Rodentia > Muridae > Pachyuromys > Pachyuromys duprasi. Next base: position 12,756,190 of record CM053750.1, read on the forward strand.
GTGGAATGCCATGCCTCTCAGCAATGAGCTCATAAGCTGCAGTTCTGCTAGATCTGTTCGGTTTCAGGTGCTAACGGCCTCTTTATATGTTAGCACAGTGCTTCTCACATTTAGCTACTAATAGCTTAACAGCCATTTCTCATTTCCCTTCCTCAGGACTCCAACACAGTGTGCTGCCAATTTTGTTGTCTTTGTAGGCATCATTCCCACTCTATTTTCCAAGTCCTTGTATCCTTACACCTACTACAGTATTTACTCCACTGGGACACTGTCCCAGGTCAACATAAGCTGCAGTCTTATGCCTGGAACAACAAATGCCCCACGAACCAAATTGGTGTCTCAATTTTGTTACCTGAGGAGATGCCAAGACAGAATTGTATGTGTAGGATTTTTGTGAGATGGGGAAGGAGCTGGGAAAGACTAGGTGGATTATCACTTGACAGTTCGAGACCCCAAATGCAACTGACATGGAAGATATTTCTGGTGGAGTACCCTAGACTACCATGTAATGTAAGGAAGGCCTAACAAAACAAAAGATGTAAGCTGGCTATTAGAGGAAGTTCATATTTAGAAACAGGCTGGCTGGACCATTTTTTGTCATGCTTAGTTATGGAGCTGAGAGGTCCTGACACACAGTGATGGGTTTCTGAGTACAGTTGGTGGTAGTCTCTAAGGTGTACTCTCATAGTAGTTCCATGGCTCCAGTAAATAACAGTTCAAACCAGGTAGTTTGGGTCCAAAGTCTAGACTCTGAATCACTGCCCTGGAAGGCACCTCAGAACTGCAGAGGTTTGCAATAAATTGGCCTCTATCTCACTGAGAGTTTGCAGGGAAGCTTGGCCAGTCTGGTAAACTTTAGACTTCTCTAAGGCTGTGGTAATTCATTCTATTGTAAGTATATGTGTGTGGGTGGGTGGGGCACATTACAGAGTAACTTATATGGACAAATTACATATGCATTGGATATACACATGAATAATTTATAGAACCATATGTGGCTTTAGTTTCCTGAAGTATAAAAGGGGTTAGCAGATTGGAAAACAGATGCAAGAAAAAGTATTTCCTGGACAGCTTATAGAGTCAGATGTGTCCTTTGCATGCACACTAAGATGGTCAAAAAATGGTGGCTAAGCATTCATACTTTCTAAGAGTGTAAAAACTTGAAAATTAAAACAATAACCCATAAAAATTCATCTTCAACTACTTTCTTTACAAAATCTTACTGTAGTACAAACCAATAAAAATCATTGTTTAAAATAATTTTCTTAAAAATGTTAGAAATAATTTTTTTTTCAGAGATGCTCTTTTCACTTAGGCTGTGTTAAACACATATTTAGAGCTTGACAGAGGACTTTTATGTTTTGAGACCGAGTCTCACACAGCCTTGAACTCCTGATCCTGTTTCCATCCCAGAAAGTTTGTGCGTATATACAAGCTTAAATGAAGAACTTAGTAAACACCGACCTCTTAAGATCAACACACGAAAGAAATCCTATGGAATGCAATATTTTTCATTGTAAAAAGGGCTCATGTTTATTCATTCATTATTTTACAGAAAAAAGGCATTGTGCTACTATTTTATGGATATGGGAACCAAAGCACAGAAATATTTGATTTCCTTGCTCCATAAGAGAACAAATATAAACTGAAATATTAAATCAGACATTTAAGCACCTATATTCTTTAACAAGATAATCCTGCAATTGCAATACTATGTTACAACAGAATATTCAAAAGCAGACTTGAAAAGATAATTTCAAGAATATGGATGTTTGAACATATTGTGTATTATGTGTAACACAGTGGAAAACTAATGTTAAAAATATAAAAGTGGAAAATTAAAAGTTGAAAGAAAATCTAAAAAAATTTAGAATTCCACATTTACAGCCTCCAGAAAAATCATAGAATTACTTATAATTTGCAGAGAGAACACACACAAATCTGAATGGAATTTCTGAATTTAGAGTGTTTTACTTCTTAAGTGGGGAGGTCCCAAAGCATAAAATGTGAACTAGGCAAAGGAGGAATTTGGGACCAAGATGTTTTCCTGTAAGTATTGGGCTAGTGAGCTTTGTTTATAGCTGGTGCATTCAATGTTGATATTTACACCATATGCAGAAGTTGAAGTGAAGATGGTGGTACTGGGTCTGCTCTTATCAAGGAAGGGTTTACATCAGAGACTTCTAATGTATGGATTGGCTTTCCCAAAGGGAGAACAATTTCTATTTGCTATCCAGAAAAAGCCAGCCGAGAATGAAAGTTACTGTGACACAGCAACCCAGCTGATTCCTTTATGTACAGGACTACATCAGGATTCAGGAGGGAAGTGCGAAGCCTCTCAAACGTCAACAGGATTATAGCTCACAGCATTGCAAGAATTCACTGGAGCATTTTACTCATCCTAAAGGGCATCCTCCATCTACAGGAAATTTGTTTGCTACGTGTGCATATGGAGGGCATTCTAGAAATTAAGAATCATGAACAATGTTAAAAACAGCAGGCATCCAGTTCTCAGCATTATGTGAACAAAAGTCTATACACGGCCCAAATCAGCAATACACAGTTACCTGTACTGACTGAAAAAGAGAAAACAAAGCATCAATCTCCCTCCCATGATTGGTTAAAAAAATAGCAGCACTGGCAGGCAAGGAATCAAGAATGACACCTGCTGGGTACTGTCTCTCTTGCAATCTGCACTGAGAATGCAAGGGTAAAAAGTATCTAGAAAAGGCATCTAGTGTGCATATGCACCCTCATCCCATTCCCATTATCTTCATTTACATCTCTCATCTAGCTGCTTTTATCTTAAGTCTTAGCACCTACAGTCTAGAAGGAATTGGTTTTTATCTTATCAATGAAAATGATGAATCACTACTTTCTTTCCTGTAGATAATTTTACAAACTTGGAAAGTATTAAGCAACAACATTTCCCTCATTAATGAGATATAACCACAATGTACTTATTGATTTACAAACAGCTTTATTAAGTTTTATACAAAACACCTCTCCCTGGGCACCTTTTATCACTTTCAAGATCTTCTAACCCTCAGCACTTTAACACAAACTTCACACACACCCAGAATTTCATTTACTTGATTTGTTCCAACCACTATCAGTTATGTGAATAACACTCTACTCTGAAATCAACTCTTTAAAACACAAGCAATTTCAAGCCTAGGATGGCCAAATTAGTAATAGTCTGTGTGATGGTTTCAATGAAAATGGCCCCACAGGCTCATAGATTTAAATATTTGGTTCCCAGTTGAACCGCTGTTTAGGAAGGAGTAAATGGTGTGGCCTTTCGGAGAAACTTGTGTCATTGGGGGTGGGCTTTGAGGTTCTAATGCTCAGTGAGGACTAGTCTAGCTTATTTTCTGCCTACAACTTGTGTTTCAGATGTGAGCTCTCAGCTACTTCTCCAGCACCATGTCTACCTGCAGCCAGGGCTCCTGCCTCAATGACTGTGGACTAACCCTCTCAAATAGTATGCAAAGCCCGCAATCAAATGCTTTCATTTGTAACTTGCCTTGGTCATGGTTTCTCTCCACATCAGTAGAACCACAACTAAGTTACCTTGTTTCAAACAAACAAAAACATTAAATTACAAAGGACTAAGGATATATAGGTCACACATACACAGGACCAGATACTGTGTCTGGCACATGTCACATACCTGAATTCAGTCCAGTACTGCAAAAATAATAGTGATGTTCATATTTTTGAGGAAACTAATTTTGTGGTTTACATTCTAGTGGGAAAGGACACTAAAGCAGTATCCTAAACTAACGGTGGCAAGCGAAGCAATGAAGGGTGTGGAGGTCATCTGTGGAAAGGCAGCACTTGCTTGGCAGCCCCTTTCAAAGGCATTAGCTCTGCAAAGGCAAAAAAGGAATCTTCCAAGACAGTTTCAATAAAAATAAAAATTAAAATAATAAAATTTTTAATAAAAATAAAAACAACCATTACCACCACCACCATTTGTGGGTCTGACCTTCCATTAGCTGGAGCTGGGGGTGGAACTCAGCCATGACTGGCAGCACCTCTACCTGCTGTCTCCCTAGTCCCATAAATATCTTGCATTATCCCTACTAAGTTTTTTTTTTTGTTCTCGAGTACTAATTCTGTTTTTCAAAAGCTCCTTCATTGATGGCTCTGTAAGTTTAAGTTACATGCCTTTAATTTAAGCAAACATTTCTTAGTAATGTTAGCTAATATTAACACTCCCAGTAATAGCAATGGTTAAAAATTCCTCTAAATGAAATAAAATTGTCTCATAGTTCCTAATGAGTTTTCTAGAAAGGTTTTGATAGATATTTCATACGGAAATCAAGCTGAAGAGAAACTGCCACAATGTGACCTACCCAGAAGAGAAGGCAGAATGAGTCACGGATTGGTGGATGGGGAAGTGAAAAGGCTCTGCAGAAAGCCAGGTTACGCACGGGTAACAAGCAGCGGACCAGCAAGGCTGAGAAAGCCTCCCTAAGAACACTGGCTCTTTGAGACATGCTGCCACCACCTGGGCAGTAGGCAGTTTTGAAGTCAGGGGTTTTAGTTATTACTAGTTAACAATGATAGACTCAAAAGTTTAACTTCACTTTGTGAGAAAAGCATTTTTGCCAAGTCTCTGAGCATTAGAAACGAGCACGGATTTTGGTGAGGTATGTTTAGAATCCTGGTCTAGTTTTTAAAGTCTTCTGTTCCTTTGATGGGTGATTTAGTCTCAGAATTAGTGACAGTATTTGAGAAGCAATACTTCTCAAATTGAGAAGCTTTTGGTATACAGAAAGTACTTAACTGATTTTTCAATCATTCTTCAGTATGCTCTTCAAAATATTTATAAGTCCAAGTAATTCTTAAAGTTACAAATATTCCTAAGAAATGCACTTGCACTGTGTTTTGATGAAAAGCAACATGTTATGAAATAAAACCTCAGTGATAAAAACCAATTCCGAAAAACAAACAAAAAAACCAATTCCGTCAAAGGAAGTTAAATATGTAAAGTTACTGTAGGGAAATAAATACAAGTGCAGTTACGAGACCTTTCAGCATCTTTTTCTTTTTTATATTAATTAGTTTATTCACTTTGTATCCAAGCTATAGCCCCCTCCCTCATCTCCTACCAATCCCACCCTCACTCCCTCATCTATTTCTACGCCTCCCTCCAAGTCCAGGGAAAGGGAGGGTCCTTCTCCCCTTGCATCTGACCCTAGCTTATCAGGTCTTATCAGGACTGGCTGCATTGTCCTCCTCCGTGGCCTGGTAAGGCTGCTCCCCGATTAGGGGGAGGCAGTCAAAGAGCTAGTCAATGAGTTCATGTCAGAGACAGTCCCTGTTCCCCTTACTTGGGAACCCACCTGGAGTCTGAACTGCCATGGGCTATATCTGAGCAATGGTTCTAGGTTATCTCCATGAATGGTCCTTGGTTGGAGTATCAGTCTCAGAAAAGACTCCTGGGTTTTGGTTCTGTTGCTCTCCTTGTGGAGCTCCTGTCCTCTCCAGGTCTTTCTGTCTTCCCCTTCTTTCCTAAGATTCCCTGCACTCTGCCCAAAGTTTATTTATGAGTCTCAGTATCTGCTTTGATACACTGCTGGGTAGAGTCTTTCAGAGGCCCTCTGTGGTAGGCTCCTGTCCTGTTTCCTTCTTTCAATGTCTGTCCCACTTGCCTGAGTGAGGACTGATCATCTTACCCAGAGTCCTCCTTCTTGCTCACCTTCTTTAGGTGTACAGATTTTTGTAGGTTTATCCTATATGTCTAGTATCCACTTATAAGTGAGTATATACTGTGTGTGTCTTTCTGTTTCTGGGGATATCTCACTCAGGATGATCTTTTCTAGTTCCCACCATTTGCCTGCAAATTTCACAATTTCCTTGTTTTTAATTGCCTTTCAGAGCAAATAATTACTACATTAGGATCTTATTCAATGCACACCCCTTTCAATTTATACATGGTTAGAGTGAGATTTAACTTTGTACTTACAAAGGTAAAAATAAGACTATAAGAACCAATGAATGACAAGTCTGCTAGGTATTACCTTCTCAAGAAAAAACAAGGCAACAAACTTACATTTTTTTATGGCTTTGTATAACAGCAAACCTTGTACAGATCTTCAAGTGCCCTAAATCATGTGGGTGCGTCGCTTTCATCTGCATTCACAGCTCTTCCTAGGCTGATCTCTGTAGGAACTACCTTAACAGCCACCTCCTATCTGAGCCAGGTTCTCAAGTAGCCCAGGATAGCTCAAACTCACTGTCCGATGAGGAAGATAATGAATTCCTAATCTTCCTGTGTTCACCTCTCAAGTCTTGGGGTTACAGGTATAAACTATCACACTAGGCTAAAATTTACTTCTTAAAAACAGGCAGAACTTATTACTTGCTATCTAAAAATGATATTCTGAGGGACATTTTAGAGTCCTTTAGAAAACCAAGTTAAGAGGATAATGGTAATCATTATAATGACCAAAGTAATAACCCCATTACTTTAGGAGGCTGGGCCAGAGTTTTAGATTTCAAGTTAAGTCTGGGCTCATAGCAGGACTGTTTCAAAACACAAACAAAACCGCTACTACCCCTTCTTCTCAAAAAGGGTAAGGAGCCAGAGGACTGGTCAAACAGACACTAATTTCTAGTCAGAAGGGGTCCAAACAGCACTAGCAGTCAACTAGGATGCTTTCTAAATAAACGGGAGGAATGGGCTCAGGGAGATGACTGTTGTAGGGGGATCAGTTACGGACACTCAAAAGCTGAACTCACCATCAAACATCCATGGTTTGGGAGCCTATCTTACTTATGATCTTCGGTTAAAGGTATTAAGTGCTTCCTCTTCTTCCCAAGATTGTGGGGAACCTGGGACTTTTAGAGATAAAGCGGGGCAACACCCTGGGAGGCAGAAATGGTGAGAATTACATCCATTCAAGTGAAAATGTCACTGATGCAAGCCAGTAAAGGGTCTGCTGATTCTGCACAGGGCTAAGCCATCCTTCAGGTCTTTAAATACGAGTAAGAAAACCAATGCTGCCAATACAGCATGCAAACATTAGCATATACCCAAGGTGCAGCATTTCAGATCGTTAGATTATCTGCCAAAGTATGCTTCTTGGTAAATAATGGTTACTGTTGTTATACTTTAACTAGCCATACAAGTCTCGGCTTGCTCCTCAAAGGGAATACTCACAGTCTCTCAGGAATAAAAACTTGCTTTATTTGGCACACAACAGTGAGGAGGTCTTGCAACATTCGCCAGAGGCAGTCAAACAAATCAAGCAGTTCAGGCAAGCAATCACAAAATTTGAGCACCAAGCAAACCAGAGCTAATCTTTCAGTTCCTGCAGATTAGGGGCCCTATGTAACCCACCCCTTTCTGCTTGTTGACTTTTGAAACCCTTTATTTATGTGTTGGAAGAACAAGTACTTCTGTGGGATCTTTATGCCCTGACAGTTTAATTATCGATAGTTTACTTTGGGCAAGTACCGACCATTCCTTTGTGAAATAAGTTAGGCTCTTAAATTAAAAACAAACAACAAAACCTCTTTCCCACAGCGTGGCAACATTTCCCCCTGGTAACAAGGTTCACTGGACACATGACGGCCCGGCTGCTGCTTTGTTTGAATCTTTAACTATTTAACTATTGTTCAACCTTAATGCGAGTGAGATGTGAATTAGGAAACAGGCCAGAGTTCTTCCATAGCCCCGAGAAGTCTTCATGGTCCACCTCACTTCTTGCTGCGGCTCTCTGGGCTGAGAGTGCCCTTGTCCGAACACCTCACCCACTCGGCCCACTCCGGGTCTCCTCGCCTTCTCCAGCGTCCCACGCAGGAGGCGAGGCCACGGTTCCCCCATCCCGCAGCGCTCGCGACGCTCCGGGCGGCCTCACCTGGGGAGACCCCGAAACCACCGCCCCGCGTCGCCCCGCCCTCTGCTCCGGTTCCAGCAATGGCGTCGCCGGAAGCCTGCCCGCGACTTCCTCATCCCGCCCCGCCCCGGCCCGCCTGTGGGCGGGACTCGGGAGGAGCGGCTTCCGCCTTCCACCTTCCTGCTTGGCGGTGAGTGGGAATGGGAGTGGGAATCCGTAGGGATTGCGGGTGGCCGGCGGTGCCCTTCGCTGGGCGTGTGGCGGGGCTCCCCCGGCTCCCCGAGATCCTGGCCGGCGGGTCCTGCCCGGCTCCGCTCGGCAGGGCGGCGCCCTGAACCTCTGAAGCCGAGGGATGGCGGTGGACGTGGCCCGGGCAAGGGGAGTCTTAAGGAGTTAGTTAGAAGGAAGCTGTAGTTATAGAGCGCCTGGTGCAGCTTAGGGTCCCACAGGCTTTTTGAGGTGGAAGAGTTTGCCTGAAAGTGAAGCCAGGATGTTTTGGTCCGAGATTGAGGTGCTCCCGAGGTGTATGGCCCGTGGACGGTAACAACCATGTTCTTCGGTCGCACTGTTCTATTTACAAAGTTACTTATTTTTTTTCTGAAACTTGTATTAGTTCGTAACCGGGCTGGAGAAAGATCGATTCTTCCTGGACCTTCCTGCAACCTATACAACTGGGTGAGGTTATTATAACATGGGTCAGGATGGTTAATGTCTCAAACGTTTAAGTTTAATGTGTTGAAAGTAGAGGCATGATTTCTGGTACAAATACGAAAGAAGTTAACACCAGTGGCAATTTCCTTGATGTGACGGGTTGTGGGTACCATAATTATTTTGGTAGCCCTTTATTTTCCTATAAGTACTCTAGTTTTACTAGAGACCACAAAATCTTTAAAGAACAAAGTAGTGTCTGACTTTGTAATGATGTGCCCAAACTTACAAATAGAGTAGTTTAATCTCTGGACTGGAAATGTTGGTCAGCAGTGAGTACCTGCCTAGCATGCTCTAGGATCTTTGGGTTGGATCCTCAGCAATAGAGACAAAGGTTCAAGAGCCCTTATGGGTGTGGCACCATCTTAACTTTTTATAAGGAGTGAAAGCCATAATCTTATTCAATCAATCGACTTAAAATACGTAGTTTCTACAAGTTAGGACTTTCTTGCAAAGGCTATAGTATTATAGAAAGACATTTTTACTTGTCATTTATGATTTTAGAGGATTTAGAGATTTCCCTCCCCCGTTCATAGTCTTAACAATAGTTATGACTTAATTTTCTTCTTTTCCAGCCCATCTACTATATAGAATTTAAATCTCTCCAAAGTGTATGGTCAAACTAAAGAAGAAAATAACCAACACTCTTCTGAATTGTGTTTGGCTCACTGATAATCCCAGGGAGAAATTAGAGATCACTACTCTAACATAAGGTAGGTGGTTTTTAAAAATCCTAGCTTGAGATTTTAGATGACTGTGTATAGACATAATCATTCCCTACCTAGGTACTGTAATTCAACCTGTACTGGAACACAGGTGTTAGAAACAACACAGAGTTCACCCCTGTGGCAAAACAGAAAATGCTACTCCAGTCCTCACCAACTCAAAAACCAACTTACTGTGCCATAGCATTTATCATGGATGCATGTATCATTGTGGTTTTGGTAGGGTTGTCAAAGTTGAAAACCTATAACCCAGCAACCTTTTGGCTGAACATATGGATGTAGATTTAGTATCATGGTTTCCTTACCTATGTTCCAGAAATAGCCACCTGCTTCCCTTTCTCTGAGAGAATGTCTTACAGACATGAGGATTGGTTTGTACTTTGTTAATTAGTACTTAGCAGTACTAAGGGTATGTCAGCAAGTGACAGGATTCAGCTCTTTCCTGAACCGAGCATGGGGAACTCAAGAGCCTTGTATGTCTGCTCCTCTATAGTTTGTCCTGAGTATAAGAGGCATGGAGAATGTCCAAAGGACACAGTCTAAGTGGGCTTTACCTTCCATAAATTGTTCTTTTCTTTCTATAAATTGACTATTTGTGTTGCTCTATTTGAACTTTTTTTTTCCCTAAGTGGATAGTATTTATTAAAATACTAATTAATACTGAGAAAAAAAGCTGAGTGATAATGGAGTTCTGATTTAATTGGATGAGTTATAACTTTCAGGATTTGATTAACCATATAGTCTAATGTTTGTTTATTTTCTCCCCTCCCTCCATTCTCCAAGCCCCAGTTTCCTGCTTGCTACAAAGATGTTTGACGTAAAGGCTTGGGCAGAGTATGTTGTGGAGTGGGCTGCAAAGGACCCATATGGCTTCCTTACCACAGTTATCTTGGCACTTACGCCACTGTTCCTAGCTAGTGCTGTACTGTCCTGGAAGTTGGCCAAGATGATTGAAGCCAGAGAGAAGGAGCAAAAGAAGAAACAAAAACGTCAAGAAAACATTGCAAAAGCTAAACGACTAAAAAAAGATTAAAGGAGTGAATAGACTCTGCAACTAGAGAAAACTCCTCTGGAAAATTCTGCAGCTTTGGAAGGACTCACTAAGATTCCAGTCCATTTCATGATAGTATTATTTAGTAAGTTAAGTCTGACCATACAGAAGACTCATGTTCTGACCTCAGTACTGTAGTAACTTTTAGCCTTGGAAATAGAAGTTTGTTGGTATCTACTGACAAGTATTTAAGTTAGCATTTATCATACAGGTGGAACATACCTATTGTGAAAATTTCAAATTTAAAACCCTGTAAAATCTAACACCTGTGTCAGACTTGCTGCCAAGACTGGAAAACCTCACCACCCCACTTGGTGATGGGTTACAGTCAAAATATAGGTGCACTAAAAATTGTCTTCAAACAATGAGAAATGTAAGTGAACCTTGTGATTAGATTTGGATCCCACCCTTAAGGTATTATGAAATACTCTAAAATCTGAAAAAAAAAATTAAAACATTCCTGGTCCCAAGCATTTTTGTCTGCTCAACCTGTAGTAAAAATTCTTAAACTGATAGTCATTTGTCATTTTGGACTGTAAAATATTCAAGTGAAAAATACCATAAAGAAAAAAATGGTTTTAGATTATGAATACTATTTAAATGATAGTTTAAAATGGGGTTCAGTTCTGGACAGAGGATATTAGGAATGTAAAAATTATTTTCTGAGGTGAAAAGTTTACTTTGGCTTAAAAGAGATACAGTATATTAATCACAATTTTAAAATTATTGCTTATTTTTTAGAATGGAAGCATTACTGATTTTCTCAAAGATTTTTCTTATGATTATGGCTAGCTGCACAACTGGTAATTATCAAGACATTGCTCTCTAAAACCTAATTTTATATAGGATTCTTACTATCTTGACCATGTAGAATACCACCTATTGGATAGAATAATTTTTGTACTTTGAACACTGCCATTTGCTTAAATGAGTTGCTAAGAGTAACATGATATAACGACAGTGAAAATGCCATGTGCTGTTGATACCCTGGGTTCAGTTTTGTGAAATAGTTAAATGTCACCAGGTTATTTGCTGATTATACAGATACTACTTTTGTTTTTATTCTGTTTATAACGAATACAGTAGTGATGTCCTGCTACTTTTTACTTACACAGGATCAAAGTGAAAATCAAAAATTCAAATTTATGAAATTTCATAATTTAAACCAACTAAGGTTTAAATTTGGAAAAGTTTTCATGGGTATAATAGTGATTGCTGGGACTGCAATAAATTGGCAGAAGTACAAAGCTAGGGATCTTTCAGTGGTAAAACACTATAGACTATAAAGCATGACTTCTCTAAATGCATGGTCGAGTAACTTCACTGCAGTATTAACTGCTTATTAATGTTTTCTGCACCTCTGATAATGAATGTTAAGTTACAGTAATTGTCAAATAGTCTTAGTAAAAATGAAACTAAATACTGAAATAAATTTGATACTTTTTTATAAAGAGGTCCTGCGTTTTTGTCTTCTTTGAGGGAGGAGTAATCATTTAAGTTATGTATGTCATGCAGGTTAAGGTTTTAAAAGCTTGTCAATTTCAGTCATAGCTAACCATGCTAGAAATAGGATATTGTTTCTCAAAGAAAGCCAAGGACTCCTGAGAATGCTGAAGAACCTCTAGGTTGTTAGCTCCTGGTTGGTCCTACCTCAGCTTTAAGCACTAAAATAATTCAGTCTTTCATCAGTAAGGTGATCTCAATGGTACTGTATCATTGAAACTAAAACTTGCTTAAAGTGAACAACTGGTCTCCATGGGTCTTCAGAGCACACAGTTTGGATGTGACCAATTTCACGTAAAGTTTCAGTATATTGCATATGGACACATTTTAGTGTCGGAGTTCAAATATTGAAGCAAAAGATACAGTAGTTCTCAGCCACTAAGGCTGAGCCCCTTTGGTTTGGCTAATGTAAAGGTGTGTATTTAACTAAAAGTCTGCTTTTCTTAACTTACCTCAATGCCTTAGTGTGGCAATTTGGTATTAGATGCAAGCTGTTGTTTCTTCAGCTTTTCAAATATTGGTGGAGATTTTTGTATACATGAGATCAACAAACATTTAAAATATTGGGAAGGGGAGTGTTTGTGTGTAAAGCAAGGAAGTTTGGAATTCTCCAGAAAAATTCATCTTTTCTTATTGAGAAACAGTATTTTTGTTGGAAGAATCTTGTTATCCAGAATTCTTTTTAAAAGAAATGCTTGTTGGTGGCTTTTGAATTTCTGAAAACTAAATGCAGTTTTTAACCCATTGATGTTTAGAAACAAGCTGACCCAAGGCTGTCGAAACACTTTGCCAAAAATGAGAGGAAATTTGCCTCTACTTTAGAATGAATGTCTTTAATATTTATGTCTAGTTACAGGATCACTCTGGTTTATCACTTTTTATTTGGAATAAATATTTAAGGCCAGGTTGCATTTTTCAAACACAATAACAGATGGTCAGATATCAAAGTTTTGAAAATGCAAATGGAACTTGGACAAGTTTCTTTCCTTCATAATTTTTCAAAATCTCAGTTGACTTCCACAGCCTCTTCATGCTTTTCTTATAAACAGTTTGAGAAAGTTTGTTTAAGTAAACTCATATATTTTAATAATGTGAAATAGCACTAAAAAAGGATCAATACAGTGGTAATTTGTTCAAGAAATAAATGAGAACTTTCATGTTGATAAAAGAATAATGATTATTTGCTTATTTTGTTTATTTTTTGAGATTATAATTACTAATTTTCCACTCCCTCCAAACCCTCCCATGTCTTCCCCCCCCATTCCAACCACTGCCATCTTTCAAATTTATGGCTTCTTATTCTTTGTTACATACATTATATGTGTGTATGTGTTCCTAAATACCACATGCTCAGTCCACATAGTGACTTGTGTATATATACTTCAGATATAGGCATAGCTAGGCTATATGATTAAAGCTTGGAATCAGACACTTTTTGTGCTTTAGAAATATACACAACGTTAAGTCCATCATTGCATTATTACTCTACATACACATATAGCTGAGACATAGAGAACAGGAAGGATTTAGCCTTTAAGCATATACTTAATGTATACAGTGTTCTTTTGTGAGTGAATATTTTCACTCGAGACTAAAATCTTAAAATAGGTATAATGTCTGTCTTGAAAGAGACATAATAAATTTTGAAATGTTCAAATATAGCTAATTAAAAAATGAAATACAGCAGGCTATTGTTTAATATTTAAATTCTATTTTGAATGTTTCCCAGCTAGTGGCTTTAAAGAGTCGAAGGGCAATGAGGCCTGACATGCCAGCAGAGACAGGTGGATCTCTGAATTTGAGGCCAGCGTGGTGCACACAACAAGACTGTCTCTAAAACAAAACAGAACCCTAAGGCACACAATCAGGCAATATTATATCTTATTATGCAGGAGATTCAAATGACTGTTCCTATGTCACCTAGCAACAAACCTATTGCTTATTTATTATATAAGCCTGAGGACCTTACATGTACTGGATATTCACTGAGACATGACACTTGCTGGCATAGTAACCCAAGGAGGGAGATGATGGGTAAATCAAGTGTAGGATTCAAATCTAAATACATATAGGCTATTATACTTTTAACGTCATAGTGTACATAATAAATAACTCAAGCTTTACGGAACACAGAGTACATATTCAGGAAATACAACGGGGTCAACTTTTAACTTTTATTTGTTAAAATAGCCATAAATCTATGTGAAATGACTTTACCATAGTACATTCATTGATTTTGTCTTTTGCCATCTTCTGGCATCCAGGATCCTGGTTGAAAAGTTTGACCAGTGCTGGTGGGAGCCACTGAAGGTTCTTCCTTTCCAAAATATGGAGCAGAGGCATGCCCTTTAATTTGAGTTGCAGCAGGTGAAGGCAAGAGTTCTTCACTGGTTTCTTTACCGAGTTTATCTTTTTCATAAAAATCTTTGCTTTTAATTTTAATTTCTTCTCTGTATTTTTCATTCTTTAGTATTTCCTGCACATACATATAATTGGGAAACATGATTACAATTTTACTTTAAATAATTCAAAGGTTTTATGGAAATAATCAAAATATTAAGACATAGTTGCATTACATGTGTAGATATGTATAGGCTAAGGCTGCAAAGGGTTTTGGTCATATATCATTGCTGAACTGTTCCTTAATGTATACTACAAGAGAATGACTGAGGGATCACAGAAAATATTTACTACTCAAAAGGAAAAACAAAGGTTGCATGAGGATCTGAACTACTCAACCAGAAGTTTTCAGGTGTCACAACTACTTTCTGCCTTACGGCTAAGTATCAGTGACTTCTTTTCCACTGCAGAGGAAGATGTGTTGGGTATCCTGCCCACCACTCTTGTGTCATGGCAATTAACGTGTGAATGTTAAATTTGCCTTCTACAGTGCCAGATCTAAGCTCCACCTACTTCTCTTTCCCTAGAGTGGTCTAGTGGAGAACAGGAGCAAAGGGTGCAGCATGTCCTAGACACTAGCTACAGCAAGTCATTTTACTACTGGAAAAGTTTCCTCAAAGCTGTTTAATTTTCAGGAAGTTCTACAGCTTTGCTCTTTCCAGGATCTTACAATGTAACTTTTATTATTGTCTTTCATTGACTACAAGACTATCCTACTTAAGGAGTATCATTACATGTACCATTCAAAAAAGGCAATTAAATCCATTCTGATTGCAGGGTAAGGAGTCAGGAGAAGAGCATCCTTCATGTGACAAGAGTCAGGGTGTCAGGAAGAAACTAAAGTAAAGAAAAGGAAGAACTCCAGGCATCAAGAGAGACAAGTGGAAAGCCAGAGGGCACAGAAAACCAGAAAGGAATGAAACACCCACATTTCAAGATTGGCTCTCTGGAGGGGGAAGTGTGAAGTAAATTGGAAGAGTGGAAACAGCCTCCCCAAATAACAAAAGAACAACAGTTACAGGGAAACCCAAGATTCTCACGAACATTAAATCTAGCACAGGGGTTTAGTCTGAAAGTGACCTCCTCGACAGCAAACTAGCACAGAAAGAAATCCATCAGACAGGCGCTATAACACCTGGAGAAGGGCTCTATTGTTAGGGACTAAGTTACTCAGCGGTCAGAAGACACAGATCAACTATAGTTCCAGGTTCCTTGAGATACCCTGTTGTGTTGGCTGGGTGAGCAAACAGCCAGAGAGTCATGGAGAAGAACGAGGCGAGTTCACCCCAAGCAAGCCCCTAAGAAATTTAGATAGCGGGGAAATGGGAACTACAGTAGGTTTAATGGTTTGGTCTCTTGATCTGCAGCAAGAGGGGAGGCCAGTGGGTACAGTTTACTGTGGAGACCAGGTGTGAGAGCTGGGCTTGCTTGGTTCTGTGGCTCTCCCTTTCTGGCACAGGACTCAGTGGTTTGTTGGCTTGTTCTCTGAGTCATTAGGGAACTTGTATATTTGCCATGGGTGGAGCACAGACCAAGGACCTTCGGGAGCAAGTGCAGTGGCACGGCATGTGTGTGTCTTGAGTGAACACAGTCCAACTACATTGTTCAACACCTGGTAGGGCTCAGCCTACATTTGCTAGGAGCCAAAAAGTACAATAGGTCACGCTGTGATTTACTACTTATTATGGTTAATTTCCTAAACTGGATTTAGAATTATCATGGAAACACACCTCTATTTGTGCCTATGAGAACATTTCCAGAAAGATTTAGTGGAAGAGGAAAGACCCTTCTGAATACGGAGCAATATTGTCAGACTGAATAAAAGGACAAAGTGGGCTGAGCATGAAACAGAAGCTTCATGTGCCTGCTGCTGTCCTTTCCCACCGAATGGACTGAATTCCCTTTAAGCCCAAACCAAACCAGACAAACCCTTCCTCTCTTAATTGCCATAGTCACAATAATAATAAGAGTCAACACAGCCTCCCACCTCAACACTGCAGGGCCTGGGGTGTAGCTTCTCCAATTCAGCTCTCCCGGGCAGGAGGAATGTTTTATATTTCCTTTCATTTATTTTTATTCTTTGGATTTTTATCTGTCTTTTCACATTTTTCAATTTTATATTGTTGCTGCTTTTGTGTGTCTTTCTTGATCCATTAAAAATTTTTAAATTAAAAAAATTTATTACCTTTATAAATTCTAACCTTGTGGTTGACTATTCTTTTTTTCTTTTTAATAGTTTTGGGGTTTTGTTTGCTTATTTTCTTTACTGCCTTTCTATACCTGCACTTTCTGTGGTGTTACTACACTATACATCACTCTCACCAGTCTGAGAGCTATTAATGACAAAGCTCTCAGGAGATAGCTATTCACTAAAAGGACTCCCACACAGAAGTGGAAGGGATATCCTTTTAACACGTGAAAAACTCAATGGAAAACTACAAGAAATATGAAGAATGTACCTCTCTTAGGTGGTAGAGTGTTGCACAACATAGCATGGACAAGGCCCTCTATGAGCCAAGGTGGTAGCACACAGGCCTGTAATTTCAGTCTCCTTGAGCTGGAAGCAGAATGTGGAGTCCTAGTCAATGCTGGTCCAGCTGAACTAAATGAGACCCTATCTCTTAAAAGCACAAAAGGGCATTCAAAGATACTGAAGTAGATTAAATACTTCACAAAGAATTCAGAAGGTTGTTTCTAAAAGGATGAATAAATTCAAAGATTGTAAAATAAAGAGGTTAATGGACAAATGATAATACAGGATATAAAGGAATAAATCAATAGAGCAATAGAGATTCTAAAATAGAACCAAATAAACACTTTGGAAATAAAAAAGCTTTGAAAAGCTTAGTTGAAAGCTTAAATGAACAGATTATAAAGTGAAAGTCTATTAGTTGAAAAAGAATTGAAGACAGGATTCAGGATTGTTGGGAGTCAGATAACAATACAAGTTGATAAAAGAAATTATGATCAGGACACACGAGATCTATAGCATAAGGTTAAGAAACTAAGCTTAGTAGTAATCAGTACTAAGGGAGGAGTAGAGGTATAGGCCAAGGCACAGAAAACCCATTTAGGGGAATAATGCCGGGAATCCTCCAGATCTTGTGAGTGATATGAATATCCAGATGCATGTGACCAAAACGAACCCGTCTCCATCATATTACAATTAAACTGAAAAGTACAGAACAAGGAATGAACACTGCAGTGAGAAGTGCCAACTCACTTATAAAATCAAACCCATGAGAGAAAGAACAGCTTTCCCAGTAGAAACTGAAGGCCAGTGGGCATATTCCAAGCCCCTAAGACAACCAAGACCGCTGCTGCAGGCAACACATCTTTCAGAATCAATGAGAAAACGGAGATAAGAATAAATTTAAAAAATTATGAGCACAAAACCAGCATTATGGGAAGATACGTAAAGGAATCAATCCCACAGACAGAAAAGGAAGCAAGATAAGCCAGTTCTAAGAAAAAGTATAAGAAGCACACTCTAAAGATTAATTTCGTAAACAAATCTCTATGATAAGCAAGTGAAAAAGAAGTGGACATATTTAGAACAACCAGCTGAAAAATGGGATGACAGAAACTAGCCAATAATACTCTTGAACATAACCCTGAAGATAGTTCTCAATTCTGGAATTAAAAGACATGAGGAGGCTGACTGGATTAGAAAAAAAAGAAAAAAACCTAAACAAGCCAACAAAGACATGGCAATCTGTTTCCTATAGGAAATTTACCTTATTAGTGAAACAAAAACTGAAAGGATGGAAAATGGTATTTTTCCCCAAGCAAATAGAATCTGAAAAGAAGGGATAGCTGTATTTATATCTGACAAAACATACTTCATGCCAAGATTGGTCAGAAGAGCCAAAGGAAGTCACTGCATTAGACACTGTATCAAGAAGATATGATACCTGTACATATATACGCACCAAACATTAGTCCACAGAACAGAACGGGAGGAAAAAGCCCCCAATACAGTAATAGTAGGAGACTACAATATTTCATCACTAGAACTAAAATAACAGCAGAAAAACCCCATAGTTAAATTATACTATAGACCAAATGTACCTTACTGAATCTATAAACTATCCATCATTAGAACACACTTCTTTCCAAAAACAAACCATGTTTTGGGCCATAAAGAAAATCTTAAAAATATAAAAGACTAATTGGGTGGTGGTGGTGCATGCCTTTAATTCCAGTCCTTGGGAGGCAGAGGCAGGAAGATCTTTGTGAGTCTAAGGTTAGCCTGGTCTACACAGCTAGTTCTAGGATAGCCAGGGCTACACAGAGAAACCCTGTCTCAAAAAACAAAACGAAACAAAAAAACCCCAAATAAAAACAAAACGAAAAGACTGAAATTTCTGCACCTTATGAGATCATAACAGAATAAAACCAAAAATTAACAGCAAAAGAAAGTATAGCAGATAATAGTAATGGGGAGCTTAAAACACTTCTGAATGTCCCTGGAGATGGCTCAGTGGGTAAGATGCCTACCACCAACACTTTTGAACAAAGAGTGAGTTGCTGAAGAAATCAGAAGAAAAAAAATACTGTATCAAATAATATGAGAACACAACACACTGTAATCTGCAGGATATAAATGAAAGGAGTTCTAAGATGGACGGTTACACTATTGAAAGCTGACATTAAAAAATAAAACAACAACAAAACAGATGTCAAATAAACAACCTAATAATATATCTCAAAGTCTCTGAAAAATAAGGACAAATTAACCCTCAAATTAGAGAAAGGAAGGAGATGACCATCAGAGTGGAAAAGACTAAAAGAAGACAAATAAGGTCAAAGAAAACGTTGTCTCTTTGAAAAGACTGAAAAATTGAGAAGCCCTGAGATAAAGTAAGAAGACCCAAGTAAAACTGAAGACAAAAGATAGCAGTGTCACAACAGGTACCACAGACATTCACAGGTGTGGAGGTTTAAAAAAAAGCTATATGCCAATGCACTGGACAATTTAGAAGAAACAGACAACCGTTTAGATTATTTAAGTGGGACATAATAATAATGTTGATGAATACAGACACAGAAATCCCCAATAAAACATTCTTAAGTTTCCTTGTGTATAACATGGAGATAACGGTACTATCTTTTTCTGAGAAAAATCCTAAGGAAAATGGCTGCTGGGTGGTGACAATATAAGACAGTTCATGTTGATTTCAAGGTAGTGACTGTTTAGTCCACTGTATTAAGAAATAAATACCCAACATCTACCCATACTCCTTTTTTAGCTCCTGTGCTGGGGATTTAAGCCTAGTGTGCATGCATGTTAGGCAAGTACTCTATTACAGGGATACATCCCTACCCTACTCTATTCCTTTTTGAAACAGGGAAAAGTGCTGATGCAATGTAATCTTCATATTTCCAACCAAGATGATCCAAATGGTACAATAGTCTTTTTTACCAGAAGAAAAAAAAAGTAGAAAATGTAAAAAAGTAGTAGTCAGTACCCAGCTATGACATCTGCAAGGTGAGGGATAAAATGAGGTAATCCCCGTCTTGCCCTGTATTTTTCCCTGGATACACATAGGGGTTCTAAGACCCAACCAAGCAAAGATGGCATCTCATTGAGCTCAAGCGATAAAGGTAGTTTGGGAGACTTAAGAAACATGAAATACACTGGGCATGCTATCAAGTTCTAGACTCTGCCCAGGGACCCACTTGAGTGTTCAGTAGGATATAAGCTGAGTATGTGTAATGTGAGACCCAACAAAGCCAGCCAGGAAGACTTGCGGCCAAGGATACAGCAGAGCAGTAAGATGAACCACTGCTGGAGCTAGACTGGATGAAGACATTCAAGTTCTGCCAGCCAAGGAACCTTCTGAGCGCCTGGGACAATCAGCTTAAAGACCTCAGGAGCACCACTCCTCAGACTGAAAGCACTCTGGCATAAGCATGAAGTTTGCTCTAGAACTGTGCTGTTTAGTACTGTGCCACATATGATTTGAATTTAACTTATTTAGAATAAATAAGATTTAGAAATCTCAAAGTATTTAATAGCCAAATGTATATAGTGGCTACCATACTGGAAAAGACAGAAAACCCTATGTCGTTATGGAATCTCTTGTTGGAGTGCACTGTTCTGGGCTTTATCTACTAGAACTTAAAAATAAGCCTCCAGAACTTTGAGGTGATTCACATGTCAATCAATGGTCCTTGGTACACAACTCAGAAAGACAACAAAACCCACACACTAAACAAAGGAAAGCCTTTGTTTCACAGTGCAACCAAGATGAGAAGAAAGTGGGATACAAAATCAGCCAATAGTAGTAAACCTACAAATGACTGAATCAACAAGTAAGGACTTCATCATAGCTACATAGAAATGTTTAGCTAAGAAGGCCTCAAGGAGGAAAGGAAAGAAAGAGAACCATGTGAATACTAGCGGTGAAAAGTACACAGTGAAAACTTTGATGGTGTTTAGTAGCTGATCAGACAGAGTATAAGAATCTGAAAGCAAATAGTGGAAAATTTACAAACTGAAATGAAAGATTTAAAAAGTGTAAAAAATAAAGCCTGAGTGAGGCGTGGAACAATAACAAGTTGCTCACTATACAAGTAACTGGAACACAGGGAAAAAAAAGAGGAAATAATGATCAAAATAGCCAAAGGGGATACAAATACAAACGTACATCTAAGAAACTCAATGTACCCCAATCAGGATAATCGCACACTGAATTGCACCAAAATCAAACTGCTAAAGAGGAAAAGGACACACTGATGTGACATAAAAAAAATACCACTGAAACTGGGGGCGATGGCACACGCCTGTAATCCCAGCACTTGGGGAGGCAGAGGCAGGAGGATCTCTGTGAGTTTGAGGCCAGCCTGGACAGCCAAAGAACAGCCAAGACTACACAAAGAAACCCTGTCTTGAAAAAGAAAGAAAGAAAAAAGAAATGAAATCACAGAGTTCTCTAGGAAACAGTGGATGTGCTCAGACAGGAAGATGGCTTGAAAGCACTTGAATAAAGAGACTGCGGGCACAGAAGTCTCATCCTGTGAAACTGTTCTCCAACAAAGGAATAGAAGGAACAATTTCAGACAAATAGAAGCTGAACTGATCACAAGCAAATCTGAATATGGCAAACAGAGGAAATACTTCAGCAAGTGGGAAGTCTTACAGATAGAAAGCCATGTAATTGGATGATGAACCCCATAGGGAAGGATCAGAATGAAAGACTTCACACAGAGAAACTCAGAGTTTCTAGGCACTTTGCTAGGTGATGGGTATTCTAGAATTCTGTCCATGCCTTTCTAGTTCTCAGAAAATATGAAGACCATCAGAACACTGTCCAGTGTTTCTACCACAGCAAGTCCTCGAGCTTTGCAGACCTAGTTGAGGACAGGGCAGCCTGGAAGGAAGGACTGCTAATCCCATTTGCAGCCCTCAGTCTATTAGCTCCGTGTGCCTTACTTAGGTTTCTTAGCGCTGTGTCTCAATACCCATGCCAGAAGCAACTGCAGGGAGGAAGGCTGTGTTTTGGCTCAAAGGGTGAGGGGTACTGCCTGTCAAGGTGGGGAAGCCATGGCTTCATGGAGGTAGAAGTGTACAGCTGGGACACCTCAGTTTCTCACATCTTGGCAGAACAGGAAGTACAGAGCAGTCAGGAAGCTGGGCTAGACTCCACACCTGTTCTTCCAAAACAGCATTCTAAGGATCTAGTGTTCAAGCACAAGCCTATGGGGACATTCCATATTCACAATTACCTTAAGCCTACTCTTCCAGCTAAGGAAAAACACCTGCTTATCACACTGTGCACGCTCTACACCATATTCTGTGGCCCTCGACGTGGAATTTTGAGCAGTATACCAACAATGGCCCTTTGATTCAGTCTGAAGCCCAGTCTCACAGAATTAACAATCAAAAAGTCATGTGTGAGGTCAACCCGGTTCTGGGAGAGTGACATGGAGTCCCATGGAGTGGATAGTTGAAGAATGAATATTATTCCTTACCAAGCTCAAGGAAGAAACTATACCGACAATGGAGATAGAGTGAACTCAACCAAAAATCTGTATGCCAAGTTGCTCTTTAAGTATGTTTATGGATGACCAGTATCTTGTGATAACTCTCATTTGAACAGACACCTGAAGTTGTTCAACTGTAGCCAATATGCTTACGTTTGTTTTATGGAACCTCATTTTGGTGAAAACTGACAGATCCATCAGTATTACCCATTGTTTGACTTTATAGATTATTTTATATGTCAAAATTGAAATATTAAATGTCATTGTGGAGGATGAGATACAAAAGCAAAAGGAAACAGTCTGGATGCCTTCAAAATGCTCACCACATAAGATAAAAATACAATGGCTATTTTCCTGATATGATTCATTAATGTGAACTCAAGCTCCCCGAAGGTGTTCAAGTCTTTGTAATGCCATTACTTGCTAAGAGTCCTTTGGGTAGCTGTACTCAATGTTGCAAATTGATACATGAATCATAATGCCAAAAAGCTTTTAAAGTTTTTTTTTTCCCTAAGGATTACATATGCACTCTACTAATATGCTGACATATAGCTCAGTCACAGACATTAGGCATGATATAATCAGGATGGTTATCTCACTTCTATCAGACACTCTTTTATGTGAAATTCTACTACAGGAGCATTTCTATGATGGAAGGAAATTAGCTCTATCCCACAGTTACGGCTGTAGGACGTCTTCAGTAAAAGAAACAGGAATTTGGACTATAAAACAAATGGTAGAATAGATAAAAGGCTCCCCACAATAACGTGCCATGAGAGAGAAAGGAAACCAAGGCAGTACAAAGCTGAGCCTCGGAACAGAACTCTAAATCTGAGAAAGGGAGAG
Organism: Pachyuromys duprasi; assembly: GCA_028658305.1. Classification (NCBI taxonomy): domain Eukaryota; kingdom Metazoa; phylum Chordata; class Mammalia; order Rodentia; family Muridae; genus Pachyuromys; species Pachyuromys duprasi. The sequence continues at coordinate 12,779,265 of CM053750.1, forward strand.
AGCTGGCACATGCTCTCTGATGAGGCTCTCAGACGGGATGAAACCAGGTGACCTGATGGGTTCTGGGCACAGGGAAGGCTAAGAAATATCTGAGCAAGTCCTAAAGATTATCCAGAGAGTTCTACCCCAAGGTAGACGTGCAAATGAACAATTCCAAGTCTACGCCACTAAGAGGAACTGAATATTTAAGTGCAGGTCAAAGTACCCACACAGGAACACTTGGCAGTACTGTTAGCAGTATACCCAGTAACATGGAAAGGGAAATAATTCAAGACATATGTCTCTAATTTTTTAAATTTTTTGTGTGATATATGCATAATAAAAATAAGTAACTGTCTCCATTATGTCAAGATCCACCCCTGCCTCATCCAGTGTTTATTTTTTAAATACTCCAACTAAGCAATCGAGACTTAGTCTATCTTAGACTCAGACTTTGTTTTTCTGTAATGCTTTATGGATACACATGTATGATGCTGATGCCAAATTTAAAAGATTCCATAATAACAACCTTCACAATTATTTGTGTAGGGAAGGGAGCTTGGGACTGAATCAGGGCCTTGTACATGCTAAACACATACTCTGCCACTGTGTTATACCCTCAACCATGTCATTTTCATATGGATGGGCAAAGTGGTAGGATAGACTGATATCAGCCTTCTATTAGGCTAGCATGAAGTTTGCTTTGAAATTGCCAGAAATCCAATCAGGGGAAAAAAAAGCTGCCTTGCCAGGCCACAGAGGAAGACAATGCAGCCAGTCCTGATGAGACCTGATAGACTAGAGTCAGATGGAAGGTGGGGAGGACCTCCCCTATCAGTAGACTGGGGGAGGGGCATAGGAGAAGAAGAGGGAGGAAGGGTGGGATAGGGAGGAGATGAGGAAAGGGGACACAGCCTGGATACAAAGTGAATACACTGGAATAAATAATAATAATTAAATGAAAAAATAAAAATTAAAGCTGATATAGGCTAAAGACTCTTACACATTTCATGTCAGAGCCTGATTCTTAAGTTCAAGTTTCATGTCCCTGAGGCATATGTAGCTACCAGAACCTGAAAATTCTAAGTACATCAAGCATAAGTGTGTTCATATATAAGTTTAATAAATGCCAGAAATCAAAATACAGTTTAGAAAAATTTAATAGCATTTTACTGTTAGAAACCTTCTTATGGATAAAAAAGCAAGGCATAGGAATCAGATTCAGGGACATACCATTGAACTCTTCTTATATTTTTCTTCAGGAACAAAACTTTGCCTCAGTTTATGAACTTCAAATTTTACCACACACAGAAAATAAGAATGGGAATTTATAAAATGTTACCACTTAAAATGATAATACATTAACTGTTATTAGCACCACACAGAGAAGAATACAGAAGATTAAAATTAAGGAAAATTTTGGTCTTACAGAAAGAAATAATTCTAAAATGTTTACATTACTAAGTGCTAATTACACTCTAAAATTTATCTCTCACCAGACATATGCCATAGACAGGATAAACAACGTTACCAACACCATTAGTTTCTTTCCATAATTTAAACTATACATGCGAAGGAATTTGTTTAAAATCGTAATAAACACTTTAACATGAGTGTATTTCCTTTGAGTCAAATAAAAAAATTACAAATACAAAAGGATTTAATCAACAGATTAAAAGTGAGATTTGGCTAAAAGTATGTTTCTGAATCCCATATTTCAGACAGCCACAAAGGTGGGCACATAACAGAGACCCATACTTCAACATTTTTACAGTGGGAACTTTCTAAACTGAATATGCACAATGGGCATGTATATGGAGGTTGGGATTGAACTCATGACCTCTACCACCACCACTGGGCTATATCCGGTCCCCTGGGAATTCTTTTTGACATTACTTTTGTAACATGCTGATAAAAATTCAATCTTGATAAATACTGTGTTGAAGTCTAAAGCTTGAAAATACAGCTCAGTTGATTAATTAAACTACCTTCCCTTGTTCTGCAAGTTGAACTGTCAGGATGAAACAGTAAGTTACTAGATGACCCCTTTTCAGTCTAGAAACAAAAGAAAAAGGGGAGGTACATAGGTCCCCCCAAATTATGTTCAGACCCAAGTAAAGTCCTGATATATTAATCAAAGATCAATTAGTCTTGCCCATATGGTAGGATGCACCAAATGGATAAATAAATGAGCTCTACCACTCAGGTTAGAATGCTAGCACTGGGCCACAAATACATCTATTAGAACCAGATAACAGCCAAGGGAGTTATGTTCCAGCAGATGCCGCTCTGCTGTGTGCTCTTGCCAATCACTTCTGTGCCTCTGCCAAATCAATGTCACAGTTAATTTATTCACTTTCAAATCCATTGCAAACATCCTCTGATCAATTACAGCAATGAAAATGTACACCGAGTTTTGTTGTTTTGACATGCTTTCTTGAACTCTCCTTCTGCACCCCCTCCCCCGCATCTCTAATTACAACAAGTTAATCTCACTGGTTCTTGTTATTTGAGGGGACAATTGTAAGGTTTGTTTATATTCTTTGCTGGTTAAGAATTTCTGGCACTGAGTTTTCTGTCTTTGAACTTGAGCCAGATTAATAATTAAATCTTGAAATGTCACTAAACGAACTAATCACAGAGCTCAAGTCATTAATAGTTCTGCAGTGGTATTTCCTTTAATAAAAGAAATGAACTTCCCCATGTATACATAAAAAAAAAAAACAACCTCTGAGCATAAAGACACCATTATTTAGTAGAAAAAGAAACTTAGTATTTAAACACTAATAGAAAATAAGTTACTTAGCTTTAATTGAACTGCTCTGGCAGAGGACAAAGAAAACCTTGCTCTCTAATATGAAAGGGAGGTGGTGTGGGGAAGACTATAATTCCTGGAGGAAAAGGCAATGTTGGGACTCCATGGCTTTCTTCTGAGAGAGGCAATGATGTGGCAGAGAAGCAAAAGACAGGGAGAAAAGAGAAGGCGCCCTCTGTGAGTGGCTGCTGGAGAGAGAAAGGGTTCACTTCTATATGGAAGAAAAGCTGGGCAAGTGAGCACAGATTTAGAGTCACATATGTGAAGGCTGTCCAAGGAAACGAGAGCGCCATGGTCGCAGGCTGCACTTCTTAGGACTTGATGCAGGACAACGCAGGCTGTGCAGCTAAGGAGACGCCACTCCTGCATTCTCTGTTCTCCCATGCTCAGTCAATGGACTGAGCACCTACACATCACAGTTGTGTTCTTACGAACTGTGCAGGGGAGAGCAAGCCATGGTGGTGCCTTGCTGTAATTCTGATCTAGCTAAGTGTCAAGACTCAGAAAAGCTGTGTAGGTACAAATGGCCATCATGCGGCTAATGCCTAGGGGTCCTATTTTCACGTTCAGGTATTCACTGGTTCATTCATATATTAAGAGTCCACTATGCACCCCAGAGTAAAGTGAAAGGACACATTTTTAACCCTGTTCCCAAGGAACTAAGAATCTTGGGTAGAGAGATAAGTACAAACGTACTGAATTAGAATTAGAATTATAACACTATTGAGACAAGGATGTTTGGGAAATGCATTAGAAAAGGTTGTCTCCTGAAAACTAGCCGCACTGAGGGGACTAGGAGGCAAAAAATGGTTTCTTGGAGAAGGTTGTGTTTGAGTCTTAACTGATTTACAGGAATTAATCAGAGACCTGAGAGGAACTGGGCGCTGTAGGTGGGGGTGTGCACATCAGAGGGCTGAGGAGGAAAGCAGCACAGCGAGTTTATGACACTCCAAGTGTGTTCAGAGAACACAGGACTCAGACGTGCTGACTCTTGCAGTACAGTCTCAGGACATTAGGTTTCATTCTGAAGGCATTAGTGAAACATTTTAGACTTTGAAGCAAGGACAAGATTCCAGAGAAAATACAGATTTTTAGGTAAATTTGAATTTCAGATAAACAAAGAATTGCTTAGTATTTATGCCCTAAATACTGCATGGGGCAAACTTACACTTAAAATCAATTGGTTATTTGCCATTAATGTTTAATGGGCTATACTATATTTTTATTTGTTTAATTTACAATCATAAATACGAGATTTCCATTTCACTTCCCTTTTTAAAACACGCCTATGGCAACTGTGTAAACTGGACTCAAAGGTGAGACAGGCAGAGGCACACAACCTAGAGCAGAAAAACAAAATAGGGTGCTACTACAGAAGTACGCGTGCGCAGCCATTAGGCCAGAAATCACACAGTGGAAGTGAGGAGGGAAGACAGCTACAACTTGTTATAAAGCGTGGGGAGAGGAAGGCAGGGAGAACCCCCCGTTTCCAAGGAGTGATTGCAGAGCACAATATGAGCCATGGTCGGAAAGAGGCGAGAGCACATGCCGATCCTCAGCACCTGGAAAGGTGAGGTTGAGCCCAACCTGAGCCACAACATGGAAAAAAGTGACGTGTGTGTGTGTGTGTGTGTGTGTGTGCTACATATCAGACATATCAAATGAGATGTCTGTAAAAGATTCAGGTTCTTTTATCAAACTGTCAGCTCGTTTGTCACCAAACCTTCAAGTACTTTGGGCCTCAAGTGTTTTGGCCATAAGTCCTCTTCTTCATTACACTCTCCGTGGACAACTGTTTCTCATGCTGCAAGTTTAAACACTAACTCCATATGCTGAACAATCTCAAATTTATACTTTCAGCCCTGGCTGTTTCCTAAGATCCAGAATCCTGTCAAACTATATAGCCCATTAAGACAGTTTGAGTCAAACATGCCCAAGGACGACAGAGGCTCCCGGGAGTAGTTCAAGGTTACACAACTATCCTATACTTGAAATAGGGATCTGCTTCCACCTGCCACCACTGGATACAATTCTCCACCAGCCACTCACAAAGCTCTACATACAGATGAGACCAGTGCAGTTCTGCACATCTTGTGTTCCCCTGATGCCTGGC
>CM053750.1:12784671-12812585 GCA_028658305.1 Pachyuromys duprasi
AGAACCCCTGCTTGAATGTAGCAAATGGTAGCTCAGTATCCGAGTGACTATACTAGTAAGGGGAACAGGGACTATTTCTGACATGAACTCAATGGCTGGCTCTTCAACCCCCTCGCCCCCCAAGGGAGGAGCAGCCTTGCTAGGCCACTGAAAAGGACATTACAGCCAGTCCTGAAGAGACCTGATAAGCTAGAGTTAGATGGAAGGGGAGGAGGACTATCAGTGGACTTGGAAAGGGACAGGGAGGAGATGAGGCAGGGATGGGGGGGATAGGGAGGAAATGCGGGAGGGGGCGATGGCTGAGATACAAAGTACATAACCTGTGATTAATATACGATAAAAATGTTAAATTAAAAAAAGAATTAAAAAAAAAAGGAAGATGCCCTTAGTCCAACTTGATATGCCAAGGCTGGTTGATATCCATTGGAGACCTAGTCTTTTCTGAGGAGAGGGGGAGGGGAGAGGGAAGGCCTGGGAAGAGAGGAGGGAGGGGAAGCTGCTATTGGGGTGCAAAGTAAATAAATAATTAATTTCTCATCTGTAAAAGGTTATTTTGAAGATGAGACATAATATATGCAAAACAGTTGAACATTTCCTCGTCCATGGCTGTCTCCTAATAAATGGATGCTGCATCTGAGTAACTTTAGTCAAATTCCTCTGTAAGTCATATGCAAAATGGTTTTCAGCCTAAGCGTTCCTATTTTGGCTTTTAAAAATTGAGATTCGTTTTACATAAGATGTTTCAGAATATCAGAATTTAAAAGTTCAATTTTAATATCTGTGGTTGAGGTTCTTGACTTTTTGGGAGGCTTTACTTTCATACATTATATGTTTATGTTTCCAAGCCTCCTTTTGTATGCAGAATTCAGTATCTTATAGTTAAAATTGTCAGCTGGCTGCATTGCTTGTTGCCCCTGTGATAAAAGGCCAAAAGTCAGTGCGACTTTAAAGATCTCACCCTGGCCATGCTACCTACTGCATAACCATTTCTCTAAGCCAGGAGCTTCTTATTTACAAGGGACAGCTACCTCAGACACATCACCTCCCTCAGCCCAATCTCTTTGTAACTGAACCTTGCCTGCAGCTCTCATGCTGCTGACTGGTTGAGGAATACCGGGCTAGAAGAAGACAGGTGAAAACCCTCACCATGCTTCTATTGCTATCATGCTATCCATCTTTCTACCCTTAACCCCTGAGCCAGGCTCTCACACTGTAGTCCAGGAAGGCTTTAACTTAACTGTATACTAAAGAAAGAGAAACATGTGGGTTAGTTTTTGTTGTGGAGGTTGTTGTTCAGTTTGACACAAATTAGGGTCATCTGGGAAGAGGCAACCTCAACTGAGAAAATGCCTCGGACTGACCTATAAGCAAGCGTGTAGGAAGTTTGGAGGGAGGGGTGGACAGATGATGCAAATGGTGGAGGATGGATTAGACTGCTGTGCGTATTGGTTTTTTTCTCCTTTAGTAACCTACCCTAGAACTTCTTACACACAAGTAGAAAAAGACCTATCACCATTTTGTTTTCCAACCGTGCACCTTTTTACTTTCTTAAATTCTTTTACTTCAAAGTTGTTATTTTAAAATAGACCTGAAGTAGAACAGAGAATGGGTGCAGCATATTTCCTTAGTTTTTATTGAGGATTATATAAGTCGTTCCTAATCTTTTGCCATTATAAACAATGTTGCAATGAATTATTTTACATATGCTTGTCAAATAAGTGAGAATATATGGATAAAATATCCAGAATTGCTGGTCAAGTTAAACCCGCATTTGCAATTTTGACAACTATTTCCAAACTGTTGCTTGTAAAAGTTGCCCAGTTTAGCTCCTAGCGTGGGCACTAAATTGCCATTTATGTGACTCCTGTACGCCTTTGTCCTTTTCTCTGGAGTATATGCTTATATCTTTGGGATTTTTTTCTGTTTGCTGCTGGCCTTTTCTTAATGACTCATAGGAGCTCTTTATATATTTAAGAATGACTGTTTTAATAATATATGCACGTGAGTATTCATTACAGCATTAGCAGCAGTTGCAAAGTACTGAAAATGACTTAAATGGCCAAGCCTCATAACTCTCCTGAATACACAGGAGAGTACCCTGGAAGTTACATGTGTAATAAACCACCACACTGAATTGTAATGCTCATATGAAAACACAGCTTTTAAATTAAGCCATCTTGTATTAAACATGTATACATTTTCCTTGTCATTATTCCCCAAACACAGCACAACTGTATATAAATCTGGATGTGTAGGAGTGTTATGAAACGGTGGCTTCTGAATATGAATGGTTGTTGAACTCATGAACCCATAGCAGCTAGAGTTGCCTGCCTAAGACATGCATAAGATTGGGTCCTTCAACATTCCATCATGAATGGGGAGGGACCCCTCGCTGAGGAACTACTGACAATTTATAGTTTCAAGTAATTGTCTTTAGTGCTGTAGCTATTAGTAAGCTGCCTGTGCTTCAGAATAAAAAACAAAACAAAACAAAACACCCCACACAACCCACACTCATGCCAGCAACCTTAATTAAAATGGGTCCCACATGCACCCACACAGAAGACAGGAAAATAACAGGAGGACTCATTGAGGGAAAGAAGGATGTGAGCAGGGCTAGAAGGGAATAAAAGAGGAGTGGGTGTGACCAGCATACACTATATCCACTACAAGATCATAAAAAAAATTAAAACTTAATTAATGGGACTGAGACTGCAGCTCAGAGTAGAGCACTTGCCTGGCAAAAGCAAAGGATCCCTAAAATTCAACCTCTGTCAGTGGGGGGTGTGGCTTAGAGTTTTAGTGATCACACACATACACACACACACACACACACCATAGAAGGTGTATGCCTGATCATGAAATTCCGCAAAGTACTTATGTCTGGTATCGCTCCCTCTTTTGAGTCAGAAATAAAGAGCTGCTGGGCTGTCAGTGTGAGGGTGCGGCAGAACATGGCTACCAGCCTGCTAAATGTATTATTGCACTCTCTCTTCCTCTTCAGATCTTGAGATTACGCCTCAAGTTGTAAAACTTAATTTTCAAAGCAGGCCTGATACGTGTTCTTTAGTTAACATAAATTTTTTCCTTAGTATTATTTTAACTTATTTTATTGGCATTCTGTTTTATAAATACATTTCCAACTGAAATAGAGTTATGTCAGTTTCCTCCTCTCTTCTCTCCCTCAGGCACTCCTACCTACCATCCCTTGTTTCCCCACTCTCAAATTCAGCCTCTTTGTCTTACTATTTCCACACACATGTATATGTGTATGTATGTGGGTGTCTGCACAACTGTGTGTAAATGCAACCTGCTGAATCCGTATTTGTTGTTTGTTCGCATATGGTTTCAAGGCTGCCCACTCTGCATTGGACAACCAGTAAGGGGGCTCAACTCTGGGGACGATTATTTCTCCTCCCAGTTGTCCTTAGTCGCCTGTAGTTCTTTGTCTACAGATAAGACCCTGTGAAGTGTCTTCACTTCTGCTTAAGCATGTCTGCCAGTACTGCTGTTGTTCCAGCCCTGCTTATGCAAGGAGAAACTTTGACAGCAGACTTTGCAGTTGTGGGTTGAGCGAGAATGTTTGCCATAGGCTCACATGTGTGGATACTTGGCTCCCGGCTGGTGGACTTGTTTGGGAAGGTTAACAGATTGGCCTTGTTGGAGGAGGTGCCTGCCTCTGCCGTGTTTCCTCACAGCAGTAGAAAGGGAACTTAGACGCTGCTGTCACAGGGGTTGAGTCTCTTACCCCATCTTCTGCCGTGTTCCCTGAGCCATAGATGCAGGAGCTGTGATGCAGATGTGCACAGAGAGTTGGCCTCGTTATGAAATGTCCTCTGCATTGTCTCCAGTCATGGTTTTCTGGGATGGTCTCCAGTTGCTGTAAAGAGAGGCGTCTTTGATGGGTGGTAGCTGCCATATCCAGGAAAGGAGGCTCGTGCACAGTGTTCACAAGTCATGGCTCTGGAACTCGGCGTGTGGATTCAATTGCTAATTCTTAAAGCAGCGAGTTTTATTTTTATCTTCACATTTAAAATACAACAGAAGGGAAAAGTTAACATAGTTACACGGGAGCTTTCTTTTCATCAAAATGTCAAAACACACTCAAAAATTGGATATGGATTTTTTTTAAGGTAGGGAAAATGACAGAAGAATTTTTATATTTTCTCAAACAGAAAACTTACGTCTGAATGTACCCTTGTCAGCACATGTATGTGTATATGTCTGGCTGTGTGTGTCTATAAATAGTCTATTAAGTGTTAGTAATAGGCTATTTCAGGTGATGGGATTTTAGATGGATTTTATTTACAACAATTGCCTGCATTTTCAAGACTTTCAGTAGTGAATGTTTATACTGAGTGTTTAGTGATTATTGGCATTACTGTCTTAACTGATGTAAGGGATGTTTTCTACATTCTTAAAATATGCTAGGAAAGGGTAGTGGGGTTTCATTTTTAATTGTAGATGTAGCAGCTACTTTTGTTTAGCCCTTATGTTTTACTACCGGAGACTTGCGTGTCTACAGAAGAACATTTATAGATACGTTAAAGTTCAATGATGGGCTGGAACCAGAAGACATACGTTCCCTCCTGGAGCCTGTTTGCTGGTGTCTCACCTGGAGTTAATGAATGAAGTTCTGATAGGCCTCAGTTTGTTTCTAAGCTGAAGTAATGGTGCCTTCGGGAGCTGTAGTATTTGAGAGGAAAGTATAAAGACATGAGTGTAGAGCTGAAGCTCTGGGATTGCTAAAGGAAAGAGTAGGCAAAACACTTCAGGATATAGGCATGCCGAGGACTTGGAAAAGACTGTGCACCGTGACAATCCCAAGAACTAGCAAATGGGATTAAACGAAAGTAAACACTTTCTCACAGGAAAGGAAACCACCACCAGAGTGAAGGGACAGCTTGCAGACAGGAAATAAATAACTAGTTTCGATAAGAGACTAATATCAAGAACATATAAAGAAAAGATTAAGCCCCTAAATATAGATCATTCAGTCAATAAGTAGGTTAATGAACTGACCTGATAGTTCTCCACAGAACACCTACAAGAACCACTAAATCTTTGAAAAGGTGTTTAGTATCCTCAAATGACAGGGAAATGAAATTCAAACCCCAGTCACAGTAGCTGTCATCAAGAAAACACATGACAGAAATGCTGTCAAAATGTGGGGCAAGAGGAAACCTTATCCTCTGCTAATGGGAGTGTAAAGTGGTGTGGCCAAGTGGAGTTTGGTCAAAGAGCTAAAAATACTACTACTACATGAAAGCCTAGCATCCTGAAGTCAGCACACCACAGAAACACTGGCACATCTGTGTTGACTGCCCCACTATCAAGAATAGCCAAGAAATGGGACCACGCTAGTGTCAATCCCTAGGTGAAATGACAAAGAAAAGATGGTACATATACTTAGGAGATGCTTGCTCCGCTACAAAGGCAGATGAAGCACAACATCACAGAAAAAAGAACAGGACTAGAGATTAAGCAAAATGAAGGACACGCAGATAAGTACCACATTCTCTCTCTCTCTCTCTCTCTCTCTCTCTCTCTCTCTCTCTCTCTCTCTCTCTCTCTCTCGTGTAAGAAAAGTAGAAAAGAAATCATGAGAGGGAAGGAAGCCATCTTAAGAAGGGGAATTGAGCAGGGGGTAGAGAGGTAGAATATATGTGACATGGAAGCAGAAGTGGGGACTGTATTGGGGAAGATAGGAGACCAGCCAGAGGGAAGCAGAAAGAAAGGGAAGAGTTGTGAAGGAGGTGAATAAGAACAAAGGGCCCACTTAGTAGTGAGGAGGTAGAAGCAGGAGGGTCAAAAGTTCAAGGTGAGTTTGAGGCCAGCCTAGGTGGTACACATGACTGTTTGCCTCAAGAAACAGAACACGGCCAGTGAGATAAGTCAGCTGGTAAAGACCTAGCCTGACACCTAGGAGCTACATGGTGGCAAAAGCGTGATATATGTATGTATAGGAAAATGCTATAATGAAACCCAGTACTCTATATGCTAACTTTAAAATGTAAAACTTATCTGAATGACTGGCACATGGTAAACATACCATAAATATTAGTTTTATATTCTCTCTTAAAACCTGGTCACAGGACCTGGAGAAATGGCTCAGAGGTTAAGAACCCTGGCTGTTCTTCCAAAGAGCTTGGGTTCAATTTCCAGCAACCACATGGTGGCTCATCACCATCTATAGTGAGATCTGGTACCTTCTTCTGTCATACAGGCACACATGCAGGCAGAATACTGTATAAAAATAATAAATCTTAAAAAAGAAAAACCTGGTCATATTTGGGCTATACCTTCTTTAGACTTCTCATAAGATGGTTGTGCATAACAGGATGTTATGAAATGAAGAGGAAACACAATGCACACAAGACGTGGATATTAAATCAGACATTGCATATCCACAGACACCCCAGCCTGGTTATATTAGCTCCTGTACCCTCATATGTTACTGAACGGTCTAACAGACCAGTGTGTTCCGCAGTATGTTACCCATACTGGACTATGTTAAGTTCTGGATGATTCTTTGGACATCTGTATCTGTTTTAACCTGTTTATGAGCTAACAGAAACAAGCATGTGGATGGGGATCTTTTAGGAAAAGCTAAAAGTAACCCTAAAGAACAGTCAACTCAATGAAGACTGTTGGTTAGAATAGTATACAGTCTGGCAAAATGTGGCAAAGATGATATTGAATGGTAGGGTTGGGACTCAAAAACAGGGGAAAGAACACAGGAAATGACTGTGGGTTCAGGACTTTCTGCTCTGAAGTCCTGTTTTCATCTCTGGGTCCCTATAACCTAGTACAGAAGCTCCAGAGAACAGCTGCGATTTGTATTGCACCTGAGTCTCTGTATCTGCATTGTGCCCACCTCAGATCCAACTCACTCCTCCCTTCCTCTCTCCCTCCTTCCTTCTTTCCTTCCTTTATTTCTTTCCCTTCCTTCTTTTCTTTCCTTCCTTTCAGATGGGTTCCATAATTTTCTAAATACAGGAATAGGAACTTGTTATTGTCCCATGGCAGTTAGTTCAGTGGCATCTAGCTTTAAAACTTTTTATGTTTGAAAACATACTGTTGTCTCTTTTTGCCCTTTGGCTATTGTAGTAGCCCAGAATTCGAGCTTTTGTTGTGGCCCCTTCAACTGAGTTTAATATTATTTACTAGTAACTAAGACAACAGTGCATTGTTTCGTTTAGTGGCCATTAAATATGCTTTTTTAAACTGTTATATTAGGTCTTATTAGATCTAAACGTAATGCTTTCTGGAGCTATTGTTGGAAGCTGCTGTTTACTGTAAGTAGGGTGTCTTCACAAATACTGTGTGAAAACATAGTAAGTGTAGTTTGTGCATAAATTCTTACTCAATGAGAAGCATAAATTTCATTCCCAATTCATAAAAATCACACAAGTAGGGTATATTCCTAAGAGTGGAGTTTTATAGCAATAATGGAGTATTGAAGGAAAAAATACAATTACAAAGAATTTATTCAATAAAGTAATAGTTTTATTCTATACTTATGAAGATATTATGTTTTAAGTAAGTCTTTGATGTCACCTATTCCTAAACAAAGGTTTATTCCACAATTACAAGGAACTAAAGTAGCTCATAAGGAGCTGCAGTAATGGCTTCTCAGACAAGAGTGCCTGCTGTCGTTTGGATCCCAGCACCTACATCGTAAGCCACCCACCGCCCACACATACTGTCGCCCAGCACTGAAAGGGGCAGAGATGGAGGGTCGCTGGGACTTTCAGGGTTCCAGCCAGAACCCTGGCAGGTTCCAGTTCAGGGAGAGATTCAGGGAGCCAGAACCCTGACAGGCTCCAGTTCAGGGAGAGATTGTTGCCTTAAAGCAATGGTGCCGCCCAGTACCCTCCTGGCATCTGCTGGCACATGCAGACACACACGCATACACGCACATCCCCTCTACCCACACACACTGCATCTACGTACAGACAAATCAAAGTAAAAAAAAAAATAAGGATGCTCATTAATTACACTCCCTGTCTTTCCATCCATACGTAAATAGCTGTTTTCAAATTATTTGAAGACCTTAGATGAAATTTATAGGTGGGGAAAAAAAAACAGGAATGAAAGGGTAACTTTTCTGTCATAGATATGCCTATAGCAAATTCTCTTTCATGGTGCTCCTGGGAATTCTAGACCTCTCTGTCTTCCTGTGCTAAACTTATCCAGGTACACTATAAAGCTCATAGGCCGCACATATTCTGTTCTGTATTTTAGATGAATGTTTTCCTTTATTTAGCTGCTGTTAGTAGAAGAACATGCTTATATCTTAATTTTAGATAATGACTACCTCAAAACATAGTATCCTGATTCTCAAATATTTAGTAAGTGATTGTGCAAGCATAGTTTATAGTAACCCATTGTATTTGTATGCATCTTGGGGTCTTTGGCAGCAGCTCAGTGGGTAAAATGCCTGCCCATATCATGAACTTGGGTCCCCACCACTCAAGTAAAAAACCCATATGTAATCCCAGTTCTGAGAAGACAGATCTGTAGAGATCATTAAACCAACAAAGGGTGCTAGGTAGTGGTGGAGACAGACAACTGAAGGTGGGCTTCTGGCCTCCACAGGCATGCCTCCTTGATAGGGTCTGTGATCTTGATCTTTGTAATGAGTTGTTGACTTTGGTTCCATGTGCTTACTCAGGACCTCCCTGTGTCCATCAAGGGAAACTGCCTGGAGCTTTTCTCCATGTTTCTCTTTACTTTCTGTATTCCTACCTCTACACTGTACACTGACACTGGTCTGCTTCCGCTGTAGACATAGCTAAGGAGGGGAGATTTAGAGCACAAAGAATTCCGAACCTGGAGACTTACCTAGTGTGCCTTATCTGAGACTCAACAGTTTTTTTCCCTTGCACTTACATTCCCTTGAGGTAGTGACTCAAGTGGGTCACAGAATCCAACCCCATATGCTATAGGAACAGAATGGCAGCATGGCCTTGTGTTCTGTTGCTTAATAAGGAATGTGGATATTAATTCTCTTAGACAGTCACAGCAGCTGTTGACACCTACCATATATACCCTGTGAGTTTTAGAAGTCACATACTTCATTATTATTTTTTATTAGTTATTAGTGTCCTGCAGGATTAATTGGTTGTTCTCTTAATAAATAGAATGTAGATTTGTTCTATGAAAATTTTGCCTACAATGCAAGAAAGTGTTTAAAATTTGCAATAGTATAGGAACTGCCTTTTCCGGCATATAATTCTAAGCAAAATGTATTCTTTTTCTAATAATTTAATAATTTTACCATAGAATGTGGTGTGTGATAATCAAAAAGAAGATATAACCTCTCGCAGCCATAGTAGTGTAGACTCTTGTCAAATGTTCATTTGGTCTTACAGGGCAGACTATTCGAGAGAAAAGAATTGTGGAAGCAGCAAACAAAAAAGAAGTAGACTATGAAGCAGGAGACATCCCAACAGAGTGGGAAGGTAAGTGTCCCCCTGCAGTGCGGCGTTCTGAAAGGCTAACCATTTATGACCTCCAACATTAGGAAGAGTTCATAGAGTTACTTCTCCATGGAAACACTTTTACAGCTTTGCTTCTAGAACATTGCATTCACTTGAGCTTTGTAAAAGTCGTGAAGCTCCAGCAAGACTGGGGTTAGGGTGACGCAAGTAGATCAAGCTCCTACCATAGAAGAGTCAAGGGATACACTTGTGCCGGGCCCCTGCCCTCAGGCTGGAGTTCCCTTCTCCAGCATTCACCAACTCCTGGATGTGGGAAAGTGCCATATTTTGAGTCTTCATTTTCTCTTTATAACTCGTGGAGAACACTCCCCTTAGATGCTACTTTAGAGTACGTATCTAACTAACAAGGACCCTCTTAAGTGACTTCCTTTACAAAGAATGGTAGATGATTGATCCCTAGTCGAGATAAAAAAGCTGCACATAGCAGCTCTTAACTGTGATCTTAGCATTTTGGAGCTGACTCGGGAGAATTTCCTCTCCTTCGAGGCCAGCTTGTTCTACACAGTGAATTTCAGGCCATTCTGGCCTGTAGTCTGAGACCCTGCCTCCAGACAGCCTTTTTCATATCAAAGATCAGGAGGTAAAAGTGCAACAGATTGTCTCTCCTTCTTGCTGGAACATTATTTCCAGATTTGGTAGATTGCACGTAGTCCTCTCATTCTAGACTCGGAGCTTTGCATTCCTGAAAAGGGCACTCTACCAAGAAGAGAACTGAAAGCAGCTTGCAAAGAGAAATGTGGAGAGACCGAGCATTCCCTAGGCTTGCAGCAGCTTTCCAGTTCCCAGCATAACTTCTACATGAGTTGTTGGTAGGACCTCATAAACTTCTCTGAAGGTCTCCTTTTCTTATTACCAGTTTTCAACATAGGGCCCAGCACATAGGAAGTGCTCAGTAAATAACTTACTGGAAACATGGAAGCTAGCTTGAGTTAGCCTTTGTTATTATAATTAAAAGAAGCTTCACCAAGGGCTGGAAAGATGGCTCAGCGGTTTGGAGTGCTTGCATGCACCAGCTTGAGGACCTGAGAGGTCACTTAAACAGCCAAGCGTGGCAGCACGCATACCTGTGACTCCAGTCCTGTCTGGAGTGGAGACGAGAGGATCACTGGAGATTGCCGCTAGTGGCTAGTCCCAGATTCAGTGAGAGCTGTCTGTCTCAAGGGAATAGAGCATTTGAGAGTGACAGAATACCCAGTGTCCTCCTCTGGCCTCTAAAAGAACAGTCACGCTGGTATATGCACACACAAAGTTACTCACACACAAACACTAAAAGACTCGATTGCAATACCAATATTTGTCTTCCACTTTGCTTAACACTTGCTGAGAGTTACCTGTGCTATGCCCTTTCCCTACAGTTGTCACCATGTTTGAGCATAATGACAATCCTCTAAGACAGACACAATGATTATTCTTGTCCAATCTATAGAGCATCTAAGGTCCAATAAGTTTAGATCAATTGCTGGGATTAAGCAGCTCTATATAGAGCCCTTAGTTCTTTGTGGTCATAACATAATAACTTCTGTATGGCAGCCGTAAGCATTATGCTCCACTGTGGCGGCATGAGCCTGGAAATACCACTTCAGTGATGACATCTCATCCATTTCTGCTCAATGACCATGAGAACACCAGGACTATGAGAAAGGGGCTATGTGTGAAGAGATAACAGAGCTTGTTTTCTTCTGAAGTGCAGTCTCTAAGTTGGCAACTTCTAGAAGGAGCAGTTGAGCTTTATTTTCCCAGACTGTCTACATTTGCAAATCTCAAGTAGA
Source organism: Pachyuromys duprasi (assembly GCA_028658305.1). Lineage (NCBI taxonomy): Eukaryota > Metazoa > Chordata > Mammalia > Rodentia > Muridae > Pachyuromys > Pachyuromys duprasi. The sequence goes on from CM053750.1 coordinate 12,795,947, forward strand.
GCCTGTACCTTCTTATGAGCCTATTTTGTCATTTTCCCAATAGTAGTATAGAATTAAAATGTTTACAGAAATAAATTAAGTTATAAATAAGGAAATAGGTAATGGCTCATTTTTTAGTCTGAGACTTTTGGGGAATTAGAACAAAGTTTTCGTACTTTTTTGACTCTGTCCTGATCTAGTAATTCAGTATGCTCTCCCCACGGCCATATTCTCTGAAAATAAGCATCAGCCAAATACTGAAACACAAACACTCACAGTGGCACATATCAATTAACTGCAAAAACATTTGTCCTTTGTGTCATGAAACGTTAACAAACATATATGACACTATGGTTAGGGAAGCCGGAGCTGTTGAAGTAATTCAGATCAGTACCAAGTACTGATACCTGTTTTTAATCCGGATGAATAAAAGTTTGGCATTGTTAATTGATAATTTCAAAGCAGTCTTACCTACCGGTTGCCTGCTACCATACAATAAGAATTAAAGAGTGTGACTTTATTTATCTAGGAAACTATTGACTTCCTAAAGCATACATTCTGCAGTGGAAGAAAGATAAATTAGATTAAGCACTAAACTACATTATATGCTAATGACCAAATGTACTTTAAAAGGCTTTAGTTTTAATTATTCAGAAGAACCTTTCTGAGAAGTTTTTTGGTTTTTTGTTGTTGTTGTTGTTGTTGTTTGTTTGTTTTGTTGTGTTTTTTTGTTTTTTTTTGTTTTTTTTGCATAAAGACTGAGGAAAGATCTGTCCCTACCCAGAGAGGGGCATATACAAAGCAAGTACAAAGGCCCTGGGGCAAACACTTGGTCCAGTGTTTAAGGATTATCAAGGAAGCCAGGTTGACTGGAGTAAACCTAGAGAAAGCAAGGGGAGATAAATTTAGTGTCAAGAGAATGCCTGATCTGGTGGGCGGCAGTGGCCTATTGTAAGCGCATCAGCCTTTAATTGCAGTGAGACTAGAAGCCAGTGAGAAGTGTGAGGAGTAGCCACATGCTGAGTTAGGGTGAAAGGATTAAGAATCACTCTGGCTGCTCAGCTGGAAGAACTGAGGATGATGGCATCAAACATGGAGCAGGATGTTTTCTCATACCTAAAGCAGGGAATAATTGTGACTTAGACCAGATTAACAGTAGGAATGGGAGGAAGCAGATGTATTCTGAAACAGTATAAAAGTAGAACCAACGGCACATTGGACACAGAGTGTGCAGAGAGGAATTACGATGCCTAAGCCTTCTGGTCTCACCCAGAGAAAATGAAGTAGTATTAACTGTAGCAGGGAACAACAGACCATGAGGGAAGTGAAGCCAGTTTAGAAAATGGTAATGTGAGGTGGCCATTTAATATCCAATTAGAAATGGTAAATTGTGAGTCAAATCAGTGGAAATGTCTGGGTTGGAAATAAAAATATAGTTTCCAACAAGCAAATGCTGCATAAGTCTGTGAGGCCAGATGAAATCACAGAAGCAGTGAGTGTAAGAAGGGCCCTGTATCCCTCAAGTTTAGAGTTGTGGGGACAAGAGGAGTGACAATAAAATCAGGAGGAAAGTTTAAAACTTCACATTCTGGAAGCCAGTCTCAGGAAGAAAGCCATGATCAGCAGGGATCACACAAAACCTGAAGATTAACCATTTGCATTAAGATCAGACAGCCCCTCCCACAAAAAAAAAAAAGTTCAGTAGCCTGATAGAGCATGAGAGAGAGATTTGGGGGAGATAAGTAGAGGTGGTGTCTTGAGTTTGTAAGGCAAATTAAGTAGTGAGACATGGAGAGGAAAGCAGGCAAAGAGAGGGGTTTATGGTGGCTGTCTTGGAGACAGGAGAAATGGGAGAACTTTTCAGTACTGATGGGTGAAGGGTCATGTTTCTGTGGTGAGCTGAGCCAATTCAAGACAAGTTAAAGTGTATTAATGCAGATTTATTGGGAGCAGCTCTTGGCGGGTTCACTGGTCCCAAAGAAGGGTCCAGAGAAGTCAAGATACAGAGGGAGACAGAAAAGAGCAGGAACCAACAGGGGGGAGAGAGAGGAATGTAGAAAGAAAAGGTCAGGTCAGCCTTGATTCAAAAGGCGTGTGCACACATGCCCTGAGTGGCTCAGTGGCCCACAAGCCTGTCTCGGTATTGTGCTCCAAGTGCTTTCTCCAAGTGGGGTCCCTAGTAAGGGGGGCAGGGACTGTCTCTGACATGAACTCAGTGACAGGCTCTCCGATCACCTCCCCTGGGGGTGCAGCCATACCAGGTCACAGAGGAAGACAAAGCAGCCAGTCCTGATGAGACCTGATAGGCTAGGGTCAGATGGAAGGGGAGGAGGACTTCCCCTATCAGTGGACTAGGGGAGGGGCATAGGGAAGAGGGAGGGAGGGTGGGATTGGGAGGAAAAGAGGGAGAGGGCCACAGCTGGGATACAAATTGAATAAATTATAATAAATGATAATAAAAGAAACAACAAAAGAAATAAATGACACCTCAGTTACTTGTCCCAGGTCTGAAGTCCAACAATGGGGAAGACCCAATCCCAGAGAAAACACCTATCAGTTGAAAGTCCCTAAGAAGGAAGGTGCACAAGCCCTGGTCCATAGGTGGAAGCACCTGGAAATTCTGTCAGAAGGAATTGTGGGAACCCTGACATAGGTAGCAGCGAGAAGTTATGTAAATTCCTGGTTCCTCCTAGTGAGTCAGAATGCTTAAAACCTTCCCCAAACCAGCAGCTGCTATAAGATTTGAATTCAGAAAATCTGTCTTCTAAGCCCATGACTTTATGCTTTCCTGTTGCTGGTCCAGGGATTGACCATAGGACCTTGGACATGCTGGGCAGGGGCTTCACCACTGAGCTATGGCTGCAGCTCTTTCACTCATTACCTTATAGTTACTATATTTTATTCTGATGTGTAATACTATATTTAACATACCTCTTTAATAACTCGGCTAACACCTGCTTTCCTTCAGGTTTGGGGCAGTTGTTGATTCTCTTTAGAATTCTAATCTGATCCTACTCTCAAATATTCCCGAGAACCAGAAGCATTTCTTTTGTTTTCACTCACTTCCTGCCTTCCATGCAACACTTAACACACTCCAGCAGATTTCCTGTTTTACTTTTCTCCCTCCTCCTCCTGTACTTCCAGATTCTTTTGGGTAGACTCCCAGCCTGCTCATCGCTGCGTTTTCAGTGCCTGGCTCAACACTTCACATATATTAAGATTGTTATTGTGCTTATCCTCTTTGCATTGATATTTCAAGTGTGCATTTCAGACATTATGTAACTCAGACTGGAATTCAAGTTGTGCATCTCCACCTCGGCACCATTCGTCTCCAGAACAGTCTTCGTTATGCCAAACTGAAACTCCCTCCCTTAGAAAGCAACCACCATGCCATGGTTTTTTTGTGACACGTTTGACTATTCTGGACAGATCATATAAGTAGAATCATACTGTCATTGTCCTTTTATGTTTGGCGTACTTATTTCACTTAGCACAACATGCTCATGGTTATCTACAGCATAACACATATCAGAATTCCATTCCCTTCCCAGGGTGAATTGTAGATTCCATTGTACATAGTCACACAGTTCATTCATTCATTTAAAGGCAGATACTTGAGTTGCTTCTGTCTTTTTGTTATTTTGTAAGATGACACTATGAACATACATTTACAAACATCTTTAGTTTTAAACCTAACTGTAAATAACTAAAATAAATTTAAGTCTAAAAGGACCCCGTGAAATGCAGAGCTTATCAGAATGATAGAAAAGACAATTATATGGAACAATTTTACCTAATTGGCATTTAGAGAACACTCTACAGAACAGTTAAAGAAGGGCATTTCCCCCTCATTTTTGAGCACACATTCTTCCTAAAAATGTAGCCAGTACTAGTTTTATGAAGCCCAGTTTATCCTGTGTACAAATCCTGACAGAAGTAATAAAGAGATGATACCACAGAACAGGATCGCACATCAACACAAACACACAAATCACTGACTCAGTGTCGCCAGCCCAAACCTGCAATATATCAAAAGTGGGCTGGCGGTGGCGGTGTGGACTCATAAACCCAAAAGTGGGCTGGGTATGGTGGTGTGGACTTGTAAACCCAGCCACTGGGAAGTCTTGTCAGGAAGACTGTGACTCTGGCCAGGCTGCACCGCTTAGAGACCTGTGCCAAATACAAACAAAAGGGGCTGGGCAATCCAGCTCGGTGATGGGTCACTTGCCTGGCATGTGCAAGGTTCCGTCTTTAATCCCAAAACACTACGCACATGCACACAAACACACATACACACTCATGTACATGCACACAGACAAGTAAATGATATTTTAATCTGGGGAAAGTGCTAGAAGATAACACGTGATGTCATCCTCATGTGTCCAGAAGAATGTACACACCCTCTCTGCACACCTCGCTCTCAAAGCTTGATGTGCCAATTCTGACTTGACTAATATCAACATGCAATAAACCTCGAATTCCTAAAAGCTCTTTAACAAGAATAAGATTGAGAGATTAAACAATGTAAACCTTATTTTGGTATCAAGACAGTTTACTGCTAAGAAATGTTAGAATTTAAGAACAGGCAAAAAATTGAACTGATATGTCATCATTGTAAATTCCCTCAACCTTTTATAAATTGCTGGGTGGAATATAAAATAGTTCAGCAGCTTTGGAAAAGCTCTATCAGTTCTTTGCAAATGTGAACGTGCACCTGCCCCTCGACTTGGAAATTCTGCTAGATATTTACCAGGAGATGTAAAGACATATGTTTGTCCACCTACATAAGGGTTCCAAATTCTCTGTGGAAGCTTCAGCACCTGAGTTCTAAGTGGCTAAAACAAATTGTCCTGTTCCCGTGCAATGGAGTAAGGCTGAGCAATACAAGAATAAACTGACCAGCCTGCCTTGTTGGTTTCCTTTTTGCTGTGTTGCTGCTCCAGACAGCATGCGTTTATCATCCCTGAGGTTCTGGGAGTCAGGATCCCAGACAGCTTAGCTGGCTTCTCTAGCGAGGATCTTGTGAGACTGTGATCAAGGTGCCAGCCAGGCGACGATCTGTCTTCCCACCTGGGTGATTATTGGCAGCATTCAGTTCCTCGCAGTTTTAGGGCGAAGCTTAAGTTTTTACTGCATATTTGAGAAGCCACCCTGAATCCTAAAGGTCACTAGATAATTCTTGTATATCTGTAAGATATACTTAAAGTTCAGTTACCAGAAAACTACTCTTTTCCCAATATGTCTTTTGAAGAATTTCTCATACTTGGGAAAAAAAATGTACCTTTATTTTATTTGTTTGTTTGTTTGGTTGGTTATTTTAATCAAGTGCCAATACTCAGAACTGGTGACGATTTTTTTTTTCTTGCTGGTTTGCTTGCTTTCGTTTTTAATTATGAGGCTTTTTCAAAGTCCCTTTTTTAGGTGAAGTAAGCATCTCTTTCCAAATTAAGATATTTTTGGTGCAAACAGTTGTTAACTTCTTAAATACTTTTGATTTTGTTCACCTACTAACCTGGTGGTAGGATATCTAATTTTCCATGGGTGGTTGAGTGTTTCTAGAAGGATCCTGCTGGTAGAGATTTGAAGAAAATATGCCTCATGAAGTATTCTTCTTCCTGCTTCTTGTAGTCTTTACATGATTAATGGGAGCCTTAATTTGCATGCTCATTTTTATATTCAGAATACTTGGTATGTGCCAATATGTATTTCATGCATAGTGATGAGAATGCAAATGAGCACTGATCAAAGACTCCTAGGACCTTAAGGCTTCAACTGTCCAGTCCTTTTACTGAATTCTCTTTAAACAATGGTGACATTATAAAGAAGACCAATACAGAAGTCACCTAAGATCACTTTATGGTTAAAACTTAGGTACAGGTTGTGTTTAGATTGTTTTGAGATTTAAAAATCATGCTTCAATATTATTGCTTTTTCCATTCCCTGTTCTTCTTGCCTTTTGTGGGCTCTCATCAGGACCTGTCTTTGTGACTTGTGGGAGCTGAGGAAGTTGGTCTGTCTGTCAAAATGAGGGATGACATGGAGCATATCAAACAGTAGGGCCATCAGCCATCCTCTCAAGATGTTTCAGTATCTAGATATCGAAGAATCATAAATATCCAAGCTTACTGCAGCAGTTACAGCTACAACTCTATTTAAAGCCAAGAGAGCTAGATCATTATTTTAAAAGACGCCTAGGGACACCCTCTGTCCTTCCTTGGAGAATAAGGCACTATGACAGTGACTAGTTGGCACTCAATACTCAGCGTCTGGGCTCTATTAAATTCTTAAGCTTATAAATAGGATATTATAAACTTTAAACAAATAAATGCCAGAAAACACGTTTCAACACAATATGATGTGAAAATTAAAAATGTTTAATTCTGTATAATTTTATGTCATAAAATGTTCTTTTGAATTTTTAAACTAACATTTAAAGATGTAAAACAACCAGTAGTTTCCCCCAGTGTCTTTACCTTTATTAGAACCTTTTAAGATGAGTAGTAGGGGTATAGCTTGTGGTACAGTGCTTGCCTGACATGTGCAAGGCCCTTGAGTGCAATTGCCAAGTACTGAAAAGTACAGGAGAATTTCTTTTTTTTAATGTTCTGGATTCATTAAAACATCTTTTTCCAGTCTTGGAAGGGATCTGAAAATGCTGATTTGTGGATTCAGCAGTAAAAACAAGTTATTTTGTGGTGTTTTCTCATGATGATAATGCATTATGCCTTTGCACTTTCTCATCACAATTTGATGCCCACTGATTTGTATTTATAGATTCTAGGATCTACAGTGACCATTAGTAAAATATGTAATACCTAATCATGATGTTTGCTTTAGGCGTCATGGTCGTGGTTTGCATCAGATATATACTTGTTGCCGAGTGGATTGTACTAAATGACAGCCCCAGGGGTTGGCACACATTTCCTGAAAAGTACCAGATGGTATTTTGGGCTTTGTGGGTCACTTGGGCTATTACAGTTGCTCATTTCTGCTGCTGTAACCATAGATACAAATTGGTATGGCTGTGTTTCGATAAAATTTTATTTATAGACACTGAAATTTTGAGTTACTTATAATTTTCATATGTCATGAAATATGCATCTTTTGACATTTTTTAAAAAGCCATGCAAAGATGTAAAGACTGAATTTAGCTTGAGTCTCAAATTTGTTGAACACTGTCCTGCCAGTTGATTGTTCTGAACTAACTTTCTTAATGTAAATTAAAGCTGAAGATTTATTTAAACTTTTTAGAGGTATAAGACTTACACTGAATGTTTTTCAATCACACCTCTTTCCTAGGGGAAAAAATTGACAAACATAAATAACTTACTTGGCCATTAAGAAGCAACTGAAAATATTGTAAATCACTTCTTTTCCTTGACTGCATAGAGAAGTTTTGATGCTACTAAGCCAATTTTTCTAATGGGCAAGAAGAACTATAACAGTGAATTTATGAACATATAGGGCATGTAGTCAGCAAGTACCTACTTTCTCAAGGCATTCACATGATGGAAAGATAAATCTCCTGTTGGTGCACCCTGGCCTGCACAACCTTCTAGTCATATAAAATCTGTGCAAGTTTTGGTTCAAATGGCCTAAATAGAAACTAAGAATAATAAAAAGAGAATGCAGAAAAAGTAGAAGGGTTCAGAAACAGAATAGAGGGTATGGAACATAGAACCTGTTATGTGTACACACAGCAGTGCAGGAGAGTGCAGCGAGGGCCAGTAATTCCAGCCCACAGCTGAATGTTCCCTTTCCACACCCACACTGTGCAGAGCTAGACTTTGCGGAAAGGTAGGTCAGATGCTGCTTTTTGTACAGAAAAGTGGCAGTTTGGTAAAGCTGATTTGAAGAGAGGTGTCTGCTCATCTGCCTGCCTTCTCAGCCAGTTCATCACATTTAATTCCCAGTCTGCTCCTCACTGATTATATAGTCATGAGCATGTTGCTCGATCTGTCTGGCCTCCGTTCCCTTGTGTAAGGAGTGGGGTTGGTGATTTTCCTTTCTGACATGGATAGGCTTGCAGCTAGCCCTCCTCCTTTGGTGCCCTTTGTTGCTAACCTTTGACAGAGAACTTAGGAAAGCATGATGAGTTTTAGAGGCCGAAAAAGGAGCAGATCTGATTCAATCCCACCATTATTACTTAATCTTCAAACCTGGAAAATTATTTATTTTCCTATAAAGTGGGAAACTTCGCAGTTTTATAGGGAAGATCAAATCAGCTAAAATTAGAAAACACTGTTTTTTCTTTATTTTCTAAAGACTATACATTCCCCACAGTTTTTCCTGAATCTCCTATAGATCCTCACTGGATAAGCAGATGCTATTGGATCTTTGCTGAGTGTGACACACCTTTAATCTTACACTTGTGAGGCAAAGGCAAGAAGACCTCTGAGTTCAGGGCTAGCCTAGTCTACATGGCCAGTTGCATGCCAGCCAAAGCAACATAGAGAGACCCTGTCTCAAACAAAGCAGAATAGAACAAGCATAGTATGTTGAATAAAACTGAATAATAAAAATAAATTTATATATTTATATGCTAAGCAATGAGTTGAATATATATGTAAATAGTTATAACAACCATTGACTATAGATACCATTATAATTTCCATTTTAGAAGGAAAACCTAATGCTTAGAAAATTAAACACGTTATTCTGGGCAACATAGGTAGGAGGTGGTAGAGTTGAAAGTCTGAATGTAGACCATGCGTTGTAGCTTTGCTGGAGGCAGCTGCTCCGCCCCATCCCTCTACCGAGTAGGCCCCTAACCAGCGCCTGTGTGCTACCTCCATCGCCCTTAACCAGCGCCTGTGTGCTACCTCCATCGCCCTTAACCAGCGCCTGTGTGCTACCTCCGTCACTTGCCTCCCCAGTGAGCAGTACAGTGAAGAGTGATGAAGCTCTCCAGCCAGAGAAGGTGCTGCTGACCACAGCAGAAAGGAACAAAGGCTTCTGGGTCCTTGATAAATTGGGTAGTTACAAATTCAGATTTTCAGAATAATGTAATTTTGGCATTGCCTTGAACTTTGCTGTACTTTACCTTTATGCCTTAGATAGAGGACATTGAATTCAGGTGACCTGGAGCTGTGATTTCGGGAACTGCCCTCCTGACATTCTAGTATTTTTTTCACAACGTAGATCACCACCTGACTTTATGCGTCTGTGTGATATTTCCTGTACCCCACTTCACTGGTGTGCATACTGCAGTGGATGAGGCACCTCGTCTGCCCACTTCCTTGCTAAAGCTCCAGTATTTAAGACAGTGCGTCAAGGATGTTCAAACTATTTACAGGCATGAGTGAACCGTGTTTATGTGTGGACAGCAAGATAGCTCAGCAGGTGAAGGTTCTCACCATGAAGCGTGACAAGCTGCGTTCCATCCCCAGTACCCACATGGTGGAGGGAAAAACTGGCTCAACTGAGTTATCCTCTGACCTCCACACATACTGTTACGCATCCCTGTACAAAAAAAAAAAAATACACTAATTAATTTGGATAAATTATGAAAAACAGACATTAATTGCTATTTTTCATTCTAGCATGGATTAGAAGAACAAGGAAGACCCCGCCTACTCTGGAGGTAAGAATACATGGGAAAATATTCAAATGATTTATGCTTATACTGCTGTGTTTTCCAGCTGAGAGCGTGTACTGCTAAAAATGCATAAATTCTTGGGAAGAATATAACATATCCCAAAGTATTAATTTTACTCTGTAAGAAATAATTCTCAAGTATTTCTAGTAAAATAATGTTATCACAATGAATTAGCATTGCATAGTAATAAAATGTTGTATGATAAAATGCATGCATGTTTTCCTCTTGTTTTTTAATTATATTTTTCTTTATCTTGAGAACTTTATACATGCATTCAATGAAATAGGATTATGTCAACCTTCCCACTTCTCTCCTCTAACTACCCCGCGTCCACCTCCCATCATGCCCCTCTCAACTTCATGTCTCTTTTTGTTTTTCATCTTTTTCTGATCATCCACTGAGTCCTTTTAGTACTGCCCATATGTGCCTGGATATGGGTCCAGACAGTTGAGCACAGGAACCTTACCAAGAGTGATTCTCCCTTCCTCAGCATTCATCAAGTGCCAGTAGCTTCTCCCTGGCGGGTGGGACCTGGAAAGCGCACCACCCACCCATGCATGTGATTTTTTTTTCATGCATGTGATTTTGATTGGTTTGACCCTTTGCAGATAAGCACAGCATCTGTGAGTTTGTGAGTGTGATACCTTGCTCATGTCCAGAAGACAGCAATCTATAGCTTATCTCCCATCCTCTGGCTCTTATATTCTTCCTCCTCTTCCATGGCATTTCCTGAAGCTTGGAGTTGGGAGGAGGTATTGATAAAGTTGTCTGATGTCGGGCCGAGCACTCGGTCTCTTATACTCAGCACCTGCAAATTCTGTGTCTTTGCCATAATTGTAGCCACTGTGAAAAGAATGTTCTTCTACCAAGGCTGAGAGGTCTATGAGCGTAAATGTGAATATTTTAGAAGGTGGTTTGGCCACATGACTAAAATAAGTACACATCTTATGTAATTTATCATAAATATAAAGGACACACTTTAACATGAAAAACAAACCGCTTTCTAAGCCACATACCTGTAAGTGACTCGGAAGGCTGAGGTAGGAGGAAGGGTAATTGTGGCGACACTGAGCCTTGGGGAGACCATTCTTAAAATTTTTAGAATAGTATATGTTTGGAGCCTAGCAGTTTGTTATAAACTCAAATACTACGAAGTTACTGTTTTCTCTCTTGGCCAACTTAAAGAAAGAAGGGATCAGTCTCTAGTATGGTGCATGGGTGCTCAAGCCAGGTGTCTTAGAGTTTTATTGCTGTGACTGTGACCAAGGCAGTTCTTGTACATAAAATATTTAATTGGGACTGGCTTACACTTTCAGAGGCCCAGTCCATTACAATCATGGCGGGAAGCATGACAATGTGCAGGAAGACATGGTGCTCACAATCTGAAGGCAGCCAGGAGACTGTTAGACACTGGGCAGAGTTTCAGAGCTCACCCCCAAAGTGACACACTTCCCCCAACAGGACCATACCTCCTAATAGTGCCACTCCATATGGCTAGTCATTCAAACACAAGCATCTGTGGGGGCCAACCCTATTCAAACCACCACACCCAGAGGAAGTCTTCCTGACATTGTCCCCTGCTCTACCCTCTCCTTAGAAGAGCCCCTGCACTCTCTTAATGCTTCTTCCTAGTGCCATCAGCTGACAGGCATACCTGCTTATCGTGTATTTCTTTTTAAAGGCTCATTAAAATCTTAGGATGCATCTGAATGTTTTTCTCAAGTTCTTAACTCACAGACTTAGTTACTCCTTTCCTAGGTGGCCTGGCCTGGACACCTCAACAGGCCCTTGGAATTTAGTGTTCAAATTCATTGTTTCATTTTTGCAGCAGCAGCAACTAACAGAGCTTGTTTTGTTATTGTGAGGTTGGTTTTTATAGACAACCTTGAGAAGTGAGCTTGGGCTTCCATCCAAAAATTATAGATTAAACTTATAAAACTAAACATATTTCCAGGCTGAACATTGCCTGCTCTGTCTGCAAAGAGGTTCATGCTCAGTTACAGAATGTCAGTATGGTTCCGCACCTGCTCTCCAACACAGTACCAGGTAGCTCCAGTTCACAGACTCTTTGGATTCTACAGAACATTAGAAACCATTAGTAGCAAAGTGTTTAAAAATATTGTTCTTTTCAGACTAACAGAATAGTTGGAAGCATAATACAGTTTTCTGTTTGAAAAGTGGTCATGTTTATTGCTAATTATTACAAAATGCATGGTGATTCAGTAATATGTTTACAGACAGTAAAAAAGAAAGCTACATTATTAGCAGTCTGTCTTCTTTTAATATGTGCTTCATGAAGGACAAAAAGGAGTTCGAGGAGCAACAGGGAAAGGCAGTGACGAATGCTTGGAGATGGTGCTGTTATGTGCTGAGGAAAGGTTGGGTACCTTTGTGTAGGAGCGCTCATTACTGGACCATGATCTCTGCTGGAAGCTCTAAAGACTCATTTTTGTCTAGGCTGAAGGTTGTTTGACTCTGAATTGCATGGTCATGAAATGGTTACCAGATCTCCAAGTATTGGTTACAGTGGGAACTCTCAGATTTTGGGGAACAGGAGCTTCGTTAGTATTCAAATGAAGGGAATTAAGTAAAATCAACATGTAATTGCTCTGTGCTTATTTAGTCTTGTCTGTTTCGTCTACCTCCCAGCTGATGGAGTCTGCCCCACAGCAGTGCAAGTGGTTGACACTGTATGTTGTTCCAGTGTCTCTCCATATCAGGCAGGACCTTAACTTTCTAGATGAAACAGAAGCTTTCCAAGTGCTGTAAGGCTTCCATTCTTGGGGACAGTATTTATTTGGATTGTCTGCTAGCATTTGTCTCCTGAGTCTCCTCCTTCTCTTCTGTGCTTCCCATTTGAGGAAATGCCCTCTTGTATGGGGTACGGCAGTTGTATTATGGTCAGTTGCTCATAGCCTGATTTCTGTTTTCATTCCTTGCCTCTGCTCTGACCTATAATATGTCGATTTTGCAGTTTAACATTCAGAGAGGAATATTGCTTCTGAATTCTTGAGGCCTATTTCAATGTTGTCTCCAAGAGACCAATATTTATTGAGTTCTCTGTGCTCAATATTATTAGGCTCATTTTACAAGTTGCCGAAATGAAATATCCTAAGTTTGACGTTTTGCATATATAGCCCTACTTTCCTGTAGACTTAAATTACAGAGATGGAGTAAGTGTTCTCGTGAAAAGTAGACACCCCCTCTTCTACCAAATCTCTTATTATTAGGAAAGTGGTAGAAAATTGCAGCATGTTTACATACTGGGATCTAGCATTACTTAGAAAATGACTGAAGTAGAACTGATGTATGAACATGGGTAAATCACAAAAAAACATCAATTTGTACAAAAAGGCAAATCACAGAAGATTCCATTTTGTATGTCATTGATGTAAACTTGGAAGTAGGGAAAGGTAGTGGGCATCCTTAAATTGGGAAGTGAAACATAGGATTTCACTTTTACAAGTCTTCTGGAAATGACAGCAACAGGTTATATTTTAAAAGACTAAGATAACAACTCTGTTTTGGCATCTATAATGAACACAGACAAGTGGTAACTGTCAGGAAGGAAAGCCCAGGAGTAAGCCCATGTAAACAGGGAACTCAAAACCTTCAGGAGTTGGCAGTGTCTAGAAACTCTGAATATGGGTAACCTGGTGCTAAAAACCAGGAACTGATTTGAAAATTTTTAGATGTAATTTGCTGCCAGCCATTTAGTAGAGGAAACAATAAAGTTAGATGTTGCCATTTTCTTCTAGTGTAGTCATCATCAATTCAGAGAAGAGTCATCTCCAGATACTAAAACTTTTGTTCCTGTTCTTTAACAGATTTCATGGTCTGAAAGCATAGCCCCATGAATCACTTGTTAATTATAAGATGGGAACTGGACCTTCCTAACAGACAAATCTGGTAGGCAAAACCCTAGCCAGATGGTCGAATGTCTTGCTAAGCCATACTGAACTGATGTTTTGAGCCCCTCCTTGTTTGAGGCAGAGAATATAGCATCATCCATAAAATAATTTCCCAAAAAGCATAACCCTAATATAAGCATGAGGAAATGACCAGAAAACCTAAATTGGGAGACTTTACATCAAACATTAGACCTGCCATGTCAGTATCATGAACCACTAAGATAGGTAAACCTAACACATCACTATGAAGGCTAGTTAGGGATAAGTGGTATAGGTGAGGCCTGTGCCATGTATTAAATGATAACATGTATCCATACTAAGTCTGTAGAAAAGGATGCTGCTAAATTCTCTTTGAGATAGTGTGCACAAGCAGGGTTTCCTTTCCATCTAGCAGGAAACTCCAAGTTCATTCTCGTAAAAGAAAAAACAGTCCAGGAATTGTGGTACGGTTTACTGAACAAATCCAAGGAAGATAGAACATTCTGAAGACAGAGCAATTGGACTAGTAGCAAGATGGCTCATCAAGTACTAGTGAGTTGTACCGACCAGAGTTTAAGTCCCACATCCTAAGATGGAAGGAAGAACACTGTCCTCTGACCTCCACACACACCCTGTGGCACATGCACACCCACCCATATACACAAACCATAACAAGAATAATAATAACAATGATGATGATACTGATGACAATAAATAAATTAAAAATAAATGTTGAGGACAGAGTGGTTAAATGACTATGTGCACACTGAGATGAGATCCCAATTTTCTCACTGCTTAACTCCTAGAAGCCAAACAAACAAGCCTTCAAGCCCCAGGTAGGGGACTAAAACATACTCTTTTTCAGTAAGCAAGAGCAACCTAAGCCTCAGTAAAGGAAACTGAGTTAACCAGCTTCATAGTGGTATTAAATAGACCTGCCCAGCAGATTTACATAGATACTCAGCACCTGGGGAGGGGCTAATATGAAAGACAGAAGCCTACATAAATAAGTAAATTACAGGAAAAAGCAATTTGGATAAACTAGTGACTTAAGAACCTTACTACTGTCCTCAGAGATGTGAAACAAGAACAAAATGCTGTTTAAAAGTAGGACAGTTTCATCACACAAATAGTTTGGGGAAAATAAAATGAATGAAATTGTTAATGGAAAGATTAGAACCTTACACTGAATGCATTTTCTATAAAGCAGGGCACAGGACAGAGGTGGCTACAGAAAAAGAAATAGTTGGCAACACTGGAAGCTAGAGGTGGTATCCTCGGTGGGTAGGAAGATGGATGGTAGGTGTCCACCTGCATTCTGTACCCAGTGTCGTCTACTAAGCTTGACTGCGGAAAAGCCATTTCAAACATGGGAGGTCTTGTAGGATTATTTTCCACAAACCCTTTGTCAGGAAGTTATGGAAGGCAAACAAAGGAAACAGAACAGGAGACAAGGTTCCAGCTTGACGAGGTTCCAGGGCAGAGAGTTGCTAGAGCACAAGAGCAGCTAGACCACATGGTGTGGAGGCAAGAAAGCCCTGGAGAGAAGGTTTTCCAAATGGTGATATACACAGAGAAGGTAATATATCAGTTCACAGCAAATGAGTCTCACCTATAAGTCGGCGTGTAGAAAATAGAATTCATTCATTAACTCTAATAGAAACAAAACGTGGATAGAAATAGAAGTAATCCTAGTATACTATATAAGTTACTAGTTTAAAAAGTATTCATGCAAAATATTATAAATATTGAATATTGATCTGCAACTGTTGGCTGTTGGCAAACAAGGATGTAGTAACTATTTCCAGTTCTGAGGAGTTAGTGCACAAAGCTTAAATCTGAAAAAAAAAAAAATGAAGAAGTGATAATACAGTGTCACATGGCTGCTGCAAAATTCCTAAGAGCAGAGCCTACTTTGTAGCTCTTAGGCAGGTTTTGGATCCTTGGTTTGGCCTGTGCTGTGACCATAAACAGCAGGTGAGTCCTGGGTTAGGGCCATGAACTATGAGTTCTTCACTAGGACACTTGAGCTCCTAGCTTTTTTTTTTAAGTAATTTATTTATTTTTATATTAATCACAGGTTATATACTTTGTATCCCGGCTGTAGCCCCCTCTCTCATTCCCTCCCACTCTCCCCATCCCTCCCTCATCTTCTCCCTGCCTCCATCCAAGTCCACTGATAGGGGAGGACCCCCACCCTTCCATCTGACCTTAGCTTATTATGTCTCTTCAGGGCTGGCTGCAATGTCCTCTTCTGGGATCTAGCTAGGCTGCTCCTCCCTCAGTGGGGGGAGAGGGGGAATGGTCGACAAGCCAGCCATTGAGTTCATGACAGAAATAGTCCCTGTTCTGCTTACTAGGGTACCCAGTTGGACACTGAGCTACCATGGGCCACATCGAGCAGGGGTTCTAGTTTATATGCATACATGGTCCTTGGTTGGAGAAAGTCTCATAAAAGACCCCTGTGCCCTGATACATATTTGATCCTTGTGGAGCTCCTGTCCTCGCCAAGTCTTATTAATTCCCCCTTCTTTCATATGATTCCCTGCCCTCTGCCGAAGGTTTGGTTATGAGTCTTAATATCTGCTCTGATACATTGCTAGTTAAGAGTCTTTCAGAGGCCCTCTGTGGAAGGCTCCTGTCCTATTGCTTGTTTTCTCCTACATTCACTGTCCTTCCCGTTTGTCCATCTAACCGATGATTGATCATCCCACTGTGGATCCTCCTTCTTGCTTATCTTCCCCAGGTCTATAGATTTCAGCATGTCCATCCTATCTTATAGGTCTATATAAGTGAGTATATACCAAGTGTTTCTTTCTGCTTTTGGGATACCTCACTCAGGATGATCGTTTCCAGGTCCCACCATTTGCCTGCGAATTTCATGATTTTCTTGTTTTTAATTGCTGAGTAGTATTCCATTGTGTAAAAGTACCACAATTTCTGTATCCATTCCTCAACTGAGGGACATCTGGGTTGTTTCCAGGTTCTGGCTATTACGAATAAAGCTGCTACGAACATGGTTGAACAAATGTCCTTGTTGTGTACTTGAGCATCTTTTGGATATATGCCTAAGAGTGGTATAGCTGGGTCTTGAGGAATCACTATTCCTAATTGTCTAAGAAAGTGCCAAATTGATGTCCAGAGTGGTTGTACAAGTTTGCATTCCCACCAG
>CM053750.1:12813085-12836114 GCA_028658305.1 Pachyuromys duprasi
TTCTAGTATCTTCTGTAGGGCTAAGTTGCTGTGTAGATATTGCTTAAATTTTGTTTTGTCATGGAATATTTTGTTTTCTCCATCTATGTTGATTGAAAGCTTTGCTGGGTATAGTAGTCTTGGTTGCCATCTGTATTCCCTTAAAGACTGTATGACCTCTGTCCAGGCCCTTCTGGCTTTCATAGTTTCTGATGAGAAGTCTGGTGTGATTCTGATCCGTCTACCCTCATATGTTACTTGACCCTTTTCCCTTGCTGCCTTTAATATTTTTTTCTTTGTTTTGTAGATTTAGTGTTTTGAGTATGATGTGACGAGAGGCATTTCTTTTCTGGTCTAGTCTATTTGGTATTCTGTAGGTTTCTTGTATGTTTATGGACATTTCTTTCTTTAAGTTGGGAAATTTTTCTTCTTTGATTTTCTTAAAAATATTTTCCAGTCCTTGGAGCCTAGAGTCTTCTTTTTCATCTATTCCTATTATTCTTAGGTTTCGCCTTTTCATGGCATCCTTGATTTCTTGGATGTTTTGTGTTTGGGACTTTTCCTATTTTATTTTTTCTTTGAGTGAGGAATCAGTTTCAGCAAGTATATCTTCCCGAGATTCTTTCTTCCATCTCTTGTATTCTATTGGTGATGCTTACCTTTGTGGTTCCTGATCTTTTCTCTAAGATCTCCAGTTCCAGGTTTTTCTCAGTTTGTGTTTTTTTTATAGATTCTAATTCTGTTTTCATGCTTTGTACCATTTCCTTCATCTGATTGAATGTGGCTCCTATTTTTTTTTGTTTTTTTCCTCTCTATATGTCTTTAATTTTTCCTCTAAGTGGGCAGTTATATTCTTCTGTATTTCTTTGAGGGCTTTGTTCATTTTCTCTTTTTGTTCCTCTAGTAACTGCATAAGCGTAGCTTTAATATTATTTTCCTGTGTCTCCACTGAATTAAAATCTCCATTGCTTTTGGGTGTTTCTGGTGGTGCCATGGTTTCCTGATTTTTGTTGGGTGTGTTCTTACGTCGACCTTTGGCCATTTGTTTCTATATAATCAAGGAGCTGTTTGTGCTTTGAGGCTGAACTTCAGACCGGACCTGTCAATCTCTGGTGTCTGGAGTATTCTTCAAGAAGATCAGGGAGTTCAGTTCTTTGAGAATTTGTGTTGTTGCCTCAGTTGTACTCTGTTGTGGGATCTTTGTGCCCGGCTCTGTGCTCTGTGCTAGAAGCTGTGAGCACCACAGGCTGGTCTCCAGTCTCGTCTGGAGGCTTGGCTCCTCACTCTGTGCCAGAGGCTGAGTGTCCTGGTTTGAGACAGCGGTTGGGGGCGCACCACTCTGTTCTGGAGGTTCCACTCTCCGACCTGGGCTTGCTGCTAAGGGCTCCCTTCTCGTCTGGAGCCTTGGCACCTCCTTCTGAGCCAGGGGCTGTACAGCACGGTCTGGAATGGTATCTGGGGGCTTCTCAGTCTGGCCTGGAGACTGTGTGTCCCAGTCCGGGCGGCTGGCGGCACCCAGTGCGCCCGCGCTTTCAGATCAGGGCTCTGTGCAGCCGGTCACCCAGAGTTTTTCCGGGGAATAGCTGGGTGTCCCTAGGACTTTCCCTCTTGATTTCCCCACAGTAGGAATTCCACTCACCTGGCAATCACAAATGGTGTTGTTTTAGGTCCCAGAGTTCAGTCTCTTGGTCACTGTGCCGACACTGCTGTCCTGCTCATCATACACAGTGTCCTCCTGGGGCCACCATCTTGGATCCTCCTTGAGCTCCTAGCTTTTGTCCCTAGTCTTGGAAACAGCATCCAGAACCAAGTAAAATGTATAAAGTAGCTGCTTTGAAAGAAACGGAGATAGTATTTTTCAAGACAAATGCTTTTGTGGTTGGTATTAGCACTACAAACTTTGACTTAAAAGAAAAAGATTTTGTTTAGCTTTGAAAGACAGGGTCTTGGGCTGGAGAGATGGCTCAGAGGTTTAAGAACATACTCTGTTCTTCCAAAGGTCCTGAGTTCAGTTCCCAGCACCCCTGGTGGCTCACAACCATTTTTAGTGAGATCTGGTGCCCTCTTCTGGCATGCAGGTATACAGGCTGGCAGAATACTTTATACACAATAAATAAATAAATCTTAAAAAAAAAAATAGGCAGGGTCTTGCGGGGTTGAAGTCAAAACAGTTTTTCTGTCTCAGCCTCCTGATTGCTAGGAATATAGGGGTGAGTCCCATGCAGTATTACACATGAGGAGTGGCAGGCTTCCTCAGCTTGGGCTCTGTAAGCCAAACCATCCTTGAGTAGACTTGGTAGTTACTGCTAAAGCCTCTGAGAAGTTGAAATGTGGAAGCAATTATAGGCAGCATGTCCGATTGTGGTTACGTGCAATAAAACTTTATTTATAGTAGGTCAGTGAAAACTTTCCTAAGTCTGCCACTCATCAGTGGTTTTCAGGCAGTTACCTGTACTGCTAGGCACGCAGAAGCTTCCTGTTGTGTGATCAGGTTCAAGAGCTTTAAGGAAATCAGTTTTCATATTAAATCTGTATATGAAGTCTCACACACACACACACACACACACACTCTACCTAAGAACTCCTGGCCTGCTGGTTGTCATCTGACCTCTTTTAAAATTACTATTAAAAGTGTCAGCTTTTTAAAAGGTAAGCTTGTCCTTTGTCCATACTATATCTAACCTTGCTTTGGGCTTAAAAATCTCCAGGCATCACAGAGACTACTGAAGAGTGAATCTCACCTGAGGGACAATTCCTCAAGAGCCAAGCAGAGACAAAGCTTCAGTAAAAATGATCAGAGTAGCAAGACATTGTTTTTATCCAGGCCACAAACTTGTAGACAGTCTAGTCTCCAAGACAAGAGCTTCTCTGTCCATCTAGCTAGCTAGCCTTCCACTTAGCATCCTAAAGTTAAAATTCAGAAGTGCAAACATTGTCATGGGGACGCATAATAACACACTTATTTAAATTTTAAAATTAAACCAGACTTTTTCTGACAGAGTAAGTCAGATTTGGCTGATTGGGCTTGACAATCAGGACCAGCTTTGCCAATTAAGTTGTATGGTTATGTTTTCCATAAATTGAACAAGCTAAACTGAAACTCTTGAGGCTTTAAAACCTATTTAAAGCCTGCATTTGGTGTGCAATCACTACCATCTCGAGCTTTGCTATTCATTATACCAGCTGAAAGGTGATGTTCTCTGAAAAGTCTGAGGACATCACATTGCTGCTGCTGTCTCTGGATGTGGAGATAAACTGAAAGCGTTAAAACATGCACGAAAATGACAGGCAGGAAATGTGAGACAGTTGTTGCTGGAGGAGAATGTAGGAGAGGTCTTTGGGGGCTTATATTAGATCAGCAAGTTTTAGTCCATTCCATTTGATAATGGACACATAGGACTATATTCTTGGCTGTATTATTTTTGTTCATGAAGTGTTCTGTTTCATAAGGATCCCACGAGTGCTGCACTTACAGCCCAGCTAGTAGAACGCTGCAGGCATGGCCAGGATTCAGTTCCAGGCAGTGCATAAGCCAGGCGTGGGGTCATCCTGCCATCCCAGCGCTCCAAAAGTGAAAGGGCCCGAAGCTCAGGATCATCCTCAGCCACACAATAAGATGGAGACCCTGCCACAATAAGATAAATAAACAAAACAACAGCTTGCAATCATATTTAAGCTATCAGCTTGAATCTCTGGTACAAAAATAAGACATTCTTTTTAAAATACACGGCTTTTCATGCAATGTAATCTGATTATGGTTCCCCTCTCCCAACTCCTCCCAGATCCTCCCCACCTACCCAAAATCCAAACCCTTTCTTTCTCTCATTGGGCACTCTTAAACTAATAAGAGAAATACTTGAAATTCAAACATACTTAAGCATATAAAGAATTTTTCTAGCAATATAAATAGAAAACAAATCAACAGGACTTAATTTTTTTTCTTTATTATAATTTATTCACTTTGTATCCCAGCTGTAGGCCCCTCCCTTATTCCCTCCCAATCCCACCCTCCCTTTTCTCCTCCCATGTCCCTTCCCCAGTCCACTATAGGGGAGGTCCTCCTCCCCTTCCATCTGTACCTAGCCTATCAGGTCTCATCAGGACTGACATTGTCTTCCTCTGTAGCCTGATAAGGCTGCTTCCCCCTCAGGGTGAGGTGATCAAAGAACTAGCCACTGAGTTCATGTCAGAGATGGTCCCTGTTCCCATTACTAGGGAACCCACTTGGAGACAGAGCTGCCATGGGTTCCATCTGTGCAGGGCTTCTAGGTTATCTCCATGAATGGTCCTTGGTTGGAGTATCAGTCTCAGAAAAGATCCCTGTGCCCAGATTTTTTGGTTCTGTTGCTCTCCTTGTGGAGCTCCTGTCCCCTCCAGGTCTTTATGTCCCCACCCCCTTTATTTCATAAGATTCCCTACACTCTGCCCAGAGTTTGGCTATGAGTCTCAGCATCTGCTTCGATACCCTGCAGCATACAGTCTTTTAGAGGCCCTCTGCGGGTAGGTTCCTATCTTGGTGCTTGTTTTTACCTTCTTCCGGTGTCCCATTGCCTTTCTGAATGAGGATTAAACATCTTACCCAGGGTCCTCCTTGCTTAGCTTCTTTAGGTGTACAGAATTTAGTGTATTTATCTTATATTATATGTCTAATTTCCATTGTCTAAATGTATCACAATTTTTGTATCCATTCCTCATTTGAGGGACATCTGGGTTGTTTCCAGATTCTGGTTATTACAAATAAAGCTGCTACGAACATGGTTGAACATATGTTGTATACTTGAGCATATTTTGAATATAGGCCTAGGAGAGGTATAGCTGGATCTTGAAGTAGCACTATTCCTAATTGTCTGAGAAAATGCCAGATTGATTTCCAAAGTGGTTGTACAAGTTTACATTCCCACCAGCAATGGGGAAGGGTTCCCTTTCTCCACATCCTCTCCAGCATATGTTGTCACTTGAGTTTTTGATCTTAGCCATTCTGATGGGTGTAAGGTAAAATCTCAGGGTCATTTTGATTTGCATTTCCCTGATGACTAAGGATGTTGAACATTTCTTTAAGTGTTTCTCTGCCATTTGATATTTCTCTATTAAGAATTCTCTGTTTGGCCCTGTACCCCATTTTTTAATTGGATGGCTTGATTTGTTGTTTTTTAACTTCTTGAGTTTTTTATCTATTCTGTATCAGATATAGGGTTGTTAAAGATCCTTTCCCAATCTGTAGGCTATCATTTTTTTCTGGCGACAGAGCCTTTTGCTTTACAGAAGCTTTTCAGTTTCATGAGATCCCATTTATTTATTGTTGATCTTAGAGCCTGTGCTGTTTTTGTTCTGTTAAGGAAATTGTCTCCTGTGCCAATGAGTTTAAGGCTCTTCCCCCACTTTTTCTTCTAATAGGTTTAATTTGTCTGGTTTTATGTTGAAGTCTTTGATCCACTTGGACTTTAGTTTTGTGCAGGGTGATAAATATGGATCTATTTTCATTTTTCTACATGTAGATATCCAGTTAGACCAGCACCATTTGTTGAAGATGCTATCTTTTTTCCATTGTATGGTTTTGGCATCTTTGTCAAAAATCAGGTGTCCATAAGTGTGTGGGTCTTCTATTCAATTCCATTGACCCACCAGCCAGTTTCTATGCCAATACAATGCAGTTTTTATTTACTGTACTTGCATAGCACAGCTTTGAGATCAGGGATGGAGATACCTCCCGAAGATCTTTTATTGTAGAGGATTGTTTTAGTGATGCTAGGTTTTTTGATATTCCATATGAAACTGAAATTTTTTCTTTCACGGTCTGTAAAAAATTGTGTTGGTAATTTGATGGGAATTGCATTGAATCTTTAGATTGCTTTTGGTAAGATGGCCATTTTTACTATGTTAATCCTGCCAAGCCATAAGCATAGGAGATCTTTCCAGCTTCTGATATCTTCTATTTCTTTCTTCAGAGACTTGACATTTTTTCATACAAGTTTTTTACTTGCTTGGTTAGTTACACCAAGCTACTTTATGTCCTTTGTGTCTATTGTGAAGTGTGTTGTTTCCCTAATTTCTTTCTCAGCCCATTTGTCTTCTGTATGCAGGAGGGCTACTGATTTTTTTGAGTTAATTTTTTATCCAGCCACTTTGCTGAAGGTGTTAGCTCTTTTTTGAAGATCTGGTAGAGTTCTGTCCTGAAACCATATGGCCCTGGACTTATTTTGGATGGAAGACTTTTGATGACCGCTTCTATTTCCTTAGGGGATATAGGACTATTTAATTTATTTACCTGATATTGATTTAGCTTTGGTAAGTGGAGTCAATTAAGAAAATTGTCCATTTCATTTATATTTTCAAATTTTGTGGCATATAGCCTTTTGAAATAAGACCTAATGATTGTTTAAATTTCCTCAGTGTCTGTTGTTATGTCCCCCTTTTCATTTCTGATTTTGTTTATTTGGATAGTGTCTCTGTGCCTTTTAGTTAGTTTGGCTAAGGGTTTGTCTATCTTGTTGATTTTTTTCAAAGAACCAGCTCTTGATTCTTTCAATTGTTTCAGTTTCCTTGATTCTTTCAATTGTTTTATTTGTTTCTAATTTATTGATTTCAGCCCTGAGTTTGATTATTTCCAGCCATCTACTATTCTTGGGAGTGTCTGATTCTCCCCCCACACACACACACACCCAGGGCTTTCAGTTGAGCTGTTAAATTGCTTGAATGAGATACTTCAAATTTCTTCTTGAAGGCACTTAATGCTATGAACTTTCCTCTTAGCACTGCTTTCATTGTGTCCCATAAGTTTGGGTATGTTGTCCCTTCATTTTCATTAAATTCTAGGATGTCTTTAATTTTTTTCTTTATTTCTTCCCTGACCCAACTGTCATTGAATAACAAGTTGTTCAGTTTCCATATGTGTTTAGGCTTCTTGCTGTTTCTGTGGTTGTTGCAATCTACCTTTAGTCCATGGTGATCAGATAGAATACAAGGATTATTTCAATTTTCTTGTATCTGTTGAGGCTTGCTTTATGACCAACTATATGGTCTATTTTGGAGAAGGTTCAATGAGGCGCTGAGAAGAAGGTAAATTCTTTTGTGTTTGGGGGAAAGGTTCTGTAGATGTCTGTTAGGTCCATTTGATTCATGACCTCCGTCAGAGTCATTGTTTCTTTGTTTAGTTTCTGTTTTGTTGACCTGTTCTTTGTTGAGAGTGGGCTGTTGAAGTCTCCCACTATTAATGTGATCTGTGTGTGGGATCTATGTGTGGTTTAAGTTTTATTAATGTTTCCTTTACAAATGTGATTGCCCTTGTATTTGGGGCATAGATGTTCAGAATTGTGATGTCTTGGTGAAATTTTTCTTTGATAAGTATGAAGTGACCTTCCTCATCTCTCTTGATTAATTTTGGTTGAAATTTTATTTTATTAGATGTTAGAATGGCTACTCCTGCTTGCCTCTTGGGCCCATTTGCTTGGAAAACTGTCTTCCAGCCCTTTACTCTCAGGTAATGTCTATCTTATGACTTAGATGAGTTTCTTATATGGAACTCATTGTTGGGTCTTGTTTACATATCCATTCTGTTAGTCTATGTCTTTTTATTAGAGAATTGAGTCCATTGATGTTGAGAGAAATTAATGACCAGTGGCTGTTAGATCATTTGATTTTGTTGTTGGTTGTGGTAGTGTATTTGTGTGCTTGACTACTTTTCATTTTGCTCTAGTGAGGTTATTTATTTCCTGTGTTTTCCTAAAGGTAGTTAGTTTTCTTGGGTTGTATTTTTCCTTCTAGTGTCTTCTGTAATGCTGGATTTGTGGGTAGGTATTGTTTAAATTTGTTTTTGTCATTGGATATCTTGTTTTCTACATCTATGATAACTGAGAGTTTTGCTGGGTATAGTAGCCTGGGCTCACATCTGTGTTCTCTTAGAGTCTGCATGATATCTGTCCAGGCTCTTCTGACTTTCATAGTTTCTGCTGAGAAGTCAGGTGTGATTCTGATGTGTTTGCCCTTACATGTTACTTGGTCTTTTTCCCTTGTAGCTTTTAGTAGTTTTTCTTTGTTCTGTATACTGACTGTTTTTTGTTTTGTTTTGTTTTATTATGTGGTGGGAGGATTTTCTTTTCTGCTCTAATTTATTGGGTATTCTGTAGGCCTCTTGTATGCTTATAGGCCTCTCCAAATTGAGGAAATTTTCTTTTATGATTTTGTTGAAAATATTTTCTGGGCCTTCGAGATGGGAATCTTCTTTTTCCTCTATTCCTGTTATTCATAGATTTTGTCTTTTCATGTTGTCTTGGATTTCTTCGATGCTTTGTGTCAAGAATTTTTTAGATTTAACATTGTCTTTGACGGAAACACCTATTTCTACCATTGTATCTTCCACACTTGAGATTCTTTCTTCCATCTCTTATAGTCTGTTGGTTATGTGTACCTCTGTAGTTTCTGTTTTCTTCCCTAAGTTCTTCCTCTCCATGATTTCCTCTGTGTTTAATTTTTCCAGTTCTCTCTTCAAATCTTGAACCATTTTGTTGATTTCCTTCAGCTGTCGTGACTGTATTTTCCTGTTTTTCCTTCAGTTCCTTCACCTGTTTGTTTGAACGTTCTTCTGTTTCTTTTATTTCTTTCAGTAATTTAATTATTTCCTCTCTGATGGCCACAAACTGTTCAGCTGCATCTTCCTGTATTTCTTGACAGATGGCCATACACTGTTTGACTTTATCTTCCTCTGTTTCTTTATGGATGGCCATTCTCTCTTTCTCTTTATCTTCCTCTATTTCTTTACAGATGGCCATAACCTGTTTGATTTTATCTTCCTCTATTTTTATGCATTTTTTTGTTTCCTCCATTATCCTCTTCATAAGCATAGATGTAAGGTCATCTTCTTGAATTTCATTTATGATAGGGTGTCCAGGGCTGCTTGTCCCTGGATAACTGGGTTCTGGGGGTGCCATATTGCTTTGGTTTTTGTTGGTTGTGCTTTTACACTGGCCACTACCCGTCTGGCTGTTCCAGGTGTTGGCTGTTAGTTTCTGGTGCCTGCTGGAATCTGGGATGTGGAGAATCCCCTTAGCAGGAAGATGGTTGTTCCTGAAGGAGGTCTCCTCAGGTTTTTGGATATGGTCACCGAAAGGCTGGTGCTTCTCAGGAATTGCCACAGCTCTCCTCAGGTGTTTAGATATGTGTGGAACTGTGGTTGTTGGTAGTCAAGAGGGCTACCTCTCACTAGGAGAAGTCCTGAAAACAGCTGCCCTACCACTGGGTTTCTTGCTTGAAATTAGTGAGCTGCTGCTGCTGCTGCTCTTACACTGTCTTTGCTGGGCACAGCCCTCTTGAAGAATCAGGGAGCCCTACAGTTTGGTCAGTTTGGCTAGAGAGACAAGTTGTACCTTAGAGCAATATCTGGGGTCTGATCCCGTGGACCTCAGTGTTTTCAAGGTAAGAACACAAATGAAAAGAACAGCATTGTGAACTAAGTACAGACAATCATGTAGAAGTTTCTCAACAAAATTGAGAAGAAATCACAAAATTGATTATCTTGCTTTGTAAAGAGCACATATTAGTGTTTTCATGGTAAGAACACAAATGCAAAGAACAGCATTGTGAACTAAGTACAGACAAACACATAGAACTGTTAATGAACAAAGTTGAGAAGTAATCTGTAGGTCTGAGGTTGGAGTTCTGTGTCCCAGTACCCAAGCAGTAATCAGTGACAGGTGGGCACAGCACTCAGGTCTGGAGGTTAGAGCGGAGAGCCTATGGGAACCCAGAAACCTTTACAGAGCTGGGTGTTCTGAGGCTGGACCTGTTTCCCCCACCGTGGGGTGTCTTCCCAACAGGGAGACCCAGTCTGTGGTGTTGGGGGGTCCACAGTTCAGTCTGGGATGGTGAGTGAAGCACATAGGTGCAGGTGAGTATCTCCACGCTGGGGACTGAGCACCTGCAGGAACCCAGGGACTTTTCACAGTGGGGGTGGGGAGGAGGTCAGCTGAGTGCCCTGAGGTCAGACCTGATGTTTCCCTCACCGTGGGGTTTCCTCCCAACGGGAAACCTAGTCTCTGGTGTCCTGGGGCCCACAGTTGTGTCTGGGACAGTGAGTCCAGCATGCAGATGTGTGGCTCTGGGCTCGAGGCTGAGCGCCATACAGGAGCCCGCGACCTTTTCCAGGGATTGTCTGGATGACCTAATGTTTGTCCCGATTGCTTCCTTCACTGTGGGGTTTTCTCTCAAGTAGAAATCCATCTCTGGTGTTGTGGGGCCCACAGTTCAGTCTGGGATGGTGATCAGAGCACACAGGCCTGTGGCTGTGGGCTGGCGACTGAGCTCCTGCCAGGAACCAGAACTCTTCCAGGGTTTACCAGGGTGCCCTGAGAGTGGACCTGATTGCTTCCCACACCGTGGGGTTTCCTCTCATCTGGGAAACACAATCGCTGGTGTTTTAGGGCCCAGAGTTTGGTCTGTTAAGTACAGTCACTGCTGTTCTGCTCGTCAGACACAGTGCCCTCTCGGCACCACCATCTTGGATCCAGGACTTAATTTTTAAAATTCCTTCTAAAAGTTGTGACACTTAATTAGGTTTGTTGTTTATTCAGTTACCATCAATACTTCACATGAACTGAGAAGTTAACATACTCTTCTCTGTATACTCCTTTGTATGCACTATCCTGGTCAAAATGCTCTTGACATAATAGTGTTATATTCAGTATCTAATTTTTGTATCTTTTCTGCTGTGAAACTGCCCAATACCATAAAGCTGCAAAGAAAACCTACTCTCCTGTTACCTTTAGAGACTGGATCTCAACACAGCTTTCAGAGGCTTGCCCTGTGACAGGTGTCCTGGGATCCTGTGCTTGTCAGGCTCCACACCATGCTCAGCACCACGTTCTTCATTTAGCTCCTGCCATTTCCATTGCCCCAGAAAAAGACGTGGCTGACACAGTTTGCCACCGTCACAATAGCCAGTCATTGGACAGTTGTTCACCATACCTAGCCCGTCTGTCCCTGTCTCTGCTCAGGTGCAAAGGTCAGGGTTGGCTCCCATAATAATGCGGCAGCCCAGCAATGTATGCCTTCCAGCCTGACTGCAGTGCTCTGTCCTTTTATCTTATTTTAACGTTAGTAATAAAAATAATTTTACTTCTAAAAGACAGAAATAAGAAATTACACCAAACCTTCTGGCTGGTCCCACAACTCTCGATTTTAACAAGTTAATGCACTCACACAAATGTTTGGCAGTTTGTTGCTAGCAAGGAGTCCTTGCCCTCTTGTTGTACTCTTACTAAACTACCACAATAAATGAAAACACACACGCCAGCACACAGATACATCATTGGAGAGGCCATGTCTCCCTGTATGCCTTCTTTGGTGTTGACCTCCAACCCTGTGAAAACAGAAAGAATATAAAGTTCATCTTGCTTTTTAGAGAGCCCTCTTAAGAGGTGAAAATGAATTCTGGGAGCATTTTGAGCCTCAAGCTTGGGCCAGTGTTCTTCACGGCTAAGGCCATCTGCTGCCCTGTCTGCAAGGGTGTGTTTACTAATTGTTCAAGAGCTATTTGTGCACATTTCATATGATCCTCCCCCTTTGCGTTTTTGTTCTTTTAAGATTTTATGTATGAGTGCTCTGTCTCTCTGTACACCTGCACGCCAGAAGAGGGCATCTGATCACAATGTAGATGGCTGTGGGCCACCATGTGGGTGCTGGGATTGAGCTCAGGACCGCTGGACAAGTGGCCACTCTTCTTAACCCCAGAGCCATCTCTCCAACCCACCTCTTCCTTTTCAAATCACTGAGTTTAGAATGTTTCTAAAAAGCATCCTGTCGATTTTAAGGCTCTCACTTTTTCTCGGTTTGGGGAGCTGCTTCCACATCTGTCTGTGTAAGCAGAGCTATGCATTTTATTCTTAGCATAGTTTTCCATCAATTTTGACCTTCATCTGTCTTTTAAGGAACAGAATATAAAAGGGGTTTTTAAATAAGTTGTAAGGTGCTGTTATTTATTATTTTTAGACTTATTCCTGTTCTGCATCAAAACATACTAGTTACATTAAAGAGTTCTGAATAGGTAACCTAAGCCATATCATCAGTCACTAAGACAAGTCTCACTTAGGTTTGAAAGCCAGCCTTAGGTCCAGATTGGGAAAGGTTGATGGAGTTATAATGGGGCAAATCCACACTTTTCTTGTTATTTCATCAAATGACCTGACTTTTTCTACTCATCCCCTCCATTCTAGAGAGGTAATGATTTTGTACAATCTAAATTTTAAAAAAAGCATGACTGATAATCACTTGTGTGTGATTTAAGCTTTCATGGGAAAAGTACATTGATTCGCATTGGTAACACACCCTCTGGAATGCCAAGGCATAGCTGATCATCACAGATTGTATCATACTGTTAGGCATGCTTGATTTATTCTGAAAGGTGGATCCCAGTGGTGATAAAATGGTAAGCCTATGATAACCCTATAGTGGCAGGAACTAGGAATGTTATGTACTCTTTTTATACCTTTGTTGTGTTCACGTGTCCAAGCATACTCCATTGCCTTCTCCATCCTAATGTCACTGTGATGGTTTTTTTTTTTAAACTTGCATTCTAGACAAGTAAACAGATATGTTATCTAGAACAGTTCTCAATCCCTGTGATACATGAGTAGGTGGTAAAATGAAATTACTGGGTTGCAAAGTTTTTCTTTTTAATGAAGTAGGAGGGACATGTTATAGAAAATAGAAGCTAACAGGAGCACCCTAAGAATAACTCAGTCATGTGCATGTGTGTTTGTGTATACATATGGCTTCAGATGTTATATCAAACTCTAATGGCCAGCTAGACTTCTACTCTGGTCCTCAGGTATTTGGTTAAAATTCTGTCTAGCCTAGATTTTGTCACAAGGTTTTACCTTAAATGATATTACTGTAAAACTGAAATCCAGAGGTTACTTACAGGGTAACAGTCTAAGATGCAGGTATAGCAAGGGGGTTCCAAAAAGGACCTAAGAGCACAGGAAATTGGCAGGTGTGATTGCATGTGATCCAGAAGATCCCAGACTGTAGAAAGACAATTAGTAGCATGCACAGATAGCCTGCAGCATGGGAAGTAATCCCTGCCAACGCTCTACGTGATGGAGGATTGATTAGTCTCCAGAATATATAAAGAATTAGAAAAGCCAAATCATCCAGTTAGCAAATGGGCAAGTGGATTGAACAGCTACTTCTCAAAGGAAGAGATACAAGTGACTAATACATATTTGGGACAGTGTTCAGTGTTTACCATCAAGGAACTGTAAATTAAAACTGTTGGGATTCCATCTCACACCAGTAAGAATCATCAAGAAAACAAACAATAAATGTTGACAGGGATTTGGGAAATGGGAACGCCGATGCAGTGCTGGTGGGAGCATTGTGGAAATGAGTTTGGAAGTAAAAAAAAACAACTGAAAGAGAACTAGTGTGCAGCCAGAAGGACTCCAAGCCAACATAAAACAGATGCACATCTGTGTTTACTGCTGCGCTGTTCATGGTGGCCAAGATGTGGAACTAGCTGAGATGATCACCACAGGAGGGCATAAAGCAAGGGTGGCACGCATATCCAGTCATATTTTATTCAGCAACAAAGAAGGATGAAATAATGTCATTTGCAGGAAAATTAACTGGTTGAAGAGCATCGTGTTAAGTGAAATAAGACACTATACAGTACATCAAAGTAGAGCAGGAACTAAGAGGAGGGAGGAATTTATAAGAGACAGTAATAAGGCAAAAGAAAGACAAAAATGCCACATTTTCCTCTGTGCACAGAATATACATTTAAATATACACATACACACACCCTTCCCCACACACACACTAAGGATGCAGAAGGTAAATTATTTCAAGGGTTGGGCGCAGGAAAGGGATGAGAGGGGCAATGGGTGATAAATAAGAGCAAGGTACAAGTATACATTTGTATGTATGTGTGTGAAAAATCTCATTATGAAACCAACTATTTTATAGACTATAACAATTAATTTTTATAAATTAGAATTTGAGTAAAAGGAAATATCCTACAGTGTGTGGGTGGGCCTCGTCTAATCAGATTACAGACCTCAAGAGGAGAAGTACTGGTACTACTGACTGTGTCAGGACTGTGCCTGTGTGAGATACTCCTCCTGTGTGAGGTAGGTACTGCTCCTGGGCGAGGTGTTGGGAGTGCTCATGTGTGAGATACTGCTCCTCTGTGAGGTACTGCTCCTGTGTGAGGTACTGCTCCTGGGTGAAGTAGGTACTGCTCCTGGGTGAGGTACTGCTCCTGGGTGAGGTACTGCTCCTGGGTGGGGCACTGCTCCTGGGTGAGGTACTGCTCCTCTCTGAGGTCGGGACTGTGCCTTTGTCTGCTTTCAGACTGAGTTACACCACCAACTCCCCCAACATTTCTCATTCACTAACATTCACATCCCAGAAATTTGAAAATTAGTTATCTTGTGAGTAGTTCTTTAATGAATTAGTAAGTAAACTGACTAACCAAAATAATTCAAAGTTAAAAATATTTAGTGAGCGAGCAGGGCATGGTGGTGCAAGCCTATAATCCCAGCACTCTGGGAGGCAGAGGCAGGTGGATCTTGTGAGTCCAAGGTCTACAAAGTGAGTCCAGGACAACCGAGGCCACACAGAGAAACCCTGTCTCAAAAAAAGAAGTGATAATTTGTATTGAGTCATAACTGCTGTTATTTTATTGTCATTTCTGCCTCCTATTAAAATCTACAAGAGGGGCTTGTGAGCTGGCTCACTGGGTAAGGCACCTGCTGCCAGGCTTGACAACTTAAATTCAGCCCCTAGGACTCATGTTAAGAGGAGAGAACCGACTCCCATTGGCCTTCACAGGTGCTGCCAACACCCCAGATAAATGAAATCTTAAAGTACATACATACATACATACATACATACGTGTCACAAGAATATGTATGTGTACACACACACACACACACACACACACACACATATATATATATATATATATACATTCCACCAGAAATGTAATTTTATGTGAAATTTTACAGGAATATATCTAAACTCCGCATTCCTCCTTTGGTTCTTATTTATTATTTGTGCATGTGTGTGTCCAAGCATGCATGTACTCTTGGGTGTGTGCATACCATGTGTGGGAGATCAGAAGACAACTTGCCACAGTCAGCCTCTCCTTCCGCTGTGAGCCCTAGGATTGAACCTAGGTCATCAGACTTTCACAGCAAGCCTTTTACCTGAGCTGAGTTACTGACTCTCGTTTATATTTTGGAAAGATCTACATTTGTGAATACTGCTACAGTATTTTTAAATGCTTACTTTTTAGAAATTGATATAAATTTTTCTGGTTTGTGTCCCCATTCATATAGCCTAAGAGCTGCCTGTTTTCTACTTGTGATGTTCAGGTTAATTTATTTAAATTTTGAAACTGCAGTATATTTGAACCTTAATAGTATAGCTGTCTTTTTTAGAGTTCAGTATTATTTTGAAGTTTCAGTCCCAGTGGACAGAGAAACATGCATGTAGGAAACAAGTATCATATGTCCCTTGTAACTTGCTTGTGTATTCTCTGGCCTGCTGCTCAGGATGTGATTTCACCATGGCTCTGACAGCAGTCGGGTATCCATGGGTAAGAATGTGGCATGTGAAAGAGTCATATGACTAACTCGTGATCAGTAGGGGTAGGAGCTGAGGGAGGATGCTCCCTTTCTCTACCTTAGGTAGTTGGAGCCCATTCAGACAACTGGTACACTTGCCTCCTCAGAAGGCCCGGCATCCAGTGCAGTGACCAGTAACAGAGCACATGCTGACTCAGGCTTCCTTTTCTCCCACTTTAACTCTGCTGTATTGTGCTCCTGTATTCAGCATCAGCTATACCAAAACCGAAATTGTCTTTAGCAGACGTGAGCTCAAACCAGCAGTGGTCAGTACCAGGTCATTACATCCAACCCGTCTGCGCATTTTGTAACCTGACTGCACTTCAGTTATGCTGACACAAAACAGTATGTTCATTAAGACTTAACACCGCTGAGCTGGCATACCAGAGTGCTTGAAACCTTGGTGACCAAGACCATCTCGGGGGAATGAAATGCTGGAGAGTGGCTGGGGACTCGCCCTGTCATTCAGACACCCTGAGGTTAATTTTCAATAACAAGCTTGGTGTAGCCTACAACTGTACAAGTTGATCTCATGAAGGTATTTCATGACTTCCTTTCCCTGTAAATGAGTTGTCTCATCGCTGCCAGTTGGGAGTGGGCTTCACAAGGTGGCATTTTGAGTGTGATTTTCTGTAGTGGTCTTCATCTCTTGCAAAGGGGAGTTTCCTTGAGGAGTGAGGAGTGCTCTGTGGGTATAAACACAAGTGTTAAGAATATAGTCGGGGATTGTGCTGGTTTCATAAGGTGGCAGTTGTAGGTTCTCCTCCAAGATTCAGGACATGATCAGCCCTGGGCAGTTGACTATGTTTCCAGTACCAGGTATGACTTCCTTCTTGTTGCCTGTTGAGTGGGTCTGAAGTCAGATTAGAGGGCTGTTGGTTACTACCAAGGTGTGTGCGCCACTACTGCCCCCGTGGGTTGTCACGCCATTCTAGCTGGTCATCAGGGAGAAGGCTTTCAGGTAAGATCTAGCTTGGGGGTCAGCTCAGGGTTGACTTTCATTTTTAAAGTGTGTGTGTGTTTGTGTGTGTGTGTGTGTGTCATTTCTGATGGAAAAATGAAAATAGTGCTTTTTGTTTAAAGTAAATGCCATCATTTAAATTTGCCCAGTTTATCTTTTATTAAAAACTTTTATTTCACTTGTATTCAGACAATAAAAATACGTTTAGGTTTTAAACTTTGCTTTTCACCTTCAACGTATAAAGTTCTTGATATGTACCAATAAAATGCAGGGTTTTCTTAATTGCACAATTGGATATAGGGTGAAATGTTCAGAAGGAAAATGAAGCTTTTATGACAGGCCCTGTCTTCTTCCCATCTATTTCTAGCTTTTCTATAATTGTGTATTTTGACAGTCTTTCTTTTTCAGATGGGAAAAAGGTATGTTTTCACAAGGACTGATAAGCACACAATTTCAGTAATTGTCTCCCCCACAAAATGAGACTAATTGCATTATCAGCTCTCACCAAATTACATGGCAATTCATCATAAAAACACTTATTAGTTTTTGTCTAAAATAGCCTCACTAATGATGTCTTCTTATCGGAGTGAGTTCTCTATTTTTATCACCACATTTTTTGCTTTTGCCATGTTTATACTGTAGTCTTTTTTTAGCTATTTGAATGCTATAATTTTTTAATGCTGTGACATTATCATACTAGTGTGATACTTGTTAACAAAATTCATTTGTGTATTGGCAAAGTATTTGCAGGTAATAAGTGATATACTCAGTGAGTAGAACTATGGCTTTACCTAAGGAAACATTGTTTCCTCTTAAGAAGCAAGCCCAAGAGTCCAAGGCCAGCTAGCCTTTCCATCACACAATCTAAAATAAATAAATAGTGCTTAAACATAAAATATAAATGCTATTGGGTTACAATTAACCCAACCTTGTTCATCCAAAAGGCTTTCTGATATCATGTGTTACTTATATGTATTAGGAAATTTTTCAAATAAGAGGTTTGCTAATTCCTGCCATGTTTATAAGATACCCAGTAAAAAAGAAAAGGAATAAGATAGGTACTCTTTTTTTTTTTTCACATTGGGTGAGGTACTCTTGGCCAGCAGTGTGGGTATAGAAGTCAGAGGACAAGTTACTGGAGTTAGTCTAAGGAGTGGGACTGAGAGGGTCAGACATGGCAACAAGCATATTTACCCAGGGAAGAGATTCTCTTAAAAGAGAGTTCTAAAATGTCCCACACAGCCTGGTAATTAAAGCCTTTTGGTCCCAGCCTGAAAATAAGGAAGTAACTCATCTATGAAATGAACTCTTAGCTAGCAGGTGGCAAAGCATGTCCCTGTTCTGATGCCATCCTGTCCTGATTACCTGATTAATAGTCAGGAACCAACCATCACTATTGCTGAAGTTTATGCTTAAGTACTTGAAG
The DNA here is from genome assembly GCA_028658305.1 of Pachyuromys duprasi. Classification (NCBI taxonomy): domain Eukaryota; kingdom Metazoa; phylum Chordata; class Mammalia; order Rodentia; family Muridae; genus Pachyuromys; species Pachyuromys duprasi. The sequence goes on from CM053750.1 coordinate 12,831,072, forward strand.
GAAATGTCTCTTTCCCTTAAATAAGAGAATGGTTGTCGTTGCAGAGTGGCTAGCAGTGAAAATTCAGTCACAACTTCCTCACGGCTCCTAACTCTTTGAGCACTCTAACATCACTTTCTTCCTTTTACTCAGAAGTTGTTGAGTGACATTTATTCATTTTCAGAGGTAAATTAGTAATCTTGCAGCCGTCAAGTTTCTTGAGGTATTAGAATATGAAGCCCTCGTGGATATCATGCAAACTATGTTAACAGTTCTTAACCGAGACTAGATACAGCCTGTCTGGCTCAGCGGCTTTACAGTATAAACCAAGCCGCTCTGCAGGGTCCCTGAATAGTCTAGGCCCAGCAGTGCCAAAACTTACTTCTTTGGAAGTAAAAATTCACTTTCTCCTTCTTAACTTTTTAAGAGAAGGGTTAATCCAGCTGCCTTTGAGAATATTGGTCGGATGGTTGCTGACGGCTACAACCCTGGCAGCATCAGGGTCGTCCTGAAGCTTGTACTTAGGAAAGTCACTTTTAATGTGTGCCCAGAACGGATCCCTGCAGATGTCCAAAGGACTCAGAGAGAGAAGCAGAAGCCAGAGACAAACAGCAGACAGGGCCTTCTTTATGTGAGGCAAAGCTCAGGAAGCTGCTCTGGAGAGGTGATGACCAGGCTGAGGACTGCATTCAGGATGCGCAGCCATCTGGCAGCAAAACCACACACCGTAGGGCAGAGCAATTTGACAGCCTGAGGCACTTCTGAGTTGCTGTAGTTAGAACTGAAATCCTAAATACAGAAAAGAGGTAAACCAAATGTATAGGGAGGACAAGAAACATTTTTTAATTGACAAAACTATAGGGAAATGCCTATTCTCATTCACCATACCTACGAATGTAAGTTAGTGCCACATACAAGTTTTCCAAGTACCAAAACTTTCTGATCTAGAAGTTCAGGTTCTAAGAAGTTATGCCAAAAAACGAATGGCAAATGAACTAAAATTTACATGGAGATGTAGTATTCATAAAATATAAAGGATTCTAAACTTTCATCCACAAGGGGTTGAGTGAATATACCACTTCCTCTACACAGTGGTTTGTTAGCTAAGTAAGCACTGAGTAATGTGCCCCTATCCTTGGACACACACAGATAGCTGAAGACCATTAAGTGAAAAGTTATGAGATAGTTTGTACTCTGTGTGTGTTTTATTTATATTAACAAGTATATCTGTAATGAGATACATTGTATCCACTTTGCAATGTACAAATCCCATGAAGGAAAAGTATGTAAGGATACCTCCCAGCTTTTTAGCAGTAGAAATAAAAGTGTAAGAGATTTATGTTTTGTGCTTCATAAATTTCTGTTTTATAGTCTTGTATTTTAAAAGCATTTTGTAGAGAAAAGCAAAGTAGTCTTGTTTTGAGAAAAGACACAAAAGGACACCCTGACAGAACTAGGAGCTCCAGAAAGATTCCAATCAACACATTTGCAAGCGCTGTCTTGCTACTTTAGGTTTCCCGGTTGTTAGGTGGGAAAAGGACAGGCTGGCTGACTAAACCAGGACACAGCAACAGCACTCCGCTGCTTACATACAGTCCCTAGCTGTGGTCTGTCTAGTTCACTCTTCCTCCCTGAGTCTGAGCCTCAACAACAGGTTCTATGGTCTGGCCCTGCTGCATCTGTAGCATCTCAAACAGTCCCTGGCTGCAGAGATTGAAGGACTCATCTGTGAGCTCCTCCTTTGCCTTTGTTTTTTTTTGTTTGTTTGTTTGTTTGTTTTTTCTCCTTTGATCTTATTTCCTAGTATTTGTCTTTTAACATTATTGCCAAACGGATATGGCACTTGTTAACCGGGCATAAGTGTGGAGGGCGAAGGACAGCACTGTGAAATCAGTTCTCTAGGGATAAAACCTGGGTCACCAGGCCTATGAGACAAGAGTCTTACCCCTGAGCCATCTTCCCAGCTCCCAGCTTCCATTCTGATTCCCTCCCACAACTCCTATTAGAATTCTCACCTGACTTTGTTATTTCATCTTCTAGTCTCCATCAATGGGACATCAGGGACATCATCTCTGAGCCTCTTTCACTCCTCACACCAATCCTGAATGAAGCCCAACTCCACTGATACCCATTTGAGCTTACACTTGGTTGCCTGACCTTCAGAGGCCACTGTATCCTAATTAATGTGCTTGCTTCTTCAGTCTCTCTTAGGAGAAGAGCTGCCACCATGGTTCCTTCTACTGTTCCTTCACCTCTCCCACAGTGTCATTTCAGCTAGTTTCATCAGATTCTACCCTTTGGAGAATTCGCTTTCCTCCCAGTATCATTGCTTCAGGGAGCTCCAACTGCCTAGCTGCCAGCGCTAGTCATCATGCCCTGCCGTTAGGTTTCCATAGTGTTTGCCCCTCTGACTGCTGCATTCTTGGTAGTCACAGCTCACCTTCCCTGACCCCTGCCGCTGTCTTCCCCTTTACCTAGGCTAGTTTTTTTATTCCTCTCTTCTCCAGTCCTTTAATAGGAAGGGAAATGCTTTGTCTATCTGGTGGGTGTGGGTCACCTGGGTAGAGGGCAGGTGTCCTGATTTCACTTTAAATGACCGAGTCACTTACCCACCTGCTTTCCTGAACTACCTCTGCCTCTTTGGGAAACATGAGGAGGCTTTCTAAGCTCTCAGGTCCCTGTTGGCATGTTTCATTTGGTCTCAGGCACTATGGGTGGGTATTATGACCTGTCACATCTGTTTTGTTAGTGCAGATGTGCCACCTCAGGTACATTACTTAATATGCACTAGGAAGGGAATATAACCATCATTATATCCTGTTTCTCTGGGTGAGGGTGGGGGAGGAATAGGAGCCTAAAAAGTTGGCTGATTATTAAACTTTCTTACTTTAACCTAACGTAGGAAGGCTGTACTTGAGTGATGATATATTCAAAGCCAAATGTTTAATGATTGACAAGTGAAGAGTACACAACGATAAATTTTCCCAATTTCAAAGCATCATCTTTGCCACATTTATTTTTAAAAATTAATACAAATTCCTAAGAGTATAAATATCTTTTTTTTCAATTTTCAAGAATATATGACATTTTGTCATTATGAAGGCCTGTAAAGAACCATAATTTATTTTATTAACACAATTTATTCTTAATTGCTAGCTCTTTAAGTCTAGCTTTGCAGGTGTAATAAAATGCAGCGTGCAGAGCCAAATTCATTCATTCAGCAAGTACATGTGGACTATGCATTAGACGCCCCGCCCTGTTCTAGGCACTACGTGTGAGGGACAAAAGGGAAGACAGCCAAGAAGAGCTGACAGAAACTCATTGCCTTATGGCCGCCAAACTGCATACACATTTGCCTTCTGCCTCGGCAATGCAGCTTCCTGAAAGCCACTCAGTTATCAGACAAAAACAAAGGTATGGCCACAGCAGGGAGTTCCTAGACACCAAAGATGACAAAAAATGTAGTTGTATGAAGTTAGTGCTATGATATAGTTTCAAATAAAGTAACAAAAAAAATTGATTGTGTATGAATGGGAATGATAAATGAAGAATGGCTCAATAAATAATTTGCCTGTTTATGGAAAAAAAATGGAGAGTATATAGAAAATCTGTTTTGACTTTGTTTTGTTTGTTTTTTTAAATAAAAGATTTGAAAAGGAGGAGGGGACTAGTATGGAAGAGCAAGGGTGACGCATGAATTTTGTTACTTGTGCCATTTTGCTTAGTTTTGCTAGGAGACATCTATTACATAGTTTAACAAGGGGAGCCCTCTTTAGGTCGTGCCCTTGCCTTAACCACAAGGCTCAGGTAGCCATGTAAATAACCGGAAGAAAACCCTTCCAAGCAGAAAGGGCCCAGTGACGTGTGTAGAGGAACACAGAAGCCGCCAGTGGGGCTAGAGGGGTGGAACTGGAGGGTACTAGAGAACATGATTGAAGGGCAAGACTACAGTCAGACCTTGTGGGAGGCTGGTTCTTTGAATGTAGACCTGAGATGGAGTTGCAGGAGAAGGTGTCTAGTAGATATCCTTGTGAAAGAGAGAAGGAAATATAGGAAGCAAAGGACAAAATCAGACACTAATGGAGGCCCAGCACAGCTCTAGCCAGCTCGGTAGGGTCCTTAGACCGTCCCTACTGCCCATCTGGTTGCTGTGGCCTGGCTCTATGCCCCTGCCTGTTTTCATCACTGGATAGGCAGCCCTTAAAGCACTAGTGAGGTAGCCCTCTCCTACTGATGCACCTGCTAGCACTGTGGACAGATGCGAGCAAGCGGCCTCGTCACAGCTTTCCTGCAGCTGGGAAGGATCTCATGAGTCTACTATATCTGCCACATGCAAATCTGATGCAGCTTCTAATAATGCATGAAAAGTTTGTTAAAGAGAACTGGCATGAAAAGTCATCCTCTGCTGGCCATGTGGCCCAAGGAGAAGACCTGATAGAAGGTACCTATAGTCCAAGCAGGAAGTGCTGTTAGAAAGAGAGTCAGAGAGGAATTCAGAGTTCAAGATGCAGTTTGAAGAGCTGTTAAGATTCAGCTGGTAGATGTAGAATGGGATGGATGCAGGGACAGCGTTACAGGCGTGCACACTGGTGTCAGGGAGCTGTTGACCCATCTGAGCGCTGCTACCTACCATCCTCACAGCCCCCACTTACTCCCCCAGCCTCTCCTCCTCCTCTAACTCCTCCTACCTTCCCCCCTCCTCAGGTCCTGTCCACTGGTGTACATTTGATGGTGACAGAACTAGTCCAAGAGTGGTAATTCACTTTCAGGGCTGTTTGTGCACGTTGTTGGTTGTTGCCTTGGAGCTGGTCGGTAGGCTAACAGATGAGGGTAGGAACAAGAGGCCGGTGGAACAGGACACAGCTGCCAGGCATCAGGGGAACACAAGATGTGCAGAACTGCACTGGTCTCATCTGTATGTAGAGCTTTGTGAGTGGCTGGTGGAGAATTGTATCCAGTGGTGGCAGGTGGAAGCAGATCCCTATTTCAAGTATAGGATAGTTGTGTAACCTTGAACTACTCCCGGGAGCCTCTGTCGTCCTTGGGCATGTTTGACTCAAACTG
>CM053750.1:12836614-12914893 GCA_028658305.1 Pachyuromys duprasi
AGCCTTACCAGGCCACAGAGGAAGACAATGCAGCCAGTCCTGATGAGACCAGATAGGCTAGGTCAGATGGAAGGGGAGGAGGACCTCCCCTATCAGTGGAAGGGTCATGGGAGGAGAAGGAGGAGGGAGGATGAGATTGGGAAGGATTGAGGGAGGGGCTACAGCTGGAATACAAAGTGAATAAATTATAATAAATATAAATGAATAGCAAGAGAAAAAAATTTAAATCTTTATATATTCACTTAGCTGCAACTTTTCTCTTTAAATTACATTTTAGACTTTTTACTAAGCTTTAAACTACGTCTTTAATTCTTTTTACCAAAATGTTAATTTTTCTAAGTGATCCATGCTCCAGACAGAATTTTGATAGTTGAGCAGTTATTTTCAGCCGTGCTATATAATATTAGAGCAAAATTATGGAACACTCAATATTCCCTAAGGATTCAGATTGAAAGCCCATTAGAGATTTCGGTTGCTTCTTTAAAACATACTTTGGATCTTATCTGTCACCTGGATGAGACATAAAAGTGACAACAGTCGCCTTTGCTAACTACAGAAACCCACGCAGCACAGCCGCCCACCTTCTCCGTACAGAATATTCTGTTACTTATTCTACTGCAGTCCTCTTCATACATACGGACTTTAATAAGAGTGAACATATTTGTTCATAAACAGTCCACATAAGAACGTTTACACAATCACAATGAGTATTTGAGGGTACTGACCTATGTGCTCAGGGCACAGAATGAGTATGGCACTGTTCCATATTCAAGGACTTTCAGCAATAAGAATAGTATGTAAAAATAAAGAGGAAAATAACAACCATTTAGAGTGTGGACTTGTGGAGCCTAGTCCCAGCGGATACATCAACATAACCCACTGTGTCTAAGGCTGAGGGGACACTACGGGAGAGAGGACAGAAAGACCGTAAGAGCCAGAGGGTCAGGGGATTTTCTCCGAGATTTTTGTTTTCTATGAATATCAGAAGCTACACCCAGAAAGTCTCATCAACACAACTGCCTTAAACATGAGCTGAGCAAGAACAGACATGCCAAAATGGACGAAGAAAGACCCATGAGGCTTCAGTCCTACACACACAAAAAACTACAGGCAAATAAGGAATGCTGAGCATGGGAGAAAGGGTCTTCTCCATGGAAGAGTACACCACTGGTTATTCATTATGAAGTACTCGGTCCTAAAAACATACATATGTGTAACATTACACAGACTGAACAGTTTATATTTAGGAATATATATGTATATACACATATATAATACATGTAATAACAATGAAAAGAGACTTAAATTTGAAAGAGAGCAGGGGGGATATATAGGAGGACTTGAAGGGAGGGGAGGAGAGGGGAAATAAAGTAATTATAGCCTTAAAAAATAAAAAAGTAATTAGAGGAAAATAAAAGTTCTCAGGAGAAGACTCAGGCTTCCTTGAGTTGCCGTAGCAAAGAACTGATAACGGGCAGCTCACAAAAGTGAAAGTCATCGTTTCCATTCTGGAGGATACAAGTCTAGACTCAGGTACAGACTGGGCCATGCTTGCTCTGATGGGGCTAGCAAGGAATGGCTCCCCTCATTTTAGTGACCTTTCCTTTTGTTGCTTGGTTGCTGCTGCATCTGTAACCATACCTTTTGGCTACTTTATTGGGTTATTTTACCTACCACGCTGCTACACCCCAATCCCTTCCAAGCCCCCAACTCTAGATAGGAGAGAAAGAAGGATAGTGGGGAAGGGGGTGTAGATCTCTTTAGACTACTTCCTGCTGATCAGGGGCATTGAATTCCTTGGGGCAAAGGTGACCATCACAGGATCTTTTCTCAGGCTCACTTGACAAACTGCAAGAACTGCAGCAGCAGGATGGCTGCCGCCTCTTTGGCACACCTCCCAGGGGGTTCTCACATTTATACCCTCTCAAGAGTCCCTCAGTTCCAAACATAAAACTATCTGTAGCTGGTAAAAATAATGCACAAAACAAATCATAGAGCTGTGGACAATCTGAAGAAGGCCCAGATCCCACACCAGGGATTAAAACAAAAACATTAACATAACTGTGTCTTAAAAGAAACCACAATTCTCACCACACACATCACATTGAACTCTGCTCCTAGGCTCACATGGCCCTCTCCCCTAAATGATTCCTTCCCCTCTGAAAAAGGCAGCAGTCACCAGATGAGGACCGTCTTAATGGAGTAAGATGCCATCTTAATTATGCCAGAAAAGGGCCCTGCCTCCCTCATAAAATAAAGCCATCTTCTGAGGTTTTTACCTTAGAAATAAAGTTGAGAAGAACTTTATTTAACCCAGTCCCCTGGCTGTGCAGGAGAAGGACCAAGGAAGAGAAATGCTTATCTTGTCAGAATGTGTAAACTTGACACCCACAAGTTCCAGGAAGTAAGCATTTGGAGAAGTTATTCAAGTACTCAAACAGGAGCTTTGTAAACCATCATCTTAGTGAGAATCCCGAATGATTTAATACAATACCCTCAAACCTCTGAAGCATTATTACACTATTGCTTATATGAATGCCTCCTCCAAGCTTATCTGCCAGTTGTTAAGACAACACAATAAGCCAGGGGTCAGTGTTCAATCCATTCCTACTTACCCAGGACACCCAATGAGCAACAAGACAAAATGTGTTTTCTCTCTGATGAAATATGTATGAGATGCTGTGGTTTTGCTAGGTACACTTACTGTCTTTGCCAGGAGTCACAGAAATACAGCCATGGTCACTTGATCATTGAAACAAGAGCCCACTATCTTATCACCAAAGGATTCTTTTCCCCCCGCTCAGGGTTCTCAATGTAGCTTTGGCTATTTTGGAACTCACGATGTTTCCAGGCTGGCCTTGAACTAACAGAGATCTACCTTCCTCTACCTCCTGGGTGCTGGGATTAAAGGCTTGGGCCATTACACCCAGCACCTGGGGCTTCTTGAATCATACATTAACAATAACATGGAGTAGCTTCGAAAACAGAGGCTAAATAATGAATACTTACTAAGGAATCTTTTTTTGTGGTTGAAAAATGATAACATCATTGACTAACGTTCCATTGAACACTTAAGACATTTTTCTAGGAGGCATAAGTATTTGAGTTTCAAAAAATATTCATACAACAGCATTGGTGGCTTCCAGCTGTTTTTCAAAGAACCACAATCTATTTGTGTAATATGCTTTATAAACTATCAGACCCCTTAAAAAATGAGTACTTAGAAAAAGAATTGTATGAGATGGTTGATAAAAGAAATCTTTGCCCATCTCTTTAAATAATGCAAGTACAAATGTCACTTCCTTAAATGTGTGAGGGGCCTCAGCACTCTGGCATGTGCTAGCTTTGTCCTCAACCCTCGTGTTTTGGCCTGTCAGCTGTGAGAAACAGTTTTCTACCAATTACTGTCACAATATGAATAAATTCAAAACTGAAAATATAAGCACTGAATATTTTCAGTAAATTTATCCTAAGCTACATTAGAGCGCTAGAATTTAAGCAAGCAGTTTATGTAGCAAAATGGAAGAAGCACTGCATTTTTACTTCTTTTCCTACAATTAAAGACATAGTATAAAAGGTAAAACATGCAGAGGAATGGGCAGGTGACAACCATCACATGTTGGGGAGGGAGGGAGGGAGCAGCAGCGACACAAGAACATAAACTAAGCAACAAAAGCCCAAACAACAGCAGAGAGCTGCTGGGTTGCCCCCTTAAAGAATGATTAATTATGCCAATTATGATTTAATGACAAGTAATCTAAAAGGATTGCTTAGTATCTCCTCTCTGACTCCTGCCAGCTTCTCCTAGCACGTGGCTCTGCAATAACCTAAAGCATGCAGCTGAGTTTTGATATAACTTTGGTTCAAGAGTTGGGGGACATATTACAGAAATTAGGAATGCTTTTAAGCAATCACTTTGATCCTCCAAATAAGGAGAACACAGCTGCACCTTGTCCTAAACTGGCCTGTGCCAAACTTTCCTTCAGCACGGGGTGGACAATAAAAGGTCTGTGTTTGCAGGCGAGCCAGAGACAGCCAAGCTGCCTAAGCTCACAAACCCCAATGGTCTGGGTCAACCTTGTTTGGTCAGAACACTGCTATTTTTATTATTTGAATTTTTTTCCCACTTTGCTACATATGGAACTCAGAGCCCCCCACATGCTAGGTAAATCACCTGCCACAGAGCCAGACTCCAGCCCTTTTAAATATTAAATTCTCTAGGTTGACCTTGAACCTGCAACCCTTGAACTTGCAAGGATTACAGGTTTTTACTACCTCTCCTGGCTTTTTAACCCTCCATCCGCATCAAGGGGAGCTGGAGCTCAAACCCAGGGATTCACATTTCCTGGAAATCTAGAACAGGATGAATGTGTAAAATAAGCGAGGAAATAAATTTCATGGGATGATTTTCCGGTTTGATTGTTTTGCTTCCTGGAGTTGAGAACGACACTTGCGACACTGTTTCTGTCTCTGAAATACAGGCAGTTTTGGAAAGGGTGGCGCACAAAGACCTGGAGGCCGCGCTCGCTCAGTCATTTTCAGTGTAGGCATATAGGCTGCTCCGTGTACCGCTACTCAGTCTTCCTGAATGTCTTTCAAAGCATTTTTCTCTCGGTGGTCTATGTACAGCATAGGTTGTAAGTTAACAAACTCTTATAAAGCTGGAAATTTGTCCTGAAAATCATAACTTCTGTTATCGCCAACTCTTGTTCTGCTGTCTATCTCTGCTGCCTTTCCTCCCTCTTATCACCCACATCCAATCAATCAAGTCACACTTTCATTTCTTTCCCAATGCCCTCCAAAAGCCATCATTCTTTACAACTTCTCCCTTCGTGCCAGCTGAGCGGTGTGTGCTTGTTGCAACGCAATACCAGTCACAGCTGAAAGAGCGTCCGCACTCCAATCCACCGCCACAACAGTTTCCTTAAATTACCTCCAACTACAGCACAATGCTTCCAGAACTATTCAAAGGCTTTCCATTAGCTGTAATTTCCCAAAATATGTTTTATAGAATATCAGTTTTAACTTGTTTCAATTTTAAAACAGGGGGAGTGGGGCCAGATTGTCTTTCCAAGTACTTAACAGAAAAAGTGGCTTCTTCTCAGCAAAAGTGTTCAGAGAGTTTAGTAAGCTAACTGTACACTGTATATGGGGAATTACACATTTCAAATTTATGCCATTGCAGAGCCCTTTCACCATAGGATACCTTGTAAGCTGCTGCAGAACGCCAGGCAGATTTACAAAGCCCAAACTCTAAGTTTACTCCTTATGGCTCTCTATAGGCTAATCCTAAACTATGTGAAATTACCTCTAATTCTGTAAATTCACATGAATATTCACCTTCAATTCTAACTCACAGGACTCTTCGAAATTATACATGGTTATCTTATAACCCTGCCCCCATCCCTCTCCCTAAATCTGTCAACCAGGACAGCCAAATGCAAGTTATGCTTCTTCCCAAGAGTGTACCGTGCATTAATACCCCAATACACACACACCACTACCACCACCACACAGTTGCACTTTATCTAATCCTTCATGCAGCATTCAGACTCTGCTTGTACACAAACTGCTTGGAGACTCTCCTTTGGATTTAATTTAGAAAGAAGGATTCCCAAAGGAAGAAGCACAGCAGCCTCTGAACCAGCCCCAGAGTTATCAACAGCTTCAAAACCAACAGGGCCATGGAACTATTTGTTTTCCCCATCCAGATCCACTGTGGCCTGCCTTCAAAGGTCATGCGGATAGACGGCATGAACAGGCAGCCTGCCCTCTGGTGTCCTGTGGAATTCAAGTAATAGAGAATACCAACAGGAAACTGAAGGGAAAAAGGGAATGGGATTGCTGGTCCACTCTTTGTAAATGTCCTATCTGCCGCTCTTGCCAGACCCCAGAGCATAATCTCTGTTTAGCAGAGCTTAGTTACTATCACCTTCCTTTGCTCTAGAACAGGGTTTCTTAAGCTTTCTCTATTCACGACCCATTGTGGACTGAGGAATTTTAACATAAATTTGGGTATATAGGTATATAAGTGCATCCAAAAAAAACCACTTACTGGTAATAAATCATGAAAACATTTATTTTTCACAATTCCTTCGTATACTTATAATCTCAGCATTCCTGAAAGATGAAAAATGTATACTAATGAGGCAGAGGCTGAGCTTCTTTGTTTTATGTGATAAATTAAATCCTGGATGAAAATCTGATACTGTCACGTGTTCAGCATCTTCAGTGTTTTCAGGCCTGACTGATATTTTGATTATAAACAGCAACGCTGAGAAGTCTGCCTTACCCTAAACACAGAGAACACAATGGCATTTCAGAAACTGTTGGAAATTCTGTCCTAATATCAAGCCAAAATTCATGTAATGATTTTTTTTAATAAAACAAAAGTCAGCAACTCAAAGAGCAACTTTTAAGATCAAACACTTTAAAATGATACACGCCAATGTTATACTAATTTTATACTTACAGGTTGAGAAATAACAGCCAGGAAATATTTTAAAATTTGAATTTCCATAATTAAACCATTATGTTTGTATAAAAGGAGCCAACTTTGTAATGTACAGTAAGAAACTGCACTACATAACGTACAGTAGTCTCATCTGAGCAAGGCACACCAGACACAGATGTTCAGAACCAAGGCTGCAGAGGAGGCATGGACGCAACCCTGGCAAGTGCTGTCAGTAGGGCCACAGATTTGCTACGCACTCAGTTTGAACTAACTTTTTGTTTGTGTATTCAGGAAACTTTACTATTGCCATGTATTTTTTTTTATGAACCCCAATTTCAGTTACCCCACATGAGGTCATGACTTTAAGAGAAGCTGTACTCTACAGTCCAGCTGCTAATGTATATAACTTCCATCATCCCCTCCTCGGTTCTTGCCAGACAAAAGCTCACCAGGAAGTGGTGGAGCACACCTTTAATCACAGCGCTCGGGAGGCAGAAGCAAGCAGATCTCTATGAGTTTGAGGCCAACGTGGTCTACAGAGTGAGTCCAGGACAGCCAAGGCTACACAGAGAAACCTTGTGCTGAAAAATCAAACCAAAACAAAAAAGACAAAAGCTCAAACACACTGGTACTAGTATGGGAAGCTGAAGGCCTATGACAAAGGAAGGAAAACATTTCAACATGATTCTAAAACAAAGAAGCTCTGGCTGCAACAAACAGGTCGCCAGAAGGCCAGCTTTTCCTCTTGCCTGACCTCTGACAGTCACACCCCACCAGGGGAAAGACACTTGCAGCACACAGTGCTCAGAGACTCAGAAATTTTATTTCAAAATAAATTCAGAGCATAGGCATAGAAGGGGCATGTGATTTCAGGGCCAGAAAGAAAATGCGTAATAGTTGGCAGTGGTATGACAAAGATAATTATGCCCTTATCATAGTATGCGCAACTTAAGACAAATGTTTCCTCTGAATCCAAAGTGCAATACTGTCCCATTAAAAGAATGCATAATGTGTCAGGCAACAGCTTTAAAACGTAGTGAGCTGTTGCTTATCTGTACTGATGAAGAAATCAATATGACCAACAGTCAAAAGTCTTAAACATTTGTTTCATTTTGTTTTTAAAGACGTTCCTTTGAGCTGTTTTAGTTCACAGACAAATAAGAGAGGGGGATACTGAAATCTCTGTATCACTTCATCCCTACATGTGCACAGCCCTTCCCATTACTGACATTCTCTCACCAGGAAGTGGTTGTGTTTCAAAGCAAGCATTTACCCAACTATTTCCTTCCATGTGGCAGGCTTTGCATTATTTGCTTGTTGGAGGTCAGCATGGGTAAAAACATGTGCTTATAGCAAGCTTGCTGGAAACGTGTCTGTACAGTTCTATGCAGGCACAGTAGTTCCATAAAGCAAATAAACTGTGTAGAATGCCCACACCCTGAGCGCGAGGACAACAAACGTGTTAAAAAAGAGAAAAAGATAACACACTAACAGAAAGTCTGTGCCAGTGAGGCTGTGGAGAGGAGCTCACATCTGATGCTGTGAGAATGGAAACTGTCAAGGTGTTCTAATAATATTTACTACTAAAAAATTATACATCTCTTCTGCCACAGTAATACCACATCTGGAAATTTATCTTAAAAAGTAAAAGAATGTGTAGGAAAAGGTATGTTAATGGATATTTATGAAGCATTTTTAGCAGTTAAAAAAAAAAAAACCTCTGTAGGCAGATGAAATGCCCATCAATGGATTAAACAAAAGAAAAATTACAGTTCATCACACTATGAATGTATATGCAGCTACGGGGCTCATGAGGTGGCAACCCTCTTTGAGGATCTACTGGCAGTTACTGGTTGCTGAGGCAGAGGGGTGTCATTTCCTTCAGTGGTGTACCGACTGATAAGTTGTCAATACTTCTGTAAGTAACTCCCACCCATGCTTGTGCAAGCAACTCCGACTGTACTCAGTGGGTCATGAATATAAGTAGAGTTGAAAGGAGATGGGAGACTTGGTCAGAAGATGGTTTTACCCGGAGAGGAAGGAGATGAGAAACGGGAAGGCTGGGAGAAGGCTAAAATTCATTACATATATGCATGAAACTGTCAAAGAATAAGAGCAGAGAAATATGCAGCATTAAAAGGATAATTTAGTTGTGTGTCTTTTGGTTTGCTGCAGAGTAACAGGCGCGAATGACAGGGAAGGGAAACAATAACTGCAGTATTGTGAGAGATGAATGTTTCCCCATTTCTCATTTATATGTACTTAAGTGTCAATGTACAAATTACTTGAGCATGGGCAAGGCACTGCTTCTGGCTACAGATGCGGAGCTGGCAGGAGGGTGAGTCTCCGAGGAGAGAAATCACACCCAGGAAGTGAGGGCAGGGCAGGCAATGTCGATCATGAGGCAGAGGTGGGAACCTGAGAAGTCAATAGGACTGTCTCATTGCTTTACTCTTCTGTCTTTTCGAATGTCCCAGTTGGAAAAGGAATTCTTCTGGAATACCCCCTCTAGTTACGACGTCCGCACTTCTCACACACCAGGCTCTTAGCTTCCTTTACTGTTTCTACTACTCCTACTTGACACAACAGTGTCTATTCACTTATTTGTTTGCTTCTTTCACTGAAATGCAAAGTTCGTGAATGAAGATCTGTGCTGTTTCTGGTGCAGTAGGATCTAAAATGGTCTCTGCTACACAGATACAGTCAGAAAATGCTTGTCATATAAATGATGAATGAGCTACAACTCATACAAAAGTTAAAAATGGACATGGACAGAGATGGCAAGCTAAAAAAGTACATAACGATTCTAAATGGATGACGAAATTAAACTTAAAAGAAACGGGGGGCAGAGACATGGTTCTGCAGTTCAGAGCATGGCTACTCTTCCCGAGGACCCCGGTTGCATTCCAGACACCCACGTGACCATTCTCAACCTGTGTAACTCAAGTTCTGGGGATCAGAGCCTCTCTGCTCGCCTTTACAGACATTGCAATGCACAGACATACATCCAAACAAAACATACATATGCACATCTAAGTAATCTAAATAAATAAATCATGAATAAAATTTTAAAAAAGATAACATATATTTAGCTCGAAGTACTGGTCACTAGCACACGGTGGTAGAGAAGACAATACGCAGTGAAGCTGCAAACGGAAACGACTCACAGCCTCCTGGCAGAATAGGCAGTTCATGCCGGTCTGACTCGAAAGAGCTTATGTGATATGTAAGGCATTCTGAGCTTTAGGAAAAAAGAAAAAAAGAAAGGCCTCATGTACACTTCAAGGCACAGCTATCAGAAATACATTCTTTTCAAATTAGAATAGCTGAGACTTTTGAATATAACCAAACAATAAAACAACTGAAATAATTTTCTGTGTTCTGATATTCATAATCTAGTATGTTGGTAAAGTCCAACAATTTTACATACATATTTTTTCAAGGTAATCACATAGATTTAGGCCACAGTGGTAATTAAACATAATTCTTTTCTCAGTAAGGTCACTACTTTTACTTACAGTTGTATAAATTCAAATTTTCCAGAAAAGCCATCTCAGGGTATGCTATACCTCTAAGGCTAGCCGCACAAAGAGCTCTGAAAAAGAAAGGGAACCCGTGCCCAGAACCTACGCTTCATCCACAGTCTACGGTTCAATTGTGTACAGTACAAAGTGCCTACAAAAGAAACACTAAATATAAATACATAAGGTTTTGTCCACGTTACTTTAAATGAGAATGGGCTTTTCAGTAAAATTGACTTAACCATACTTACATTTGATACCTAAGTATGCTTTTAATCATCTGTAGAAAATCTAGTTCATACTTAAAAATCAGGTAATTTTATCTTTACTACATATACAAGAAAAATCACGTAGTTCCTAAAGATAGAGGATTGTACATGTTTTTCCTGAACCCCTTTTCAAAATGAAGCTAAGTATTACAGAAACAAAAGACAAACTTGTTTTCTATGGGATTGAAATAACGATTTCATGTCCTTGCAAGTAACCTACAATTCACCTGAGAATATCAATTATTCCAAAATATTTCACTTCTTCTGGCTGAATATCCAAATCTCTGAAGCTCTTGCAGAGACGCCCTGTGCAACAGAGTTCTGTTGCTTTAAAAACTGCCGTATTTTCTCTGTTTAAATAGTAAAGACTGACTTTTAGGTATGCACTAGGTTTTCTAAGATGAATAAACACATATTTAGATATCAAATGTAGACATATTTAGTTAAAACCAATTAAACTGAGGAGTCTTTCCCTTCTGGCTGTCTATATTTTTCTTTAATCCCGGTCAGTGTAAACCCTTATTACCAGTAATTTGTGGCTGTAACATTGAGGAAAAATGCTAGCCTCACAATTTTTGTCATTTCTCCCCCTTCTTTCCCTGCAGGCTTCTACTGTTGATGGCCTTTATGGAAATATAAATTCAATCAGCAGCTGCAAATTTCATGAGACGTCCATCTTCATGCTGAATTTCTAACTGAGTGTCAAAACAATCTGTGGATTTCTCCCTGATGAAACACACATTGAATTGTAAATTTCTGCAATTTCCTCACGTTTGACTTTCAGCTGCCAGCCTGGAAACAGCCTAGTAGGCTGCAGCAAATAATTCTCCATTCTTACTTCGTCACTCCTTTCAAAGAGTTAAAATATAGGACGAGCATAACATCCGTCCCCTTCCCCAGCAATGGACAATTAAATTTTGTACACTAATAAGAAAACAAGCCAAATCCCCCACACGATATAGCTTATAGAGAAACTGTTGCCTAAGAGACATGTGTGATCTATATGGTCACCTGAATTTATTTATGCTACTTGGTGAGTGAACAGTGAGACAAGCTTTGATAAAATTAGTATCTTCTATATATATATATATCAACAGAGTCCATAACTGGAAACAGTCACAAAGTAACTATGAGTTTAATGAAATACAGTTTTTGTTAAGTATTTCCAAGAGAAAAATACTAAAACAAAGAATTAAGACAGCCAGACTGGGCATTCTTCTTATACAATTACAACTGGGTTAATTTTTCATCCAGTTATTCAGCTGAATAACAGATGGAACTTTTAAAGAACATGTTATTACAGAACCTATGTTGTTTTAGAACTGAATAAGGAAAAATGTCATGAGCTTTGCTAAGATTCTTAAGAAAGTCATTCCACTATATTTCAAGACATCCATTTCTTATAAGTTTCATTGTTACAAAATAAGTCACAGGCCCATTTAAAAATTCACCTAGCCGCTGCAGTAAGCAAATCTTATGGTCCCTAGAATAACAAATGAAATGACAGCTCTTTGGTCATTTCTTTAACAAACATTTATTGAGCATCTCCTACATGCCAGGCAATGCTTACGGGGCTGCGAGTATACAGAAAGAAGAGGAGCCCTGTGCTGTCTCGGCGACGGCAGGCTCATCGTAACAACAGCGACAAAACAAGCTGTTAAAAGGCAGTGCAGGAAGTGCTGTGAACTACCACAAATCTAGAAGCGCACTGGAGAGGGAAACACTGTCACTGGGCAGTGAAGACACGTCCAGAGAGACAGTCTTAAAGACGGAGGAGTCACCAGGAAGGCAGCAGAAGGGAAGAGGTGCTAGCTCCAGGCAGAGGAGAGAATGAGACCCAATGTACACAGCAGGAAGGCAAAGACTGACATGGAAACTGTTAGTAGCCAGAGATGGCAAACAGGGTGATGTGTGATGGACTAGACTAGGTAGGCTGGAGTATTAAAATATTTATTGACGCATTATCGGGAATGCAAGTCGGTGGGAAGGATTTTCAATATGAATATAAAAATATCTTCCTCAAAAGCATACAAAAAACCATAAAACAACAGTATAAAGATAAAGAGCGTAAATTCCTGGAGCCAGACATTATTCGAGTCTAGTTTTATAGGCATGGCTATGCAATTGGGGCAAGTTTCTTTCTCTGTCTCAATTAACATGCAAGACAGGAATACCACAACATACTCGAGGTTTAGTATAAGAACTATACACCTTATAACTATGGCTACAGGGCTAATTCTCCAGCAGTAATATGTATTTCATTTAGAAAACATTCCCTGGATATTTACTGCATACTGCAAAACACTTTGCAGAAGTTTACAAACAGAAAACCAAAAGTTTCAATAATTACAAAATGGATTTTTGGAAAGGTATTGATACACAGGATCAACTAATATTCTTAAAATACAAGCGGACCATACAAGTCAATGAAATCTCATCAATATTTTAAAAATACCTAATCTTTTTTACAACAAAACAGTCTATGCTGGTGTGGGGTGTGTGTATATGGGTGTCGGTACTCAATAGGATACCTTAAAATAGCACATTTCATGAAGTTGGGTTTCAATTGGGACTGTGAGGAACCCTGAGTTTCCAACCCGACTCCAGGCCCTCAGGGCCTAGAACGGCAGCGGTCTCTCCCCAGAGAGAACATTTCCCGTTAACTGATGAGGGTGGGGGTGGGCAATGAGCATGTGTGGGACATTCACAGTATCAAAGAGCTGTGCCGCTCAGGAGAATCTAACCAGAAGGTCCTTGGTGCTTGAACTGGAGCAAAGCAGGCAGTCCCTTCAATGTGGAAGGATGAGGGAAGCCACCAGCACCAAAGTTTAGAGAAATATCACAGGTGTGAAGGTTTCAAATAGAGTCAGTTTTTCAGTGTGAAAAACGATAAACTTGAAAGCAACAAAACCTTGCAAGGCCTATGAAGTCTTCTAGGATCCAAAGGACATAAAAGCTAATAGCACTATAGAGATACCACACTAGATTTCTAATCTCAATGAAAAACAACTATTTAAAAAAAAAAGTCTCAGCTTGACAAGACCACCATGAATGGAAAGTTTTAGCTGGTGCAATCAGACAAACCTACCTCCACAGATAGATCAGTGGTATTATGGGAGAATATTGACTGCTTTTGACTTACGGTGACTGGCTACGAGCTCTTTATGATGGGGTGCAAGGTATCTATATCATCATTCTGTTTTTATATAACAGAATGCAGATAATCATAATTCTATATATAACACAGTACACAGGATAATCACCTTATAAAAATTAGGCTTTGTGTTCAATTTGCACAATTGCAGGGCACACACCCATGTTGTGAATATGGTCATGGGAGGGCATATAAGCAGGATGTCCGGTGCATTTGGTAAATTAAATGCACTTTTAGCTTATGCTTCTTTCAATTCAGCATGGGCTTGGGAGGAACAACCACACAGCAAAAGAGGGCGTATCTGCAGTCTGAAAGTGACTAAAAATGAGAATGTTTTCAGTGAGTTTTAAAAGGTAAGAAAAAACCACAAGGAAAATTAAGTAAAATAAATTTTAGGTACCCAAAGAGAAGCGCAGTAAATAATCATCAGAGGAAAACCAAGATCCAATAAGGCGGAGAGAGGAACCGCGGGTGCAGGAGGGGCGTGAGGGCTGCTGCACAAACATGAGAATCTGAGTGTGAATCCCAAGCACCATGCTGCTCTAATGCTCTGTGGAAGGTACACAATTTACCCTCCTTCGTTCAAATGCTGATTTCTCCACCCCACTATCTGGCTTCAATCTGGACATTGCATTTTAATGCTTATTCTAGTCATAACCAGTCTCAAGTTTGTGTAAACATGCCACCATTTGTTCTCTATATTGTCAATTAAGCAACCAGCCGACGCTGTGCAATGAAGAGGATAGGGTGGGGCATCCTGGTCCAGAGGGGAGGAGAAGGAAGCCAGTGGGAGGAGGAGAGCAGAGAGGAGAGCAGAGAATCCATCTGCAGGAGATGACTTAGAACCATGAGAAGAAATGAACCGGACCTAAGATATGACTAAAAGCAGGTATAATGGATAAAATCTGAATGGTACAAAATTATGTGGGCTTGGAGGTTTAGGAGGGAGTAATCATTGCCCAACATTGTGCTCTAGGTTAATTAAATAAATCTTAGACTCTGTTTGGTGATTTCGGTATAGAGCTGGTTCAGGAATAACCACTGTTTAACTAAAAGATAAATCAATTATATATATTAATAACCCACAATACACCCATATAAAGAGCCAGACAGGCTGCGCATGCCTGTAGGCTCAGCACTGGACACAGCTGCTGGCCAGCCAGCCAACCGAATGGCCAGCTTCTAGTTAGTGAGAGACTCCATCTCAAGGCAACCAGGCAGAGAGAGCTGGCAGGAGATGACATCTTATTCTGATCTCCTCATGCACACCCAGGCACACAGCACAGGCCACACATGAATGTGTGCATACATACACATGCACACATACAGCACAGGCCACACATGGATGTGTGCATACATACACATGCACCACATACAGCACAGGCCACACATGAATATGTGCATACATACACATGCACCACATACAGCACAGGCCACACATGAATGTGTGCATACATACACATGTACCACATACAGCACAGGCCACACATGAATGTGTGCATACATACACATGCACACATACAGCACAGGCCACACATGGATGTGTGCATACATACACATGCACACATACAGCACAGGCCACACATGGATGTGTGCATACATACACATGCACCAGATACAGCACAGGCCACACATGAATGTGTGCATACATATACATGCACCACATACAGCACAGGCCACACATGAATGTGTGCATAATCACACATAACACGTATGCCACAGGCCACACATGAATGTGTGCACATACACACATACCACTTATGTCCCAAGCCACACATTAATGTGTGCACGTGCACATACATGCACCATAAACAGCACCGGCCACACATGTGTGCATACACGCATATGTCACAGGCCATACATGAATGTGTGCACATATACACATGTACCACATACGCCACAGGCCACACATGAATGTGTGCATATACATACATGCACCACATAGAGCACAGGCTATATATAAATATGCACACACAGAGAAAATATATTATAAGGAAATATGCTAGTGAATATATTGGGAAACAATATTGGCAATAACAGTATAACTTGGACA
The DNA here is from genome assembly GCA_028658305.1 of Pachyuromys duprasi. NCBI lineage: Eukaryota > Metazoa > Chordata > Mammalia > Rodentia > Muridae > Pachyuromys > Pachyuromys duprasi. The sequence continues at coordinate 12,852,066 of CM053750.1, forward strand.
GCACAAAGTATTATTTACATAAAAATACAAAGCCCAAGTCTTTCTATCAGAAAACAAAAAAGATGAAGATTGATGACCTGAGACCTTTAAGAAGGTACAAAAATTGGTGAACAAAGAAACAAGGAAAATAGGATATATAAAACAGAAGTAGAATTAGTATTTAATGAAATAGAAAATAAATATCAAAGTTCAAATCTGGAAACAGATAAATTTGTTATTCAATTTTAAGAGGAAAAATACAAGTAAACAATGCTAGGAAATTACAAATATACCAAAAAGCAGAAGATAATACTATATTTTTATGAACATGGGTTTTACATTTAAGTACATTTTTTAAATGCGTGTTTGTCTAACTGCACATGGATGCAATGCCTGCAAAGGGTAGAGTGGGGCATTGATCACCTTGGAGCTAGAATTACAGACAGTTATGAATGCTCTAAGGGTGTGTAGACCTGAACACATGTCTTCTGTAAGAGCAGCAAGTACTTGTAATAGCTGAGCCATCTCTCCAGCCCCTAAATATGTGAATTATTAAAAACAATCAAGTAATTAGAAAGAGCAAACAGAACTTGTAACTATTAAAGAAACTTAACTGTCATAATAAAAACTATCTATAAACAATACTTTAGTGCAGAATTTCTATGATAATCTTCTATTTAATGATAGATTTATATAGGAAAGAGTCCCAAGCCTAACTCCTATTTTACATGTTTACCTTGCCTTAACATATACCATCAATTCACTGGTAGGACTACACGTTATCCAAATAATCTTACTAGGACATTTAACCCAGTTTCTAGAGAACCTGCGTATTGGAGGCAATTTCACACTTACAATCATAGAAAGGATATTTTTTGTTTGTTTTTGTTTCTTGAGACTGGGGTTCTCTGTGTAGCCTTGGCTCCTGGACTCACTCTGTAGACCAGGCTGGCCTCGAACTCACAGAGATCCACCTGCCTGTGCCTCCCAAGTGCTGGGGTTAAAGGTGTGAGCCACCACACCCAACAAGCTAAAATTAGAGAAAGAAATAAGCTTAGGAGGCGAATGTTGAGTTCCTAAAGAATCTGAGTCATTGCCTTGGCCACTCCTGATCTGCTTCAGAGCACACTGGACTTACACATATATTGGTAGTATAGTGAGAGGTGCAGCAGAGGCGACTGGCCAATCCTTAAAAAACATACCTTTGTTGTTGTTGTTGTTGTTTGAGGCAGGGTTTCTCTTTGTTGCCTTGGCTGTCCTGGAACTTTCTGTACACCAGCCGGCCTCAAACTCAGATCTCTGCCTATCTCTGCCCACTAGGATTAAAGGTGTGAACTACCACCACCACCTGGCAGGGAAGAAATATATGTCTTAAAGACAGGGCCACTCTCTTTCCAACGTAACACTGGTCCTTAAACTAGGCTTTCTTACTGCAATAGCGTCTCAGAAGCCAAGTGTATAACTAAATTAAAGTTTCAACCATGGCAGGTAACCGGCTAGAAAACTAAGGGCTTTGGACCTGGGGTGGGGAGAGACCTGGTCCAGAGATGGCGATGAGCACAGGGAGCAGCAGTCACCACCCAGCGCTTCCATCACACCGAGACAGAATGCCTAAATGAAGAACTCAAGGCCAGCCGGAGAAGAAAACACCGTCTGCCCTCTCCTGAGGGCGAGGCCGCCGTCTCCCCACAACACAGGCATTTGCTACCAGCTTTCATGAAGCTAGGCTGCCAGCTCCCAAACTGCCATTCTCACACTGTCCAGAGTGCATGCAAACCTGGAGGCTTCTCCGGGTTCCACCACAGTACGTAGTTCTTACATAGAATTGCACCTTTTTGCTTTTCCAGCCTCTATATAGCATCTTAATTCCCACTTTTAATGCCCCATTATAGTTTTATATAGGAAGGGATTTTAATCTTTCCTTTGTAGGAATATTTTTTAAATCAGTTAATCATATCCATAATCATTACTACTTTTTAACTTTTCCCTTCAGATTTTAAACTATCCTTTAACTAACAGTTAGAAATTTATAGTAATAGAAAATTATTTGCTCACTAAATATGGGAAAACTTCTAAGTACTGGAAAAGGCAGAGAAATATTTAAACACATGTTTCCATGACTCTCTTCTTAAATATAGAAATAGGAAAAACTGAATTTATATTTAGTAACAGTTAAAAATAATTAAAAATAGCAAGTCAGATAGATAAGTATACATTGTATCATCCACTCAGACAACACCTTTACTTCTACCAGCAGACATGACATACTTTTTGGGAGGGAGGGACTTAAGCACATCTGCTTCAAAACAACGCCAACACTTCCAAAGCCAGCCATCCCACTGAATGATGAGTCTTTCACTGTAGTTTGGTCTCCAGATAGAATGAATAAGATACCTGAGATGCAGAGTCTGGGTGCCTTCTTAGGACATGAATAGTAAGCAAATGCAAAATATATATTTTTTTCAACCAGTAAACGGCATTACCCCCAAAACCTAAAGCATTATTTAAAAATCCCCTAAGGCCAGATGGAGGTCTGTGATATAGGTACTTAACAGGGAGTTTTTCAGCACTGGAAACTTAACACAGCAACATTTCTCTGAGTACCAATTTTACCTCCACCCCCTTTTTTGTATTTATTCCAAACTCTACAAAAGGAAATGATAAACTCAGGAGCAAGCAGGACCAAACAGCAGTCCGCCTGGGTTCCCAGCCATACACAGTGTCAGTTAAAATGCAGCCTCCAGAAGACGTTCAATGTTATGGGATGCCGGGATGAAGACGCACTATTCAACAGCTCTAAACATGCAGGCAGCTGTCCAATGAAGAATAATAATTAGCTAGAAATAAATCCACTGGCTTTAATATAATTCAAGTAGGGAATGCACAAAGCTTTAAATCACTGTATCAACAAAGAGAAATCTTAAATACCTTATTTTAAGAGTTGAAAGAGATTATTATAAAGGGAAATTTTTCTTTTAATGTACCTTTGAATAAAAGACATTAAACAAAATTAAAATCCAAAGAAAACTATGGTACATAAATTAAGTGCCTGGAAAAAAATTCTAATTAAGCTTGAAAGTTTAAAATGAACAAAACTGCACTAACATGTTTTTATGTATCAGCTATTTTCCTGGGGGTGATTAAATAAAATTAAAACCTACTCTGCAATTTTCGTTTATTTTCTTAACTTCAGTGTTTAAATATTTGTAACAAACAGTTTGTAATTGTTTGGAAGACTTAATAATTCCACAGTTTGAAAATGTTTATCTGTCAAACTAACCAAATTGTTGCAAAAGTCTCTCTAGAGAAGTGCTGACATGCTAGCCACAAAACTAGTAACAGGGTTCAGGAAGGATACAAACCAGAGGAAAGCAAATTACTGGCACAATTTGCCAAATACTTAAGTGACAATGTCAATGTGAACACGTGAGGTTATAGGGTAAATTATTATAGGTGAGACTTAATTTACTAGTCTTTCAATCAGTATCCCTCCTTTACAGAATGCTTTTTTTTTCTGAAAGCTAAAATACTAATTTTCTTTTGAAAATAATAAAAGTTCTATTAAATAACTTATGAATCAAAACTGTCTATATTAATTAAAATGATTTCCCTAAGCAGAGAAACGCAGATTCAAATTCGGCTTTTTAAACATACTAAGATTATTAATACATGTTGTTATTATTATCATTGTCTTGTCTTGGTACTAAATAGAATTTTGGAAACTATAAACAGCCTCAATTATATCCTAAAAGAAAATCATAAGCCCTAGACTGGAAGAAAGAAAAAAAATCTGGGAATAAATTTTAACTGACTTTATACATGCATATTAATTTAGTTTCAGCTAGTTTACTGAGAATTCGAATAAGCCAATGATTTCGATAATAGCCATATGTACATTATCTCTCTGTTGGGAAGGATAGAAAAATTCACTGAATCTTTAGAGAGGCTGAGCATGGAGTTTGAGAGTTTCGCAGATGATCACAATGCATACATTGAGTAGGCAGCTGGACATAATGGTTTGAAACCAAGTGAGAGGGCTGGTTGTAAGACGAGGTTTGGAAATATCAGCATGTACAGTAACTGAAGCTGTAGGAGTGGATGCATTTAAGATAGAATTCTGGGGGGTGGAGGACAGAAGGATGTCAGAGCTGCCAGATTCATGGGAATAGTTTTGGAAACCTGAAGGAACAGTCAGAATGATAAAATGACACCAAGAAAGGAATACTGCGGTTAAATTTTTAAAGAAGTTAGTCAAGGTAAAAAATGAAAAGAATCTACTGAGTTTAGCAAACAGAATACTCTGAGTGAACTTACCAGAAGCAACTTGAGTTGATAGTGCAGATAGAAACAAAATTACAGGGGTAGGTAAGAAAGCTGAGATCAGAGACACAGATTTGTCATTTATTAAATAAACAAGAAAAATAGTGAGCACCTGTTTAACATGCAGGCATTGTGCTAGGACATACTGAGATACTACACATTATAGAGAAATACTCAAATGCAAGGGTCCTCACAACCTTCTAGGGAAGGCCAAACATATCTGTTTTGGATATAAACATGTTTCTGTTTTAATCCCAGGTATGAGATGTGGGACTGATCCAGATGGTCCACAGCAGCAAACTATTTGCCTCATGCAGGCTCTGAGAGGAGCTCTTCGCCAGTTCAGATAGTTTAAATTGAGAGAGAATAAATGCCAGAGCCCAGAGAGTGTGGAGTATCTCTGAGAAAGAACAAGGTGGCGGCGGCAGCTGCTGCTGCCTCCCTGGTGGCTCCTGATTGCTGTTGGTGCAATGAGACAAGAAGTTGGAGATCTCCTGAAAGGAGGATTAGACTGGCTCCAAGAAACTGGATGACCCTAACCAGTAAGAAGCAGCTAAGAGAACTGCGCCCCCTCTCCCACTAGCCCTTTCTCTCTCCTACCTAGTGTTGGGATGTTGGAAGGGATTGGGGTGGAGTAGGGAGAAAGAGATATAAGAAATATAAATAAGAGTTTTTAAAAAGTACATCAACACCCATCAGTAGATAATTTCTAAGTGCATGCAATAGAAACCTTGGTTTAGTTTTTTTAAAGGAAAGGTTGGACAGCTCATAGGATTGTACAAGACTTGAAGAAACAGGTTCCAATACTATGTAATAAGAGAACAAACAAATATGACACAAAATGGTCTAATAAGATACCATTTGGCTGGGAAGATGACTCGGTGGGTAAATGTACTTGCGAATAAGCCTGACATCCTGAAGTCAATCTCCAGAACCCATGTGGCTAATGATCAGAACCAGCTCCTCCTGCAAATTGTCCTCTGACCTCCACATGTACTCCATGGTATCTGTGTGTCCCCAAAATAAATAGATGTAGTAACAACAACAAGCTATGGCTGCTGTCATTAAACATTTGATGGGGCAGTTTGCCACGCTGAACCTGCTGGCACTACATAGATGATGACTCCATCCTGAGTGTTCTGCTCTCCCCTCAGCTACAGCCCAACTGTACCCACTACCAGGAAGGTTTTCTGCTACTGAATTAATTTTATCACTAATTCGTGAATTCATAAGTGGGGCAGACATTTCTTATTGGCAGATTTGAGATCGTATGCTCACATTCTGGCTACAAGGCAAGATGGGGGGTAAGTGCCTTTATCCACCGAGTCATCTTGCCAACCAAATAATATTTTATTAGACCAGTTCTGTGGCATTTTTAATAGTTCTCATATAATATTGGGACCTATTTCTTCAAGTCTTGCACGAGCCTATAAGATGTCCAACCTTTCCTTTAAATGTTCTCATTCTGGCTACAAAGCAAGGTGGGCTTTACTCTTTGGTAAGACATAAGAACAGGAATACAATCAGGAAAAGGCTTACACAAAGAACTGCTATATTACAAAGAAAGTGTCTATAACAAAGTAAGGAAGTATCATTAACAGGACAAGGCAGTTTAGTTTTCTCTTATAAAAAATAATGGAAGACAAGAGTCTGGGGCTTAAACGATAGCAGATCGGGTATCGTAAGAGCTTCTCATTCCTTCTCTATAGACACTCTGGGCCATCTCAGCCTGTGGTGAGTAAAAGGGCAGCCAAAGCATTCACATTGCTTTAGCCAAAGAGAAAGAAGAGGCAAAAGAATATGTCTTTTCCCATTAGAAACATAAGGAACGCGGCAGGTTGCCAGCTAAAACTAAGCTCTCGGTAAGAAAAAAGATTGTTGCATGATGGGAGGCATACTGCAGTATCACAAAAGCACCACAGCAATTAGATACATGACAGCAGTGAAGAGTGGCGCTGCAAGCCCAAAGAGTCCCATGAGAACGCAAAATGTAGAGTGGTCTAGAAAGTAGGGCATGTCTCCAAGAAAAAAAAAAGGTATTTAAATAACTAGTAAGGGACCAGTAGTTAGCAAGACAGAGGTTACCTAAAAAGAGGGTTAAGAACCCCGTGAACTAGAGAGTAGAGAACAAGGGTGGAATGTGGACTATTTGCCAGGTAGGTGGGTAGCCGATTCTGTGGAATGTCTCTTAAATGTAGCAGCCTGGACCTAATGCTAAGGACAGTGTGAAGCTCCAGAATTGAAGCAACCACCATATAACCATACCTGAAATTTAGAAATCACACTAAGACTACCATGTAGGGCCTGGATATGAGAGAGGTACAAAAGCCAAACAAAAGGCAGCTGCAGGTTAATATAAATGTATTAAAGGCATAGTCCAGGATAGGTGGGAAACAGATTAAGGATTCAAAAGCTAAGTAGAAAGATGATTGACCATCCTGTTATCTGAAAGGATGTTGACAGTGAGTCAGAATGAAAATTGTTAAAACTGATTCTCAAGTTTCTGACTTACACATCTAGTTAGGGATGGATACCATTCATAAAGACACATTACTTCAGTATTCAGCAAATATGTTTACTGTCTTCCAGTGTTTAGAATCACACAAATAGGGGGAATGGGTCTAATATATTCTAGGGCAGTGAGCAGTGAAGCCACAATGAACTCTCTGGCTCAGAGAAAGCGACAGTATGACTACAGAGTGGCTGAACAGAGCTTCCATTAGCCCAGTCTCTTAAGAGATGGAAAAGAGGACAAAGGATGTGTTTCTCTCTTCTCAAGATTCTGCTTTGCAGTTCCGAGCGGAACCCTGACACTCAGAAGCACTCTATCCTACCCTGCAACCACAGCAACTTTTTGGGCATCACTGCCACAAATCTGTGTGGGCCAGTGAACTGAGGTGCTCATCTCCGTGTGTGTGAGAGGGGGCTTCATGGTTCATCTGTTGTCACAGATGTCTCATTTTATATTCGTTCCTCTATACCTCCTTCCCTCTTGGAGATAAGCAGTGCATAATAATGAATTAAAAGCTCTAACAAGTTCTGTATTTTGTTATATAATGTATTTAATTCTGTCACAAAAAGTTTATTGTACAAACTTACTTGACTTCAAATACTTTCACCTTACAATACATAAAAGTATGAAAAATGAGCCAGAGAACCAGTTGTGGTGGCAATGAGCTGGCTGAAGTAGGAGTACTATGAGTATAAGGTCAGCCTGGCCTATACAGTCAGTTCCTGTGTCATATAAGCTACAAAGCAAAATACCTACCTCTAAAATAAATGAACGAAATAATGAAAATTAAAAGCCCTGAAAACATCGGTAAAGTCTTTGAACAAGACATAGGGAGTAGCTACAAACCAGTATGACAATAGACAGACTGGCGGCAGAGTCTAGGCTGAGAGTTGTATGACGTCCTCTGAAGCAAGAACTTACAAAACCCCCAAACGATAGGATCAGGAAGCTATAAGAGAAAGCATTTTTAGGGAGATAAAAATAAGGAAACACTGATGAGCAAGACCAGGAAAGCATTTCATAAAAGGTGCTGGATCCTACATCACCTCCATGTCATTGTTCCAGAGAGCCTAATATACTCTGTCACAATGGGTAAGGCAGCAGCGGAAAGCCAGGAGCCTTAGAATGAAAGAACCCATGGCAATAGCCGAGCTTAGTCACATGCTGGCTAACTGACCAACCAGGGAAGCCTTTACATGACTGATGAGAAGGAAGGGTTAGTAATACTAGTGCTGAGGACAGCTTATTAACTGCAGCTCCATGCCCAGATTTTTCCATGTCCGTCCACTACTCACAATGCTTCAAGAATGATGGGACAGAAGCTACGCGAATTCAAACAACTTTGAAGTCCTTGAGAGGATGTTTTGGATAACAATAACACTGAGATGTGAATGAATTGTTGTAAAATTCCATACAAATTGTAGGTATTACACATGAGAATATGCATACATACATAACTTTGTTATCCGTATGTACTTTTTTTTTTGTCAATCACTCCTTTTAAATTGTTTCAAAATTAATTTTAAAATGTTATGTGTATGGGTCTGTATAACTTTTGCATGGGGCCCAGAGGGAGTAAGAGCCCCTGAAACTAGATTTACAAGATGGTGGTGAGCTGCCCTGTGGATGCCGGGAATTGAAACTCCATCCTATCTAAGTGTAGCCAGTGCTCTAAAGCACTGAGCTCTGCCTCCGGCCCATCAATCTTTCTTAAGACTACTCTTAGTAATTATCAAAGCTTGAGAAATGCTAATATCAGTTTCTTAAGCACTAAATACTGATTGACAGCTTTTTTTCAAAACCAGAGATTTGGCACTACTAAAATTGTAGATGCTCTCATAAGTCACATGATGACTGAGTTTAAACAAAGAGAAAAATCAAGTTTCTTTATATTAACAAAACAGTAATACTCACATTCTAATGACTATTAGACACATTTATAAGAATGATAAATTACGTATTAGATAGCTTCTAACTTTAAAAATAATTGTAATTTAAAATAAAATGTATCCAAGTGTAATGATTCATGTTTACGATCCCAGCACACAGGAGGCTGGGGAGTAAGAATCATGAGTTTGAGGTCAGCCTGGACTACACAGCAAGACCCTCTCTCAAAACGAAATAAACAAACAAGCCTTACCATCATGAAAGTATATTTTATAGCCATATAGAATCTAGCTTGCCAGTGTCCACTGGGGGAGCCTAGAGGCTCCGCTAGACTCTTTTGTTTTCAGCACCCCATTATCTCAGAAAAGCTTTGACATCTTAGGGATGAGTCTTTGATCTGAAAAGCTCTTTATGTGACCACACTGTCCCTCTATATTCTCCTCAGGCATGACACTATTCACCTGCTGAGTACCAGTTGTCAGTCCATGCACTGACGGTACAAAGGTGAGTGTGGTTTCTAATCTTTCCTCAAGGCACACTGGGTCTAATGGGGAAGATACTGGCAACACCAAGAATATTCAATTTTATTTCAAGTTTTCGTTTCCCAGTTAAACAAGTGTAATGTGGCATAACTAATTCAACTGCCATTTGAACATGAATTTTTACCAAACAAATAGGACAAAAAGGACTATTAAAAAAAAAATAAGCCAAAAAGGAAGTCAGATCACATACATAACCCACTTAAAACTCAAGAGCTTCCAAATGTATTTTGAATGAAAATCAAACTCTTTACCATAATCAATGAGCACTACTTGAGCTGGTATCAGGCAGCAGCTGATCTCGTTTCGTATTACTCTCCTCTTTGTGCATTGGAGGCCAGCTGCAAGGCTTCCTTCTGTTTTCGGAACACAAAGCTATCCCTGCCTTTAGGCCTCTTCTCAGCATTCAGCCAAAGGCAGAACCCACTCGTTCCTCTCCCTACCTTGTTCCACAGATCCACAGCATTTGTATATTTCCCCTAGCTGATAGTATACTGTTTATTGCCTAACTACGTTGTCTAAAAAGAGCATGACAGAGCATGTGCCTTTTACATTTTACTTGCCAAAGTAGACTAGAACTTACAATGAAAATTGAGTGTATAGTACACATCCAACAAATGTGTGTGAATGAATCAAATTACTGAGGGTTTGAGCTCAAACTCAGCTGCTAACCCTAGACTGGTGGTAAAGACAGGGCTGGGTCTGCTTATTTCTGCATCCTCCTCACCCTCCTCTGCTTGATGTAAAATGTGCTGCTAATATATACTCACTGGATAAAGGAACATTTTTAGATTTTGAGCCTTAAATTCTTAGGTACCAGAACAACAAAAACAGTGTCTGAATACTAAAAGGACAAAGCCAACTCATACCATCCTGCCTTTCCACTTCGCCAAGTACCCACCACTTCCCATTTTAAAACATTCCTACTCTGATTTCAAGAGCCGCGGCCTGTTTTTATAAGTCTTCCCCAGAACTGGTGGAAGGAATAGAACACCACTTCAAAACTCTATTCCCACCCTTTAAATATTTAAATATTCCTGTCTCCTCTCCCAACACTCCCCAGCTACTTAACATCTTCATCCCTCTAATTCTACCCTGTTCTCCCAACTTCTCTTTCTCCCAACTTCTTTCTTCTTTTGGGCCATTAAGGAGAGTAGCTTAAAGTTAATTGAAAACAAAAAAAGAAAGGAGAAGATTACATTTGTAGTACTACCCACCCCCCCAAACCTGTTCACTCACAGAAGTAGACTGATAAATGAGACACCTTAAACAGTTGAATCTCTAAGATCCTACAATCCCAACGACGGGACATGTAAGTTAACTCAACATTTACTCAAAGTGTACAAATATTTCATGTTGTTACAGAAAAGAAAGTCTAACACAAGCTGGACGCCTTCGGTGGTAATGTTTAACATGTTCTTTATGTTTTCATAGGTTATTCCAACAGGTTTCACAATATTGACTAGCCTACAGTTGGCTATCCATTCTATCAGGCTTTTATATCATTAAAAAACATAAATTCCTACAGTAAAGCAGTACCTTTTCCATTGAGCAGCACAATTTCTAACTGCAATATAGTACTGTCAGAGTGATCATTGATGTGATGCTCAGGACATCATGGTTGTTACACAAAGGTACATGAAACACTAGGAAGGCATATGGGAAACCAATAAGCCAATAGCATGGGACAAGGAAGAATAGAAGACTTGGTCTGTGCAACCATGCAAATGCAGAATTCAACATACTTCAAAGGGCTGTGGAGCAAGAGTTGAATAGGACAGCAAAGAGCTAGTTAGTGTTATTGTACAAACCATCATATTTCCTTGAGAACACAAGAAAAAGTATAGGGATCAGAGATATTTATTAAAGTATAGATATTTGTAAAAAACCTAGCTATCCAGAGTAATTGTTCTCCATAGTACAGCAAGCTTATTCTAGTGTATTGGGATTTATAGTGTATTAAGAAACGATCACAAAATCAGTTGTTTTATTCTGATCCTGCAGCTCCACCACTGAGTTAGCTCTGCATTTGGTAGATAAAACCATATTTTATTCACTGTACCTAAATTTTTTTCAACTGGTCAATATAAATTAGAATATTAGCAGTATAAAAAAGTAATTATTTCTGCTATTTTGGCTATGATGCTATTTGAAACAATATTTCTAAGTCTTTAAAAGTTAAAAACAAAAAACAAACAAATTTTACAGGAAGTCCATTACAAAGGCCTCCTTAGCAATTTTAAAAAATACATACTCATCAATACATTCAGGCTGTGATTGTTTCTTCCAACTGGAGAGAATCTGGGAGTTCAATAGAACACCACATAGTACTAGGAGACATTTATTCTTAAGAAATGACTTAGACTTAGACTCTTAGACTCTGTGTTCTGTTAATAGCATTTAGCTAACAAGTAGGGTTACTAATGGACAGAAAGAATATATAATGAAGCAATGAATAGTGGACAGTAGCCATTCATGCTATTATAGTGCTGGAGAGAAGAAAGTTAGCTCCCTAAATCTTGGTCAGCTATTAAAAAGAAAAGAAAAAAAACAGTCCTTTCTTGTTAAAGCTCAAAAGAGTATGAAGAGGAATGAAAGAGAAAAAAAATCAGACTGATTATGCTGTCAATTTTAGTTGTCATAATGTGTTTCAGAGATAAAACATTCCTCTGAATGGCAATTGAACAGATGGAAATTTTCATTTTTGGTTAACTGGATGGAAGAATTGGACCAGTACCTAAAATGACATTGAAAATGAAGCTCCAACCCCCTCCCACAAGAAGGAAACAGATGCATCACTCCAGATACAAAATAAATTATTGAACAGTGCATATATTATATTGGCATCATTGTATCCAACTGTACATCTGCACAGTGTTTTAGTGTCCTGGTGAGAGAACAGACATTTCTGAAAGGGAAAATAGGCAACTATTGAAGTGAGTCAGATAAGTATACCACTTGGGTAAGGAAAGCCAAAGCAACACTTCACTGAATCTGAAGTTATTCATGCTGAGAGGAAAGAGGAGCCATAAATTATACTTTTTCCAATGCCCTTGAACTTCTGCAGTGATTAAACTCTGATAGATTTTGAAATACAGAACCACATTTTCAGAACCTTAAATCAGAATGAATATGAAATAATATAAGACCCTAAAGGTGTGGGGGTGAATGTCCTCCTTCCCTCATCCGACAGACTGAGTCGTATATTAAACAGTACCACATTCTTGATCTTAACAGAGGACTAGGAAGGGCTCACAGTGCAGTGGGATAAAAGGACGATGTGGTGACTTGAAGCTTGGTGACCCTGAGTATGAACTAAAGAAATGGAGCTGGAAGAGAGACTCTGTGACTTCTGTGTTCATCGGTCCTTTCCTAGCCCACCCTGCCCACCACCCTACACGGCCACGGGCTTCTCATCAGTGTTCTCCTCCACGTCTCAGTCTAGCTGAAGACGGGGACTTGATGGCAAACAAAACAAGCAGGGTTTGCAGGTATGTTTCCTTTTCAGAGTTAACCTGAGCTGACCCTGGAGCAGCAATGGTCCTGTCACATACAGGAACATACATTACAGGAACATCTAACCAGGGGCTGTAGATTGTGCCTGAGATGCCTGAGGTTAGTGTCTAAAGGGGAAAATACAGAGGGGGAAAATGTCTCTAATATAAGACTTCACAGCTATAAAAGAAAGCCTGACTTATTTTTATTTATTAAATCATTCATCACAATGTAATAAGCTTTAATATCTAAAGAGATAGAATATTTATCACACACAGCTTCCAACCAAACTATATTTAATAAGGATTCACTGCCTTGAGACCAATAGTCTGCCTCCCAGACTGTCAGAACAGCACAGGTGAGAAAAAATATGTTCAGTGCAACTCCACCAGATATTAATGGAAAGCAGACAGCACATGGGCACAATTACAAGTCTGGAATAGTGATTCACAAGCTTTACAGTGGTATTTATAAGTAGTATTTATTTTAGAAATAAAAGTTTCACAGGAAATGGTTACAAAGTCCTTCTTTGCATTCTTGCAATCCATTTTAAATGTAGGCAACAGTGGGGTAGGAAAAAGCACATTAAATACATAGGGAGCAAACATAATGCAAAAGTAAAAGTACACAAAGGTTGGACACATCTGGACTTATTAGACAGAGAAAAGCTGGGAGAGGGTTAGGTGGGGATATGAGATAGGAGGTACAAAGAGTAACTGGGAAGGAGGGGTATGGATTGGCTCCCTCCCCTGGGATGTTTCTATTAAGGTGGGGGGGGGGCGGCTAGTAAGAAAGGAACCTTAGTACCATGGGGTGCTGGATGCCCAAAGAGAATCTGTCTAGAAAACGGCCACGGTGTGATACGGTGACAACTGACAGTGGAGTGACAAGTGCTCCAGAAGCCATTCTTTGTCCCTCTGCCTCACTCCAAAGCATTTTTTTAACGAAAGCTGTGCTGATTCTATTCTTCATTCTTTACTTAAACCTCTGAAGCCAGCTGCAATCTGCCATATATTAACATGACCGGGCATCTTCATTTGAGGTTACATTAGGTTTTTCTAATTAAGTTTAATTTTACACCTATTTATTTATTTATTTATTTATTTATTTATTTATTTATTTATTGTGTTTGAGCACAAGCACATTCTTGAGAGTCATACCAAGGCATGTGCGTAGAGGTCAGAGAACAGGTAAGTTGTAGCAGCTGGTTCTCTCCTCCTACCATGTGGATCTCAGAATCAAATCCAGGCCTAGGTTATCAGGCTAGCAGGCAGAACCTTTCTCTGTTAAGCCATCTTGCTGACCCTATGTTTGACTGTCTTTTTATTATTAGAGAAACATACCTAAGATTTTATTTTAACATCTGCATGACTTCCTACCAGAATTTATTTTCATTAAACACAAAATAAGATAATTTATGAGTAAAGCATTAGAGTACCACTTAGAAAGTACAGAATAATACTTGGAGACGGATGAGACAACCAAGCAAGCTGAGTTTCCCTCTCTGAACAAAGCATCTCAATGTGACAGCAAAATGCCCAAGTGCCACTAATGGTATCATGCAGTGCACAATAACTCCACACTCATACCCCTCACTGAAAAGAACTTTTATTTCACTTGCTCAGCTTTTATTTGGTCAGACGATTCACACACTTTTAATGCTATCAATTTACTTAAGAATTGATCTTTCAATAAGTTTTATATACTCCTTAGCAATCAATTACATCTATATTTTAATTTTTCCTTTATGCTGTCCTCTAACATTTTTTCCTTAGGCTGCCAAAAATATATTATGTGAATTCCAGACAAAAAGAAAATCTTCTAGAATTCTAAACATTAACTTCTTTATTATAAAAGAGAAAAACTTACAATAAAGCAAAATATATTAGTAAGACATTAAAATCTTATTATTTTAATTTTCTACATGTATTGGTGTTCTGACTTAATGTTTGTCTGTGCTCTGCAGGTATGCTTGGTGGCAGCAGGGGACAGAAGAGGGGGTCAGATTCTCTGGAACTGGAGTTGTAAGTGACTGCGGGCCACCAGGTAGGTGCTGGGAATCAAACCTGGGTTCTCTGAAAGAACAGCAAGTGTTCTTAACCACTGAGACATCTTTCTAGCCTCGAGACATTTACTTTCTAAAGAACTTTGGCTAAGTAGTTCCAGAATAAGATACTACATAGCATACATTTTCCAAAAGACATTTTTTAATTGCATTTTAAAAAGTACTAGTATGAATTGCATTATTCATCTAATATAACTTAATTGTTCATTTTTTTCGAGTGGGCAATGTGGGATTGCAATTCATTAGTCTTAATCTAAAATTATCCATTATATGGGGTCTCGCTAAAAAAATTATATACTCTTTAGAATGCTATCAATTAATTCACTGTCAATCCCATCTGCCCCTACACTGCTCTGGGGTAGATGGCCACAGCACACTGCCGGAACTTGCACTCATAATTATTCTGTTTACTTTTTTATGTGCATGCGGGTTGGTCCTTGGAGGCCATAGGGGACACTGGATTCTATGCAGTTGGAATTACAGTTTAATGAATTATTTTTAATTGAGGTAAAATCTACATAACATACATTTTACTACTTTAAAGTGGAAAATTCCGTGGTAAAAAGTGCTCACCGTGAAACCACTCCCTTACCTAGTTGCAGAGTGCTCTCACATCCCTAAAGAAAACCTGTAGGCAGTGATTAACTCACACGCTGTGAATCTTATGTTTGGTTTCTTTTACTTTGCGGACATTCACTGGTTCATCCACACTGCAGCATGGATCAATCAACACTTTATTCTTTTCATGCCTGAGTACACTACATTATACGCGTATACATATAGCAACATGACATTTTGTTTATCCATTCTTATGTTGATGGACACTTGAGATGCTTCCCCATTTTGGCTTCTATAAACAGTGACACTATGAAAATTGTTTTAAGGTATTTTCTTGAGTAGACTTTTCCTTTGGACGCACATCTACTAACAGAATTGATGATTTTATGTGGGGATTTTGTAGCAAAATCTCTGGGGGACCACCAAATGTTTTTCCCAGAAATTCATCATCATCAATTTCCACCAGTAGCACAGAGCACACTACTTTTCTATACCCTTGTCACCATTTTCTTTTCCTTCAGTACTGGGGCCTGAACCTAGGCCTGGCAGATACCAGACAAACATCTACAACTCAGCCACATTCCCCACCTAGCCCTTTTGTTTTATCATTATTACTTTTTTGGGTTGATGCAAGGTCTCCCTATATAAGCCAGGCTTGCCTTGAATTCACTGTGTAGCCCTTGTGAGCCTAACATTAAACTTCTGTGTCAGTCTCTCAAGTAGCTGGGATTATAGGCCTGTGCCACCAGGCTTAACTCACTTTTTTCCTCTTTGAAATCGTAGGGGTTGTAAAGTTCTTGATTTGTTTTTCCTCGAAGACTACAGAGCACTATGTTTCCACATACTTATCAGCCTTTGTGTATCATCTTTGCAGATAGGCCTATTGATATTCACCGCACATATATGTATATACACATGTCATTAGTCTTTTCACCAGAGTTATACAAGTTCTTATTTTAGATAATAAACACTTCATATCGTTTTTCTTTTCTCCTATTCTATAAGTTGTCTTTTCAGTTTCCTGACAATGTCTTTGATGTTGATAAAGTCTAAGTTATTGTTTGTTCTTTAGGAATCCTGTCCAAGATTGCATCAGCAAGCCCAAGGTTATAGAGCTCTATCCACTACACTACTTTCAGATGTTTTATGAGCTTAACTCTTAATAGTTGATCCATTTTGCATATGGTGTGACTTTTTGCACCTTTATTCTTCTGCAGTGCTGTCTCAATACCATTTGTTAAAGTGTATTTGTTTCCCATACAACTGTCCTGACATTCTTGCACTAAATTTCTGATCTATTATCTGTATTTTCTGTGGCTATCTACTTAAAACTATGTATTTCTCCAAGTGTTCAGATGGCTCTAGATCTGAAGGACTACTGAGATCAGACTTCCCATCAGCTTTGATGTACACTTTTGGGATAGGCATCATATCAGTGACCCAAGTTACCTTCCACAGGGGTGATCTCTGACCTGACCATGATTGCCAGCACCTTCCTGGAGCTGACTTGGAGGCAAATGAAGTTCTATAGAGTCCCACCAATCAATTTCAGGCACTCCAACATAAGCTTCTATGGCCCTGCAATACAATTACTAATCTCCCTTTCTCTTCCAGTCGCCATTGCTGGAACAAGAGAGATAGTAAATGAAAGGAAAAGCAATCCAAAGAAGGCACAAATTCCTATTTTCAGGAAACCTATACCACCATAAGCAATAGTCAATAAACTCAGAGTAATAGATCAGGAAGCAGCTTACAAACAGGCCCCCATAACTGTCACTAGCATACTCACACCAGTCACACCCAGTACATGACACAAGTTCTTTTGTATTTAAGTCTTTGTTGTAAAGGCTTTCCTGCAAGTTGTGTGAATGTATATATTCCCACACTTATGTTCTCTAGGTTCATGAACTGAGGAAGTAGTACAGAGAAATGGGCTAGTGGAAGTGAGGTGGTAAAATCCAAGCATTTTTTAAAATTGTGAATTACATTTACTTTTCGATGTGTCTCTCTGTGCTCACACACATGCATCATAACACACCTGCGGAGGTCTTAGATAACTTGCGGAAGTCTGTTCTCTCCTTCGATCCTGTAGGTTCCAGAGATCAAACCCAGGTTGTCAGGTTTAGCTGCAAGTACCTCTACTCACTAAGCCATCTAGCCAGCTCCCCAAAGATGTTTTTATGCTGTCTGAAGATAAATTTTCAGATCATTTTAAGGAAGAATGGGCATAGGAATAAGTAAGAATTATTTGCTTTTAATCTTTATATTACATCAAAAGTACAGAAAATTATTCTTTATTCTTATGCTATTACCGTGTACCTGAGATCATAATTCAGCTAGCCCTGCTCTACCAAGTTCATAACTGCCCACTCTCAACACTGAACATCACAGATGCGTTTATTTACAATTCACAAGAGTACATTTAACAGGAAGACCAGTCATTTAGAGTACTGCGTCTCCAACTTTAATGTACATGTGAGCTATCTATGAGTAGCCTATTCTGATGAGACTCTAGTTCATAAGCTGGAGTGGGGCCGAAGACGCTGCAAGGATATACCAAGACTGAATCTATGAAATTCAGTCTCAAGGGCAGACCTCCAGGACCCTGAACAAAAAGAAAATCAAATGTAAAAAGTAAACTGCCAAGGAAAGCCTTTTGGCTCACAAGGACTCTATCTCAGGGCCTTGTATGGTTTCACACGGACTGCTCTCCCCTTTATTCTGCTTCAAGAGAGGGCAAAAGAAGCTCTGAAAGAAAGGTAATGAGATGAGATGAGCCAAAGTCTACTTCCTGGGTCCACATCCTCGATGTTAACAGGACCTAAATAAAGTGCTATGTACTGGGCACCATCAAAGGTACTGACAACAGTTATACAGCATATAAGCATCATCTTAGAAGACTCAAATTTTAAAGAATGAATAGGAAGCATACACTCTTGCCTAGAAAGTCTTTGGCTTTATATCAGGAGAAGCTAAAGCAATCACATACATTCTAATCAAAGTCTCCTGCATTAATATTTGAATTAAATAAATAGCTTAATGTGGTGTAAACCCAACAATTAGAAGAAAGGCAGGAAGATAACCATAAGTTTGAAACCAGCCTAGTCTACATGAGGAGTTCCAGGGCAGCATGGGTTATACAGTGAGACCCTATCTTAGACTGGAAAGAAACAACAACAACAAGAACTGCAGTAAAACAGAAATTATACTAAAACAAAAAAAAAATCACAATTTACTAAAATCAGAGAATTTATACTCTACAATGTCATCTTTAAGAAAATCTTAGTCGCTTAACAACAATTAGCATTTTTGTTTACTTAGAAGCAGACCTTTTACTATCGTAAAATGTTCCAGTATTGACATGGCCACACTCTGCATACTGTCGCAGCTGCCACTACCTGCAGACCTGCACGAGATTGGCCTAATTAATGATCCACCATGAGGAAGGAAAGAAGGGCTCAAAACACCCCACACCTCCTCAGGATATAGGGCAATGCCTGCTGCTGGCAGGGAGGGGCTCACGAGGCCCCACCTAATCCCCACATAACAGCATTAACAGTTGCTGCAGGGAGAGTGACTCAGTGGATTAGCTGCCTCTCAGTTAACCATGCATCTGTAAGGACCCCTCAACTCATGATCTGGGATGGATTCACATCTTTGTTCTGTCAATAGTGCCCTATCTGGATGTCTGGTCATGTCTCTCCAGGAAGAGTTCATACATCAGTTCTGAACAATGTGATACACAGAAAGTTAAGGCATGTTATTAAATCCTATCTTCAAAGTCTGTTCAGAACTCAGAACAAGCCAGCCTTCCATCCTCTCCAGCCTTACATGCACAACTCAAACTAAGAACTAATAATACTTTCAAGCCACCACTTATACCTGAATTTAACCATCTGCTCTTGTCCCAAATCTCTATTTCCAAACCAGACTTCTAAATTCCAGGCTCATTTATACAATTTTCTAAAAATCTCTATCTAGCTGTCTAATCAAAATCTCAAATGGAACCTACAACCGAAGACCCTAATCTTACCTCTCCAATCTTGTTCCTCCTATAACTGTGTAAGCAAAAATCCTCAGAATTATCCTTAAGCAGTTTTTCTTACCTCACTTCAAAAAACAAAAACAAAAAAAATAACAGAACAACCCGAGATAATTCTGGTCAAACACACTATGATCTCTCAACATAACTTTCTCTCTCTCCTTCTGTCTCTCATGTTGTGTGTCTGCACATATATACATGTGTGCATACACCACACATACGAAAGTGCCTTTGCTGTGTCTTTGAAAGGGACTATAGGACCCTGTGGATATATTCCACACCTTCCCGCCTTAAGATGGGATTGTCTGGTCTGATGTATGCTCCTACCACGATGAACTTCTAATGGTAGAGGGTCAAGTTAATGAGGCTGGCTGTTCAATCTAGAACTTAAAGTTCTTATGCTACACACACAATATTATTCAACCTGAATGTTAGTCATCAACAGATACTGAATAAAGAAAATATGGCACATATACTGTTCAGCCTTTTAAAGGGAGAAAATTCTACCAGTTGTGACATCATGAACAAACTTAGTAGACAGTATGTGGTATTGTTTTGAATGAGACATGTCCCCATAGCCTTGTGTATCTGCATACTTGCTCCCCAGCTGCTGGTGCTACTCGGCTTATGATGTATACTGCAGGCAGCTAAGCTGGAGGGCTAGAACCACGCAAGCCCTTTGACATCTGATTTGCAGGTTACCCTGCTGCTTTTCAGTCTTGTGTTGGTGCAGCAGATTCCTCACTGTGGGCCTGTTCCTCCCTTTTGGAATGGTAAGGTGTATTCTGTGCTATTATATGTTCAAAGTATGTACTCTGCTTTTTTACTTTACAGGGGGTTACAACTAGAAGACTGCATGGAGTCTCAGAAGAGACTCTAGATTGTGAAACTGTGTTGACACTGAAGGACTGTGAGGACTTTGATGTTGCACTGAATGCATTTTGTACTGTTATGGCTACAAGCCTATGGGGCCAGGGAGTGGAATATGGTGGTCACAATGACATGTTCCCCAGGTGGAGGCACTGTTTGGAGAGACTTGGGTGTGGCCTTGTTGGTAGAGATATATGACTGGTGGCAGGTTTTGGAGAGAGAGAGTTAAAGGACTCAGGCCATTTCCAGCATGTTCTCTCTGCTTAGTGCTTGTAGTTCAAGCACTAAGTTCTGCTTAGTGCTTCCTGCTCCAGCTGCCAGGTCTTTATTCTGCTATCACAGACTCTTAATTCCTCTGGAACTGTAAGCCCAAATAAACTCTTTCTTCTATAAGTTGTCTTGGTCATGATTTTCTATGACAGCAGCAGAAAAGTAGCTAATACAGTTTAGGAGTGTAGCCTTGTTAGGGGAAGTAAATCGCTGGGGGTGGGCTTTCATAGTTTAAAGCCCTGTGCCACCTTCCAATTTGCTCTCTGCTTAGCGCTTGCTATGGAGGATGTGAGCTCTTAGTGCCCTGCTCCAGCTGCTATGCCTGCTGCTTGTTACCATGTCTCTTCACCATGATGGACTCTTAGCCCTTTGGAACTGTGAGCCAAAATAAACCCTTCATTCTATTAAGCAGCTTATGGCTATGGCATTTTATTATAGCAAAAGAAAAATAATTAATATATACTTTAATAAGCTAAAATAACAACAATAACAATAATGTCAGAGGCTGGAGAGATGGCTGTGTGGTTAAGGCATTGGCTGATTTTCCAGAGAATCCAGGTTCTATTCCCAGCACCCACATGGCTCCTCACAACTGTCTGTAGCCTCAATTCCAGGGGATCTGATACCTCTTTTGGTTTCCACAGGCAATGCACATGGTGCATAGACATTCATGTAGGCAAGATGTCAACATACATAAAATAAAAGTAAATAAATCTCTTAAATTTTACCAAGGAATAAATGTGTTAATGATAGATTTGGAGAATATGTTCTAAAAAATAAGATAGGCAAAGAAAGGCAAATACTATACAATCTCACGTATGCATGACATAAAAAAAAATGAACGCAAAGGCACATAAACTAATGCTCTTCTCAGGAGCTGGGGAGCTGGGCAACTAACAGGGTGGACAGCATGGTAACCACAGCGAACAACAAGCCACACTATCGACCTGATGCTTGCTGTGGGGATTCGAGGTATTCTCAGTATAAAAAAAATAATTATATGGGGAGATATACCTGTCAGCTTAATTTAGTCAATCTACCATGTAAACATGTACTAAATCATGCTACATACCAGAAGTGTAAGTGCTATATAAATTTTGTTTAAAAAAAATTAATCCAAAAGGAAGCCAAATGTTTTACTGGTTAAAAACAGTAACATCTACGGGAGTTGGGAAAGTGGGTAAGAATTCATTGTGTTATTTTTGTAATTTTTCTAAGTCTAAAATCATGTTCAAGTTTGAAAACAACACCAAAAAGCAAAGCTCCTATGGTGATCCTCCTGTTGCAGTCTGATTAGCACTGCCTGTTTCCAGCACAAACTAAAGCAGCCCTTCCAAGACCATCGATCAAATGATGACATTCCTCTCAATGCCAACCAAGAACTGCCCATTAAATGCACAGAAGAGGAACTTCTACTGCTCTTCTCTGAATGGCGTGTCGACTTCCTCATTTCATTCAAGTCTTTCTTCAAATATCAGTCAACCAAAATGGTCCCGTCAATCCACTCCTTGTACCATGCACCTAACACACCCACGACTCTAACCACATTCTCTGCACTTTCCACATGGGTACAACTGTGTGATCTACTCTTTCTGTGTATGCTTTTTATTATGACTCCCTTCACTACACTGAGAGCATGGACTACTGAGTACACTCTTATTGGTGTATCTCAAATGCTTGAAACTACGTATGGCACACAGGATGTCAGTAAAATAAAGGAACAAGTTATGCTGAACACCAATTATAAAACAGAGGTTGTCTAAAAGAATAGTCATCCGGCTACACCAGCAACCACTTACAATCCAGTGCGGACAGACAGTAAACAAACAGGCCAACTATATTATACAAGGATCTTGGCACAGACTGGAAGGCAAGTTGTGACTGTATTTATGTCCAGGAGCTCCTCATTGTCTATTATCATTAACAGTATACCCAAAATAAAAATGCATCACTTCCAATACCAAACCTCTGCCCGCTTATTCAATATTACAATGCCAACTCATTCTTCAAGGGTATCCCTATTTAAAAGCCATCTCCCCAATTCCTGGTATTTAAAATATATCAGAAGGTAAGTGAAAGTGCAAATTTTGTGAAAGATAGCTTCACACAGTCTACAGAAGAATTATAAAATCACAAGAAAACTACTGATCTCTAAGTAAGATCATGACCAAGATAATGCAACAAGACAGGAATATGAAAATAATTCAAATGATAATGAATACAGTAAAGATTACTACAAATATTTACAAGAAATGACAATTCCCTCAAATTTTGACAAAAACAAAAAATAAAAACACTTCCTAATCTCATTTAAAGAAACAAATGTGACTTGAGGATGTCACGTTGTGTTATCATAGCTTTGTCAAAAGATCTACGTTTAAAAATAAACAAAGCCACTGTGCTGGAGAGATGGCTCAGAAGGCCAGAGTCCCAGATGCTCTTCCGGAGCACCTTGTTCAATTCTTAGCACCCACACAGCAGCTCAAGCTGTCCATAACTCCAGTTCCAGGGGATCCGATACCCTCTTCTGGCCTCCTTGGGCACTGCAAACATGTGGCACACATGTTTATATGCCAGCAAAACACTCATATATGTATGTAAAAAAATCTTTTTTAAAAAATAAAATAAACCAATATTAGTCAAGACACATCAGGGTGGGGAGGAACGCAGCTTCTGGGCATGTTCCCAAAGACTCTACAGCATACCAGAGACAGACTTGCATCTACGTTTATTGCTGCATAGTCACAATAGGTAGGAAATGGAAACAGCCTAGATATTCATCAACACCAGTGAAGAAAGGTAATATGGCACACTTGTTTAATTAAATTTTATCCAACTGTAAAGAAAAATGAAACCATGATATCTGCAGGAAAATGGATAGAACTGGAAGATTATTGTGTTAACAAAGTAACCTAGACTCAGAAGACAAACACCACGTGTTTTCTCTCAAATGAGGAGCCCGGGTTTTAATTTTCATGTATGTATGTGTGAGTGTGGGTAAAGATCATAAAACTAGAAAGAGTAGCAGGAGAAGGGAAAGAGGTCATAAGAAGTGGGAAAGGGGTAACAGAATACACACAACATGAAAGCACAGGGTTGGTACTAAGGGAGGAAGGCAGCAGGCAGTGGGGGTCAAGGAGACAGGAGGGGAGTGAGAAGGAGCAGCAGCAAAAACAATGTATAAGAATGCCACAAAAAGCATTACTTTATATGCTAATTAAAATAGAATTCCAGAAATCTGAGGAAGGATGGCAATAGAGATACATGTGATCATATGTCATGGTTTAAGTGTATGCAGTTTTCAAAGAACACATTCTTGATCCAATTCCAAATGGTCAGCCCTAAATACAAATACATATGAGAAGCACTAAATAAACTCAGCAGGTTTTACGTATGTTACAATAAAGACTAAGAATTGAATTTCAGAAGGCGGGGAGGTGGCAAGGGAGGAAAAGGAGAGGCAGATAAATTTTCAAAAATAAATTAACTGTAAAAAATTCATAGTAAGTTATAAAGTAGAATCTCTGAAATATCTTTTCAAGAAGATGTGAGGGATTTAATTAGATTGATTTACTTATTCCACAATATGCACACATGTGACAAGACATCACCTTGAATACCACAGCTACATTCACTTTTTGCAAAAGAAACCTCAATAAAGCTGATGGAGAGACAGACAGATAATTCATTCTTAATTTTAGCTATCAGCTTACAGTTGTAATTAGTCAATTTTCCTGAAGATCTTACACTTCACTTTTCATCACAAACGTCCCCATTTCTCACACTGCCATCATAAAACTTTTCATATATACATACTATAAGTTGTTGAATGTTTTGTATAGTCATGAGCAGCTTAAATGTATTTAAGATTTTTATTTACTCATAGGCTATAAAATTGGCTTCTGAACCTTAAAGTGGCACCGACATTGAAGAAGGAAACACAGAAGATACATTAAAAAGGGGGAAACAGTTTTCAGAGCAAAGCCTAGAGAGACACAACAATACATATTAAATGAGTTGTGTCTTAATAAATAAGACAATATAAATTTATTTTAAGTATTCAACTAAGGTGGAAAAACTTAATCATCTAAGGCAAAGGGTGCAGTTTCTCATTTGGACCACTAGATGGAGTCACTAGCCAGATGGAATGCAAGATTAAAGTAAAGACAGCCTGATTGAAATTATTCAAGCTATTTTAGAATGTTTTATGCACTCTATTTTTAAATGTATATATTCCCTGGACCATTTTGTAAAAAATGGATTTGGAAT
The DNA here is from genome assembly GCA_028658305.1 of Pachyuromys duprasi. Classification (NCBI taxonomy): domain Eukaryota; kingdom Metazoa; phylum Chordata; class Mammalia; order Rodentia; family Muridae; genus Pachyuromys; species Pachyuromys duprasi. Next base: position 12,876,872 of record CM053750.1, read on the forward strand.
AAAGTTTAGGTTAGAAAAAATGATTCTAAGAGTTGAATAATGAAACCTGGCACATAATTCTAAAGCTATTTCTCAACCCCAGTCCTCATTCAACTGTGATTTCTAAGAGCATCATCTCAGTTTTGTCACTTGTAAAGTAACTTACACGTAGCCTCAGGCAGCAGCAGAAAGGACTTGCTGAACTGAGTAGCACTTTGAAAGTCAGAAGACAAAAACCGTATCTGTCTGACTTAAAACAGCAGAGAAACTGGGCTCTGTGTGAACACGATACAGTTGAGTTCTGTTATTGAGAGCACAACACTATTGTTTTCCTTAATTCTTGTGATTTTCCCACCAATGCAGCGTCTCATGACAAATGCTAACAACTATGTCTAGGAACTGTATTTACTAATTATTAAGATCACCATGACTGATCGTGGCATCGCTGTCCTAACAATGCAAAACCCTCAAAGATGAGCGGGGCCGTGATGTTGCATGCCTTTAATTTCAGAGATTTAAAGCAGAGGCAGAGGCAGAGGCAGGGGGCGTCTCTGTGAGTTTGAAGCCAGCCTGGTCTATAGATATGCAGCCCAGGCTACAGAGACAAACCTTTCTCAAAAAAATCAAATCAATCAAACCCTCAAAGACCAAGAGAACTAGCAATTCAACTCCAAAAAATACTTTCAGCCTCATGTAAAAACAGACATGACTGCCAACCACCCATAGTTAGTTTCCATTTCAGCTCGAAGATGCTGGTATGGAAATCAGAATAGATCAAAGTTGTGAGGCGCATTTAAAGCCACTGTAAATGACTGGCATGCGTGACTGTCGACATGTCATCCTCATAGTTGTTGAAAATGTCATTTAGACATATGAGACAGGAACTCAGTCGTGGAATACAGGGCAACCAGTGGGTCTTTCCTCTTTTGATGAAATACAATCAGTATTTAAGTGCACGGACTTCATTCACAATAGAGGGAATTCAGGAAACAATCAAAAATGAAATCTTGGAGGAAAACTGCTTATATCAAAGCATTTACTACTGCCATATTGTCCATTATGCTCTGTCCATCTTATGTATTTCGGTTTTTCTCCTATTTTCATTATGGTTTTTGTTGTTGTTGCTGCTGCTGCTGCTGTTTGGGTACACAGATGCTCTGATTCCACCTGGGCGTGGTGGGGAAGGCAATGGTTCCTTTAAATCAGTTTAAAGTAAAAAGTAGTAAAGAAACTGTCGACCTTGATTTTTTTGGAACAATGCTGCCACCTGCTGGACCCTGAGTCAAGTACCACACTCAAGAGAAATTTTATTACCACCTTCCAATTATTTAATAAAACCAGCAAACACAATCTCTGCAACTGCTTCTATGAACAGCAATTCATTAGATAATACATGTGAATCAGCGGAGGTGAGAGCGTCTAAATCAATGTGTCATTACTATACACACAACAGTGGACGATGCAGGTTTTGAATAATTATAGACAATGATTCTAAAAGGAAACTATAAGGCTAAGTATATACGCAGAAGTTTGATGAGTTAAAAAAACTCAATTTAGCATGTGAGAAAGGCAGGTCTGTGCCTGACCCACACTAGGTGGCTACACCATGGACAGGTACTCTGACTTCTGGTAAGAACATTTATTCTTCCAAGGCTAATTTGGCTTATTCACTGAACAATATCTTACCTATTCGAAGATTCTTTGAACTACATCCATCTATGTAGTTTGTCTTGTTTTGACTTTTAGGTTCTGCCCCAAAAGATACCTCAGTTCATTTAATAGCTGCTTTTGCGATGCCCCTCTATACCCAGGCACACACAGGAAGCTCAGTTAAATATGGAGAAATGAAACAATAACCCCATGTTTAAAATGAGAACATGACCTAGTTGTGAAGATATTAAATAACCAGCATTCAGTGGAAGAACGGTAACTATGGTTAATTTAAGCTCATGAAAATACAGGGAAAAGCCTGGAGGTAATGGGACATCGGGAATGATGAAAATATGTTTTATTTGTCTTACAATATGAATGCGTAAAATTCAAGTGAATAAAACCATGATTAATGTTCACCTATTATCTTCCCAAATCCTATTCAATTTATAAATAAAAGAGGCTTAGAGCTATGCTAGGAAACAGATCAAAGTTCCATCAATAGGTCTGAACCTTCACTAAGATCAGTGCCCTGGAAAAGCCACCTCTAACAGGAACCTGCAGCAGCCTCCTATAACTCTAGCTCCAGAGGACGCTATGCCCAATTCTGGCCCCGGTGGGCACCCACATACATATGGCATACACAAGGGGGGGGGCAGAATAAAATAACTGTTAACGCACTGGCTGCTCTTCCAGAGGACTAAGTTTCAGTTCCCAACACCAACATGGCATCTCACTCTACCTTTTTTAACTTCAGCTCCACAGGACCTGACCCTCTTTCAGCCTCCTCAGGTACTACATGCACATTGTGCATAGACACACAATTAGGCAAAACACTCTCTCACACACTCACATACACACTCATACACACAAACACACACATGAACAATATAAATGCATATTACTAAGGGAAAAACCAATCTAAATAGATATATACAATATAATTGAACTCTGGCTCTTGGAAAAAATAAACTGCAAAGACATTAAAAACTAAGTGATCTTTCTGTTTCTGGGACACTTCACTCAGGATGATCTTTTCTATTTCCCACTATTTGCCTGCAAATTTCATGTCTAAATAGATATATACAATATAATTGAACTCTGGCTCTTGGAAAAAATAAACTGCAAAGACATTAAAAACTAAGTGATCTTTCTGTTTCTGGGACACGTCACTCAGGATGATCTTTTCTATTTCCCACTATTTGCCTGCAAATTTCATGATTTCCTTGTTTTTAATTGCTGAGTAGTATTCCGCTGTATAAACATACCACAATTTCTGTATCCATTCCTCAACTGAGGGGCATCTGGGTTGTTTCCAGATTCTGGCTATTATAAATAAAGCTGCTATAAACATGTTTGAGCAAATGGCCTTGTAGTATAGTTGAGCATATTTTGGATAGGTGCCTAGGAGTGGTATAGCTGGATCTTTAGGTAGCACTATTCCTAATTGTCTGAGAAAATGCCAGATTGATTTCTAAAGTGATTGTGCAAGGTTACATTCCCACCAGCAATGGAGGAGGGTTCCCCTTTCTCCACAACCTCCCCAGCATGTGTTGTCACTTGAGTTTTTGATCTTAGCCATTCTGATGGATAAGGTAAAATCTCAGGGTTGTTTTGATTTGCATTTCCCTGATGACTAAGGATGTTGAACATTTCTTTAAGTGTTTCTCTGTATTCGATATTCCTCTACTGAGAATTCTCTGTTTAGCTCTGTACCCCCTATTTTTAATTTTATTTTTTTTATTAATTACTGTTTATTCACTTTGTATCCCAGCTGTAGCTCCCTCTCCCATCCCCTCCCAATCCCACGCTCCCTCCCTCTTCTTCTCGTAGGCCCCTCCCCCAGTGCAATGATAGTGAAGTATCCCAGAAGCAGAAAGACACACAGGGTATATACTCACTCATAAGTAGGTATTAGACAAATAATATAGGATAAACATACTAAAATCTGTACACCTAAAGAAGCTAAGCAAGAAGGAGGACTCTGGGTAAGATGTTCAATCCTCACTCAGAAAGGGGACAGACATCAGAAGAGGGAGAAAACAGGGAACAGGGACAGGAGCATACCACAGAGGGCCTCGTAAAGACTCGACCCAGCAGTGTATCAAAGCAGATGCTGAGACTCATAGCTAAACTTTGGGCAGAGTGCAGGGAATCTTATGAAAGAAGAGGAGATAGAAAGACCAGGAGGGGACAGGAGCTCCACAAGGAGAACAACAGAACCAAAAAATCTGGACACAGGGGTCTTTCCTGAGACTGTTACTCCAACCAAGGCCCATTCATGGAGATAACCTAGAACCCCTGCTCAGATGTAGCCCATGGCAGCTCAGTGTCCAAGTGGGTTCCACAGTAATGGGAACAGGGACTGTCTCTGACATGAACCCTATTGTCCTGCTCTTTGATCACCTTCCCCTCAGTGGGGGAGCAGCCACAGAGGAAGACAATGCAGCCAGTCCTGATGAGACCTGATAGGCCAAGGTCAGAGAGAAGGGGAGGAGGACCTCCCCTATCAGTGGACTGGGAGAGGGGCCTGGGTGGAACAGAGGGAGGGAAGGTGAGATTGGGAAGGGAAGAGGGAGGGAGCTACAGTTAGGATACAAAGTGAATAAACTGTAATTAATAAAAATTTAAAAATGTAAAAAAAATTAAGTGATCTCTAGAGATGAAGCGGGAAGGAGAAAATGGTGAAAACACTAATGCAAGACACTGGTGGACACAGAGTGCGGAAGAGAAAAAAAAGAGACTATGTTAGTAGCTTTCAAATACCTTTTCTGTAAGCTTAAAACTGATTTAAAAATAAAGTCCATGTGCCAGGGAGATGGTTCCAAAAGCAAAGGTGCTTGCTTCTAAGCCTGATGTCTAGGGTTGGAACCCCCAAACCCAGAGTGGAAGGAGAGAACTGTCTTCTCTCCCAAGCCGTCTCTTGATATCCATAAGTGCACTGTGGCCCATATATATGCACACAATAAATAAACAAGTCAATATTAACTAAAAGCCAATCAATGTATTTCAGTTTGTGAGAGAAGACAATCTCAAGATCCACTCATGAAAGAAATCTAACAGGGAACAAGCAAGGAACTATTAAGCTTACAAAGGGAAATTTAAATGCTGGGTTAGGGAGATGGTTCCATGGGTAAAGTGCTTGCTGCATAAGTGTGAGGATCTGAGTTCAAATCCCCAGCACCTGTGTAAAAAGCCAGCTCAGTAGCATGTGCCTGTAATTCTAGTGCTGAGGAGGTGGAGACAAGAAGATCCCCAGGGCAAGCTGGCTAACCAATCTGGCTGAATCCATGAACTCAGAGCTCATATAGAGACCCCGCCTCAAAAAATAAGGTAGATGGTGACTGAAAAAACAGTTCACATTGATCTGTGGCTTCTACATACAGATGTATGTGCAAAGGAAAACACACACACAGTCAATAAAAATCCTAACACTGGAGAGGCAAAAAGCAAAGCCAGGTGGATAGCTCTGAGTTCAAGGCCAATCAGGTTTACACAGTGAGTTCCAGGTCAGCCAAAGCTCTATACAGTGAGGCTGTTTCAATGAAGAAAACAAAACAAAAGAAAAAAAACAAACAAACCCAAAACAACAAAAAAGTATCCTTCATAAAATTAAACACAATAAACCTCTAAACAAACATAACAAAATATATGTACATCCCCTATGCTGAAAATAAGTGAAAAAAGATATCAAAGAACCACGCAAAAGAAATCCAAAATTAACTCAGGTTGATTGTGACATTAAATCTCACTGTCTTAAAGCAACATTATCCAATTTATTTCTCTTGCGCTCCAAAAATGTCTTGTGATGCCAGCTGAGTATTTTATTCACATTTTATGGAGCAAGTTGGAGCTACTGAGCTCATTTGGAAACCAGGTGATAGCAAAAGGCTAAGAATCAGTCATGCCTCTGGGGAAATGAAAATTAATGTTCACACAAAAATATACATGAATGTTTGTGGCAACTCTATTCATAAGCACCAAAATCTGGAAGCAGCCCAACCGTCCTTTAGTGGGTAAATATACAAGCTAAGGTGTATTCTTGACATGGAATATTAGTCAGCAATAATGAACTGCTGATATCTCAATGAATCTTAAAGGTATCAGTATGCTGAATGGAAGGTAACATTTTCAAAAGGTTATATATGGTATCACTATCCAGAAATTATACATGGTATAATATTCTCAACAAGAGAAAACTCTGACATAAAAATCAGTTACCAAGGTTACCAACTGAGAGAATAACTACTAAGGGCTAGCATGTGAGATGCTGAAGGTGGTGATGAAGTTAGATGAATCTCCAGCATGTCAAAATGTGAAATGTGTATAGCATTTGAATTTGAAAAGAAAATTTCTGCTGTGTGTGTTCTGTGCATTGCACATGCCTGTGTGTGCCAGTGTACATGCCTGCACACACATGTGTAGAGGCCAGAGCTGAATGGCAGGGTCTTCCTCTATACCTGCTGCCTTATTAGCATGAGACGCTGTCTCTGGGTTGGAGCCTATTGGCTAGGCTGGCTGACCATCTGCCACCCACCCTTCAGAGCTGCCTGTCTGCTCCACAAAGCTAGGGTGTTGGGTACATATAGCCATGCCTGGCTTTTTATGGGGGTGCTGGACATTTAGGCTCTTGATTGCTGATCAAGTGCTGAAATCCAATAGGCCATTTACTCAGTCCTTGAAAACAGCGAACAAAACCAAACCTCAACTTATTAGTAGTAAAATGAACAGTAAAGAAAAAAACTATTCACCTCTATGTACTAACTAGTTGACTAAATTGAGGAGAGTGGACATACCAAGTGTTGATGAGGATGTGAGACAAATGAACCTTTTAGCATTGCTGGTGGGGTGTAAAATGGTACCATCACTTTGTTTCTTTTCTTTCTTTCATTTTTGGGTCTTTGGGTTTTTGTTTTTGTTGTTGTCCTTGTGGTTTCTTTCAAGACAGTGTTTCTCTGTGTAGTTCTAGCTATCCTGGAACTTGCTCTGTAGATTAGGCTGACCTGGAACTCAGAGATCCGCTTGCCTCTACCTGCCGAGTCTAGAGACAAGGAGAGACTGACTTGTCCCTCAGCGACCTCAGTCAGAGCTTAGGCTCTAAACCAACTTCTTTCTCTTTCCATGTCTGAGACTTTCTATACTGAAGCAATAGAGGAAAATAAAACATGTTGTAGAAGCCATTCTGCAGCCTGCTATCAAAAAAAGAAAGAAGGAAGGAAGAAAGGATGGAAGGAAGAAAGGAAGGAAGGAAGGAAGGAGAGAGAGAGAGGGAGGGAGGGAGAAAGGAAAGAAGAAAATGAACATGTTCTCGTTCTTCTCCCCTAGCCCACTCCCCAACAGGGTTTCTCTGGGTGGTCCTGGCTGTCCTTGAACTCGCTCTGTATACCGGCTGAACTCGAACTCAAGAGATCCACCTGCCTCTGCCTCCCCAAGTGCTGGGATTAAAGGCGTGAGCCAACACCTCCTGGCTGAAACGGGACATCGCTTCACTCCCCCTAACAACCCGTTCCACTTCTTGAAAACAGCTGTAGACATTCGTTTCTGAAATTGACCTGGAAAGGAAGCGGGAACTGTTCATTAGAAAGGATCCGTGTGTCCAGATACTGGGAAGGCGACAGATAGGGCGACCGCCCCAGCCACTGCGCCACTTGGGAAAGATAAACTCTGAGGACAGCGGGGAGCTGGAAACTGGCACAAAGCCTTTCCCGAGACTCCTCACTCTGACAGATCTCGGAGGGCTTGGTCCAGACTCCGTCGTCCAAGACAAACAACCAAGCCCTCGGACCCGGGACAGGGACGAGGACACCCGAGGCCCGGCCCCAGAGAGTACGGCGGCTGCTACCCGCCCGGGACGCGCAGCGACCCGCAACGGCTCCTCGCTCTCACCTCTCCAGTTCTTGTACTCGGCGATGTAGTAGTACTTGTTCCCCAGATGGTCCGTACCCACGTGCTCCCTCACCTCCCTCGACACAGAGCTCCACACAACGCGCAGCACACCCCGCAGCCAGCCCATGCTGGAGCGCGGCTCTCAAGGACTCGGGACTCTTCACTGGCCAAGAGACCCCGCCCACGCGAAGCCCCGCCCACGGCTCCGGAGCCCGTTCTCGCGCCTCCCAGTAACGCCGCTCTCCTTTGGTCACGTCCTGTCGCCGATTGGCCAATGGAAGCCCCTGTTGTTACGCGCTCCAAGCCTGTCATGGCGGCACCCAGGCCTCAGGCTGGTGTGTGCCACCGAGATGTTGAGTTTTCTGTCCGCTCGACAGTCGGGTTTGGAGGATCCTCTTCGCTTGCGTAGAGTGCAGTCCACGCGGAGGTAAGGCACGCCTTGTCGTTTCCTCTCTCGGTGACAAGTGGGAGTTAGGGTGGCAGGACCAGTTGACCGAGGATGAAGTCACAGGAGCCAGATGAGGAAGACCCGCCTGTAGGGGAAGGTATGAAGACCAAACGCGGGTCACAGTTATTGTAGCTTGCCGTCTGCTTGAAGAATGAAGTTGAAAGTAAGAGGGAGTCGACTAGATAACTGTCGCTCCAGGAGAGACCTGGTGGACCTGCAGGGCAGTGAGGGGGCAAGAGGAATGAAGAGATATGGGAAATCTCGGCTGGGTGGAATTTGATTCTCACCTGTATACCTTGTGGGTTGAGTGCTGGTGGCATAGTCGACATTTTCCCAACGGAAAGCTCTACTTGCAATTTTGCACAGTTTTGAAATATCCCGTATCACCAAAGCGAACAAAACAAGCTTCAGCGTAAGGTGGAAGGGGGGCTCTTCCTGTAACGTAATCTCAGAAGTGTTCTCTTATCTTTTTTTTTTTTTTTTTTTTTCGTATTCTAGTCAGTCAGAACTGAGTCACTAGTTCTGGCTTGCTTACGGCGAGCAAGTTACCTAAGGCCACCAATCCTAAGAATTAGAGACCGTTGGAAGTGGAAGCTGTTTCCAGCTGAACATCTACTACTTTCTCCTCTCCACAGAGCTTACCTACCCAGTCTGCTGGGTCATGACCTTTGGCTTCACACACGCTGGCCTCCAGTTGACTCTTCAGGGGCTCCTAACCCTGAGAGTATCTGAGTGACTTTTTGGGAGCTCAGAATGACAAGGAACAGCTCCTATGCTTCTTTTTCTAGATGCGCCCCCCCCCCATGTGTTTTGACCCCTCCCAGTAATGCTCTTCTCTTTCTCACTGCTCAGGGCACATGCAGCTGCAGTGAGGTGCTCCCCTCTACCACTTAACATATATTCTGCTCCCAAATGACCTCCCTTTGGTGCTGAGAGATGGAAACAAGTTGATCTTAGCCTGTGACTCTTTGAAAGAGTCTGGGAAGGGAGGCGAGATTGGCCTGAGCTGGTTGCCTCAGCTTCTCAGGCCAAGTACGTTCAAGCAACTTAAGAAGGAGATGAGGATGCCGGAAACAGTTTTATGTCTTCTCACCAAGGCTTGGTCCTGTGTTAAGTGCAGTCATGAGCTCTGGCCTGACAATCCTTCTACGCTGGAGAACACACAAGGACACCTAACAAGGCCATCAGCAAGCTCAGCCACCTGGAACACATCTACTTTAGACTCCAGAATCATCACCTTGTCATGGGTTCAAGGTCCTACAGCAATTACCAAGGAATGTGGCCTCTGAGGACAGAGCGGTGACTTTGAACCCCAGCCCTGTGCCTCTGTGCACTGCCTGGCTTCACAGACCTCCAGCAAATATACCAGTAAGCCACAGGGACCTGGGCCCTCACCAAAGGGCCCTTGTCCACAGGCCAGGGACATGCACCTTCCTCACACATCAGGTGTCTGGGACAGGTACTGCCACTGTCAGCACTCAGGTAGAGGGACATTCCATTTGGGGCCAACACCGTGACATCCCCAGGTGATGTGGCAATTCCAAGAGCAGACTGCGTTATGATATCCCTACCCTGTACTGAGCTGCTCGGGCCCTCAGAGCCACCTGCTTCCACTCCCGTTCTGACCTATGACAATACTGAGGATTGAACCGAGAGCCTTGTACATACAAGTGCTCTTCACAGAGCTGCAGCCCCAGTGTCCTGAAAGGTTAAGAACACTGGCATAAAAATGAGACAGAGCTGTTCAGATTGGTTTATGCAGAATAGCTGCTGGTCTACTTCTCCCTCCCCAAGTTTCTCTTGGTCATGGTGTCATCACAGCAACAAAAAGCAAACTGATAATCTTAGTAATCAATGAGGAGATTGGCAGTTTGTAGCAAATGTGTATAGGAAAATGGACAGTAGTAGGGTTAATGCTTTTTTACTACCGTGCATTGTCACCATGAGAAACTGAGAAGTTGGTGTCTTTGTGGAGAAGAGATTTATTAAGCACTCTTTGAGCTGTGCTTGCCTCCTGCTGGCTGGGTCACTTCTTGGTGTGAAGCAGGATCTCCTCTCCTCTACACTGGGCTGATGGTCACTCACCCTTCTGAGGCTGAGTGACCTTTGCCTTTTCCATGTTGGGAGAGCTGTGAGAGATCCCAAAGGAACTTTTAGGGTTGTTTGTGTCTGTTGGGGGAGGCGTGTACCTCTAGGACGCTTGAGACTACTTTTTTTGTTTATGTCCAGAAGTTCACCTTCATTGATTTTCCTAGTCTATGATAGTTTCTCAGAGGGCAGTACTGTGAGCCTTCTCATGGCCAGCTACTCCCATTGTGTCCCACTAGACTTTCACATCCAATATTTCTGCTTCTTATTTCTTTGGCACACTTTTATTTTGTTGACTAATTCCTTTATTAATTTTTGTAAAATTTCATGTGGGTTTTTGTTTTGTTTTCCAAGACAGGGTTTCACTATGTAGCCAAAGCATTTTGGGTGGCTGTCATCACATAGCTCCAAAGCCCATGTTATCTCAGCTTTGGATCCTCTTGATCTTCTTCTCCTATGGAAGTTGAAATTTCTGTGATTCTTCATATACAGAATATGTTTGGATTATATCCAAAATATTTTGAACAGTGTTACTAGGCTCAAGGTCCTTCTTTATGAAGAATACTGATGTTTTTGTTTCAGTTGTAACTTTAGATTAGATTTAGGCTGCAGTTTCTACCTCTGTCTGTGGACTATGGTTTCTAACCCTTTTAGGTCTGCCCAGGTACATGCCACTCACAGGTCAGGCAGTGACAAGTGGCAGTTGTCTGATTCTTGAAAGTCTTTTGCTGAATATTCAGGATTGGATCCAGGAATGAGGATGAGTCATGGAGTTTGCAAATTATTTATAATGTGTCCTTCCTGATCTCTGTCTTTGCTGTGATTTCCCAACTTGTTGAAACTCCCATCTTGGTCCTTCAGCCAGAAAATTTGGCCTCTGGTTACTATTGTACTAATTTGCATATTTGGGCCCAGCAATTCCATGTTTAGGCCTTAGGCAGAGCTCAGAAGAATAAAGACAGGCTTTAAAAAAAAGATCATGGTCCTAATGAGAAGGGGAAAATAATTCACTTCGTTTAAACTGCGGTGTTGAATATAGTTTCCATTTCTGCACTTAAGAATCTTTTAAATTGTGTGATTCAAACTTTTATCCACTGGGTGTCCTCAGTTAGGTTTATCAGACTTTTCCTGAAAGTTCATCCTTAGATAATTTTAAGGACATTAACAGTTTAAATCAGTTTTTAACCTGTGGGTCATGACCCTTTTAAGGGGGGGGGTCTCATATATCCTGCACATCAGATGTTTTTATTATAATTCATAACAAAAACAAAATTATAGTTATGAAGTAGCAATGAAAATAATTTTGTGGTTGAGGTTACTACAAATGAGGAAAGTATTAAATGTTGACAGCATTGGGAAGGTTGAGAAGCTCTCTCATTTAAAGTAATGTTTCAAGTGAGACATTTGCATGTGGTTGTTGGTAGCTTGTGTAGAGGCTTACATTAACAAATATGAGCACCTTTAAATGTGGTAAGAAAGTAAAGACTTGAGTATTTGTGGTAATCTAGGTAATCTTGGGGAAATAAGCAATTTGTGTTAAATTGTTCCTAGTGTTAAGTTGTATCTTTTTCTCTCTGTTTTTGAAGGGTCCTAGGACTGGAGTTAAACACAGATAGAGATGTTGAAAGAATCCATGGCAGTGGAGTTAACACTCTTGACATTGAGCCTGTTGAAGGAAGATAGTAAGTTACATCTTCAGTTTTCTTTCTAAGTGAGATGCAGCAAAATCTTGCCTTTTCAGATTGACTGGTAAAGATCTCTTTAAAATTTTTTTTAAATTGTACATTGTAGCCTTTGTTGAATAGCATTTAGTCATTTGAAATAAAAACTCCAAACTACTGTGGCATAAATATATTCATGCTAAATCTATAAACCAGGAATTTATGTTGATGCAGAAGGCTTTTAAGTGCTAGGATGTGTCTTGGGTACAGTTGTTACTTTCAAGAAGTCTAATGGGAAGTGACATATAAGAAGCATAAATGTGTTTGGCAAACTCAGTTGGAAGCCAACAACCTTACTGAGTTTCTAACTTACCAGCCCTGTGAGCTTGTGCAATTTACTTCACCTCTCAAGTTTTCAATTGTCTTAGCTATTCAATGGGAATGATCATGCTTAACCTATTTGTCGTAAGAATTTGAGAAAATCTGTACTGAAAGTATGTTTAATTGTTTTTCCCCCTTGCCCACACTGTAGCTAAATGTGTTCCTGTACTGATAACTTATTGTCACACCACACCACTCGTAGGGGAAGGTTTTGGGGTGGAGAGTGCAGCTCAGTGGCAGAATGTATGACTTGCATGCACAAGGTCTGGGTTTAATCTAGAGCAGAATGAGAAGAAGAAAAGAAGGGTGGTAAGGCATGTGGGCATGTCAAGGAAATAAGACAAAATCAGTCCTTATTTAGTAGTTGTCCTAGAGTTTTTGTTTCATAGTAAACTGTTGTCATTTACATTAAAATTAGCCAGGTGGGTTTGGTAGACTTGCACTTGCTACCTTCACCTGCTGCCATAACAATAGCATTTAAAAAATGTGGGGTAAACAGTTCTCAACTTAGCACATGACTAAATGTAAAAGATGCTGCACAATAATTCTTTTCTTTCCCCCAGCTTTTCAAGGCTTAACATGCTAATTCCTGTTCAAAGACATTTGAGGGGCACTTGTTGATAAAATATATGCAGGTCCAAGGAACAAAGGTTAGCTGGTTGCTTTTGGTCATTGGAGTCAATAGGGAAGATACACTAATGTTCCAGCCAGCCATTTGGCATAGTGATTATATAACCTGCGAGTAACCAGTTAACAGAGTTAGTAAGAGCTGGTGGACTACAGTCTATGTGTGAAATGTGTTTGAAGAATGTAGGCTGAAGATGTTGTTATGGTGCATCAAATTAAAATCTGAGCCACATAGCATAGTAGCTTTCCCTTTAATACATGGTAAAAGCTATAACTGTTTATTTCTTTGTTTGCTATGATATACCATGTTTAATCCTGTTTAGTAGCAAAAAGAAATAAAGCTGAAAATATGTCAAATTGAAAAATGACTATTTTCTTTTCTTTAAGAAAAATCAGGATATGTATAAATTCTTCAGAATTATACTAATTTTATCATCCACTATGAATACTCTAGCTAAAGTATTAAAAACCACAGGCAAAATCAGAACACATAGATCTGCTAGACCAGACTTAGTTCCAAGATTAAATGTTATTTTAAGAAGACTGTCTATAAACTATTTTTAACAGGTTCAATTACATTTGCATACCCTCATGAAGATTAAAATTTGTGTATCTTCTAAATTCTTTTAACTTACTCATCTTTTGTAAGTTTTCTTTTCTACATGAAAACAATACCCTACCTCTTTAATATGATCATGATTAGCAGAATACTAACCTCACAGTTGTCAAAACCAAGAGAAATTAGAAATAAATGAAGAATGTTCCAGAAATGAACCAAGGAATAAGGGACACAGGCAAATGTATACAGGGTGTAATTCCTTGGAAATAGAAGGTGAAAAGCGGAGAGACCATAAAGATCAGAAAGAGAGAAACAGTCAAGAGTGAGCTGTAGCTCAGTGATGTAGTGCTTGCCTCTCATGTGTGAAGGCACCGGTTCAATCCCAGCACTAACCCTCCAAAAGGAAAAGAACTCAGACAGACAGGTACTCAGACAGTCAGACAGACAGAATAAAGATCAAGAAGATCCTGACTGCACATGACAGGAGTCCACCATGTGAATGCCCATGTGAGCAAGCAGAATAAATATGAAATTATAATTCAATAAAATTTTTTACTTGGAGTAAGATATAATAGCTGTGGTGTATAACGGACTGGATGACACTGTCACTGAAATTTGACTTTGGGATTTTTGCCCAAAGGAATAATTTTTTTAACCTAAAATACTCTGAGAATTAAGTCTTTTATATTTATTCAAACTGATTTTCAAGGCCAAAAAGGCAGGCATTTGTCAGTGGTTTACAGGAATTCTTGGAGTACTGTACTCAATAGCCCTTCTCTGGTATTCTACTGAGGTGAAGTCAGATATAGCCAGAATAACGAGAGGGACAGAAATATAAGGGTTGATGATGACCACTAATTCTAGAAAATAGCAATACTTTATGGAAATGTATAACTTTATGGATCTATGTATTGGTTTGGCTGCTGATATCACACTAAAGAAACCAATTATAAGAAATTTTCTTAAATACACTCTAAAAGCCTTAAGCTCAAAATTGCAGATCAAATGACCTTGGTTTTGCCAACATAAATCACAGGAAACAGAGCACGTCAGGGGAGCAAAGAAGCACAAAGGTGAATTTAAGGTCAGTATCATGAATAAAACAAAGCTCCTTTATTCATGATACACTTTTGGGTGATGAATTATGCAGTGTTCAGAAATGAAAGTCAATGACTATAAAAAATTACATTAGTGAGTAACTGATCAAAGATTGAGTTTTTCTACATTTGTGCTTTTATAAATGTTAAGAAATTGCAGTTTATTGAAGTCTGCAGAATTAACTGAAGTTGCTATCTTACTACTTTGGGGCATGTGTAGGCCGTGTCCGCAGTTAGGAAGTCGTCATCAGAGGGTGGGCTTCTCATGGTGATCAATGTGGCTTCTCATGGTGATCAATGTGACTTTTCTGTTGCCAGCATGTTGTCAGGTGGTTCGGATGGTGTGATTGGACTCTATGACCTTGAGAACACCAACAGACAGCCCTATTACACGTGCAAAGCAGCGTGTTCCGTTGGCAGGTGTGTATTTGAAAGTGTAACTTATGAATATGTAAACAGTTCAGTATCGTTTGCATCAAATGCAAAACATGAAAATAGCAGTCATATGCATGGCGTAACCAGAATTTTCAGTTGAAAATAAAAAAAATTCAACGGATGTTTTTTTGTCATGTGACTTTCTCCGAACAGTTTTTGTATCAGCTTTCAAATGAATTTTTAAAATTTGTGTACTTTTTGTTCTGTACCTGCAGAGCTTATCGCAGTAGCTGTGGTTTTAATGCCAAATAGTAGAAGGTTCATTTAGGAATCTTTCTGCCAATTATGAGTGCAAACTAAGTTTTCAACTGACATTAGTGGGGGGAAGATTAAAAATAGATTAATAACTATGTGGATCATCCTATCACCACACACACACGCAACTCCTTGTCTGTCTGCTCACTCAGAAGTGCTCAGTTTAAGCTGGGACAATGGTGGCTTACTCATTGCCTTTTTAATCCCAGTACTTGGGAGGCAGAACCAGGCAGATGTCTGAGCTTAAGGCCAGCCTGGTATACAGAGTGAGTTCTAGGACAGCCAGAGCTGCACAGAGAAACCCTGTCTGAAAAAACAAACAAACAAATATACCTATTAGTTCTGACTTCCCTGGCTGTTTGTTAATTTTTTTTTCATAACAGTCATTTAAATCTCTTGCCATCTGTGTCTGACCTGTTCTTAAGCCAACCTTGCCTTAGAGACTAGCCACCAGTGCTCTCACAGGGAGAAGCTTACAGAGCTCTGCAGTCATTGTGCGATATGTTCCTAGAGCACAGAGAAGGCCCCTAGATGTGTCCCTAAGATTTATAATTGTGTGTTTAAAATATAGTAGATGCTATTCATTTTAGAAGCCAATTTTTTTAAATTTCTCTTTGACTCTGCTTATTTTATTTTAGGTAATTTTGCTTGCTGCATCATTCTTACCAGGTTTCTGTGATAATGCATATTTTTAAAACATGTTGAAACCTGTAAAAACTACTGTGTAAATCAAAAGAAATATAGTTAAAGAAAAAGTTGATATCAACTAGGTGGCTCAGTGAGTAAAGGCACTTTGTCACCAAGCTTGGTGACCTTAGCTCTGTCCCTGAGAACCACATAGTAAAGAAGACTGGCACTCATAAATTGTTTTCCTACCTGTACATGTGGGCCATGTACACACACAAATAAATGTAATTAAAAATTGAGAAGATTATCTCATAGTGGCATATGCCTTTAATCCCAGAACTCGGGAAACAGAGGCAAAGAATCTCTGTGAGTTTGAGGCCAGCCTGGTTAACCTAGTGAATTCCAAGACAGCCAGGACTATGTAGAGAGGACTCTGTCTCAAGAACAAACAAACAATAACAACAACAACAAAAACCCAAACAATAACAACAAAACCAAAGAAATAAAACAAAATTCTCTAGGACTTCTTTTGTAGAATATTTTTTTATTCTTTGACCTTGTCATACATGAATTCAGTGCATCTTAATCATATCTACCTCCCACTTTCCCATGACCCTTCTCAACATGCCCTCTCCCAACTTCATGTTTTCTTCACTCGTAACTCATTTAGTCCAAATAGTGCTAGAGGCATGCTCATGGATCTTAAGTCATCCATCAGAACTTGGGCAGCATCCTGTTAGAAAAGTACCTCCTTCACCAGTTGCCAGTAGCTCCTTTGCTATGAGTGGAGTCTTATAAGCTCCTCTTCCATGCCTGCTGCAGTGTTGACTGGCTTGACCCTGTGCCAGCCTTAGGCAGATAACCATGACCACTGTGACTTCATGCAACAGCCATGTTGCCTAGATGACAACATTTGACAGCACTGCTTCCTGTCCTCATTTCCACATTCTGTCTACCCCTCTTCTGAGCCTCACAGTGCTGAGCACCCCAGGGTCACTTAACTTTGCACCTCGACCTGTTCTAAGTCTTTGCTTTAGCTGATGCCCCTGCAGAAAGAAGTTTCTCTGAGGTTGAGGGCAGCCATAGACTGTGGGTATAATCAGAAACATTTAGAAGGCATTTGGCACCACGTCTTTTTAGCAAGACAACCATAGTAAGTAAGTCACCCCTGAGCCTGCAAACTCCCTAGCTGTGAGCATTTGGCCAACTTTACAGTACCAGGCACAAATTCCTTTTGGTGGAGCAGACCTCAAATCCAGTCTTGCCACTGCTCACCAACTTACCTGGCATACCTGGCATGCAGCATCCATTTCTGGGTAGTATCACTGATAGTTTTTCCTCCGAGTGGCCTACAAGTCACCTTCCTACACTGTGAAAGCTAGCCAGCTAGGAGAAAGAGTTGTAGGTCAGTTCCAGCTTGATTTCTTGATGTCCTGCAACCAAAGGTTATTTTGTCTTTATCAGTAATGTCTTATCATCTAATCATGGTGGACAACCAAGATGAATAACAATAGCCAAGGGCCTCCCAGAGTTGTAACACAGCATAGCACCTGCTTCTTAAGAGGCTTGGGCCATTGAAACACTTTCCCTGAACCCTAATCAAAAAACAAAACAAAATTAAATTCTAAAGTAGTGGCCTGAAACTCACAGAGATCTGCCTACGTGTGCCTCCTGGGTGCTAGGTTTTAAGACGTGTGCCATTAATCTGATGTTATCTGACATTAAAATTTAGCATTAAGTTTATTAAATAGTGAAATATATACATTTTTCTATGTTTGACATATGTGTGTGTATGTATGTATGTATATATATATATATATATATATATATATATATATATATGCTATATAATGTTACCCCATGAGGAACTGTGATCGGGTGAGTTTTTTAGTATATAATATATGTAAATGTTTGTGTGTATCTATCTTATTTTATTATGACTTTTATTCCTAGGTTCAAACTCTAAAAGTATGACTTTGCATATCAAAGTGGTTATAGTTACAGTATCATTTAAAAATAATTTAAGTAAAATTTATTGTTATTGATAGATGAATTTAGTAAAATTCACTATGATACTTATAGGACACTTTTACTATTTATTGTTGGTATACTTAATTTGATTGTTTTTAAGCATTAAAAAGATTTAACTGTCAAAATTCCTCCCAAATGTACCTGAAAATAACATCATAGGTAAGAGAATGATACAACATTGTGTCCTGTTTTAAATTTTAAATTTTAACTATAAATGAGCTTTTGTTTGAATTTCTACAGTAAGGACTAGTTTTATTTATTTAAAACAACTCACCAGAAAGTCTCTTAAAATCAAGACTCTGTGGAGCATATCAAAGTTGATTCTACTTATTTCAAGTAGAAACGTATTGGAATGATGTTTGAATATCATGTGATTGTGGAAAAAATGAAAGAAATCAAATTTACCAAATGGTTAGAAAGAAAGAAATGCTAAAACAGGCAACAAGGCCAAGGTCACAATACAGAAATAATTCCCTTTGAACTTTGGTATGTGTCACCAGGCCCAGCTGTACGGCTTGACTAATTGCTCACTCTCCTTGGGATTTCCATTCATGCCTGGGATTGAGCATTCCAAATAAACCAATACAGCTCAGCACATAGCTTTGTCCTGGTGCCAAGGAAGAGCAAAAGACAATTTCTAGAGTCCCTTGCTTTCTGTAGCAGAAAGTAGGTACTTGCTCTCAACATAGCAGAGGTTCCCTGCAACTAACTAGAAGGAGTTTGGATCCTTGGCAGAAAAGAAAAAAGGCTCCTCTGCACTGCTGTCCACATGTTTGAGTGTCCAACATCTGTGGACAAACAATATCGTCTGGAATCCCATGGTGGTGTGTGAAGCATTGAGTTTCACTCTAGTTCCGTTCTAATAGTGGTAGCTGAGAAAGGAAGATCTCAAGCCAAAAGATCTATTTCTTCCCGAAAGGAAAGCCACTGCCTTCTCCAAAGTGAAGCAGTCCTCTGTAGTTTCCTCTCTCCCCCTCCTCCCCCGCCCCCACATACCATATACAGCATAGGAGTGGGTATATCCCACATGGCATAACTTAGAAGAAGGCAAGCTTCCACATCTCACTGTGGGAATTGAATCTGGAGATGCCTAAACATCCTCTTTCCCCTTCTGAACAGTTAAGACAAAGATGTGTGATGTCGTAACAACCTGTACCTTTCTACCCGAGCCTGCTTCTTTTTCATAATCATACCTTTGTAACTCACCTAGGTCAGCAGTTTTGATTGCTGTTGATTGAGTTTTGATTGCTGTTTTGTAGAAGCCATCCTGATGTTCACAAATACAGTGTGGAGACTGTTCAGTGGTATCCTCATGACACAGGCATGTTCACATCCAGCTCATTTGATAAAACTCTAAAAGTATGGGACACAAACACATTGCAGGTAAGTATTTTAAAACCTTTCCAAATTGCTATGGAACGTTGAATCCTGAACCATAGTGGTTAGTTTTTTGCTAAGATGTTCTGTGTGTCAGATATGAAAGCGGTATGGTTAAGGAAGCTAGGTAGTCGGCTTTTTATCCTGGTTACCTAACTTCTGCTGATTCGCTCCATGACAGTGGGAAAATGACAAAGCACCCTGCATCTCTGCTCCCTCATCTATAAATGAGGGCAAAGATGGCCCCTTCTAGAATGGTTTGAGGAAAGCATGAGCCAACATACATAGAACACCTAGCACAATGCCCAGCACATATTCAGCACTCAAAACCTTAGCAAATCTCTTTATTTACTTTGAGCTAAGGAATAGAATTAAACTTTTCTCCTTTTGATCTACAAACATGCAGGAAAAGAAAGTTTTTATAATATAGGTTAATAAAAATAAGTAGTAGAGATGAGAATTATATGAAAACTAATGAAATTTAATGTATAGTACTACTCCTTCCCTTCTGCTTTATGTCTTCGCACCTGTAAAGCCTCTCTATAGACATGTGGCTTCTTTTCAGAGTTGGTGTTTCCTGTGTTCTATGCCAGCCAGGATTGTGTAATAAGATCCTGTCTTAAAAACAAACAAAAACAAAGTGAATTCCAACATATATAGTAAAGATTAAATGCATGTCATGAACTTCCCATTTTGACCACAGTATCTTGTAGCCCAACCAGTCCTCCATTAGCAAAACCAGCAAAGTTCTGTTTAAAGGTTTTAAAAACCTGCTAAGGAATCTAGAATCTGATAGACTGGTTCTCAGAGAACAGAAGATTTATAAAAGTAAATTAAACTTTATAAATATTTCACTTTTTTATGTATAGCAAGTGACTGAGAAGGTGGACATTGGATAGCTTTTAAGAGACAGCAGCAGCTTGTCATAGTGATATATGCCTGTAATTCTAGTATTTGGGAGGCTAAGGCAGGAGAATCATGAGTTTGAAGCCAGCTTGCACTGTCTTGTGAGTTTAGGGCTAGCCTGAGCTGTAGAACAAGGCCTGTCTCAGAGCAGCAACAACAAAAATACACACACAAGAATGGATCCTGGATTCTGAAATGGGAATTAGGTAATTATTTTATTTGAGGGTTTTGCAGGAAGTACATCTGGAGATAATTCAGGAACTGATCTGTTTGAATCTGATTCAGAAGTGAGGCCTACTCTGAAAATAGAAATTGTTGAGTCAATAACGTTCGGTTGAAGGGAATAAAAACAAAACCCTCAGGGTGACCAGGGTTTATAGGACAAAAGAACTGGCAATAAACCCTGCAAAGTAATGAAAAGGAATAGCCTCAGAGTAAGGGGCAATCTAGTATGTCTTAACACCGGAAGCCAGGGAAAAAGATTGTTTCAAGGACAGTGGGGTGAAAAACCAGATAGATTAATGAGGCTATCAGTGATAGTGGAAGAGTAGTGTAAATAAGAATATTGAAACAAAACTAAGATTGCAGTGATTTAAGAAATGGTAAGGGGACCCTGAAGAGATGACTCAGTGCTTAAGAGTACTGGCTATTCTTCCAGAGGACACAGGTTCAATTCCCAGGACCCACATGGCAACTCATAACTGTCTGTAATTCCAATTCTGAGGGATCTGGCACCCTCACACAGACATGAATGCAGGCAAAACACCAATGCACATAAAATAAAATTAAATAATTAAAAAAAGAAGTGGTGATTAAGGATTGCTAAATGTGATAAGAAAGTGAGGAAAGAAAATTAAGGGATGGTGGAATAAAAGCTTTGTTTATTTTGTCTTGGGGAATAGATATTAAGAAGACTTAGCTTTCAGTACTGCTGGGAATAAGCCAGTAAGGACAGTAATTGGAGATATTCCATAGCTAACCTGTAGATTGAGATCGCCACGGTGTTGAGGGGATCTGAACACAAGCAGAGAGATTAGCTTGTGAAATGGGGAAGGACTTTTCCATGATGGAAATGAAGATCAGAAAGCTCAAACAAAAGTGACTGGCTGCGTAAGAGATTAGGAGATTTCTGAGTTAGTGGCTTTTATTTTCTCTTTGAGCTAAAAGATCTGATCACCTGTTGTGATTGAGTAGAGGTATCTGTGGACAGTCGAAAAAGCTGGCAATGCTGCAGGATATTGCAGGCAACTAGTTTAGTAAAACAGTGCTTTGTAGGCTGATAGTCATTACTAAAGGCTTTCAGTGAATGCTCTTCTAGCTACAGGGTCTTCTGGCTACAGGGTTTGCCTGAGTAAAGCATAGACTTGCTAACAGTAAGCTCTGACTTGGCATGTCTTCTTGTAAATAAAGTGCTATTAGAATATAAGCATCTTGGCTAGTAGCTGCTTTGGCAGTACCGTAGCAGAGACATCTGAGTATCTTTACTCATTGGCACTGCAAAAAAAAGCTTACCAGCTTTTTGTATGTGAGTGCAGCAGTAAATTCAAAAAAGAAGGTATTTTATGATATTCAGGGTAAAGGTTTTGACAGATAGGATAGCAACAGAGAGAAGGTATTTTATGATATTCAGGGTAAAGGTTTTGACAGATAGGATAGCAACAGAGAGAGTGGTGTTGGATGTTTTGGACTTTACAGTGGACAGGAAGGAGTGCTAGGCATTCTGGGACTTGTTCAAGAGCCCTAGAGTAGTTGGTAAAGAAAGCCAAAAGGAGATACTGCATTACAGATGACTTCAGCTTATGATTTCAGAGGTATGATTAGCATCCTGGGATGGGAGCTGGGGCCAGGTGGCGCCGAGAGTCAGAGCCAGCCAGCTCGTTAATGGAGATGCCAGCCTGCCAGAGAGAGATGCTGAGCCAGAGGCTTGTCTTGCCTAGATTTCTGGGATTTCATATATTTTAGCTGATAAATTGCTAACAGTCCATCTAAAACATGTTTAACATTGCTCTGGTTTTACAGTTTTAACTTCTCTTGATTAATAGGCTGCAGATGTCTTTCATTTTGAGGAAACAGTTTACAGTCATCACATGTCCCCAGCAGCCACCAAGCACTGTCTGGTAGCAGGTGCGTACACATTCTTTATCTTTTGGCATATGGAAACTCTCCGATTTTAGAGTTAGTTAAGTTTGACAGAAAAACTTTAACCCAGTTAAAGATTACTTTAAACAGTATACACTAGTTAACTCCAACACGTGCTAATGGCTAGGATTCAAACAGAGCATCAATTCTCTTTTTCCCCTTTCTTCTTTCCTTTGGTTTGCTTCGTTCAGAAAATATGTGTCTGTTTCCTATGTTCTTTTAAGTCACTAAACTTTTAGTTATTTTATATGAACAAAATACAGCAGCTTGGACTGACTAGTTGCTCAGTGGATAGGGCTGTTTGCTGCCAAGCCTAATGCCTAGAATGTGATCCCTGGAACCCGCATGGTAGGACAGAGTTACTATAGCAACAGCTATGACTCAACACATTCTCTCTCTCTCTCTCTCTCTCTCTCTCTCTCTCTCTCTCTCCCTCCCTCCCTCCTTCCCTCCCTCCCTCTCTCTCTCTCTCTCTCTCTCCCTCTCTCTCTTACACGAAATAAATAAAAGCAATTTTTTAAATTTGATAACTTTTACAGCTCAACACAATAAAAGGAAAACATCTTTCTTTTTAACACTGATTAAAAGCAAGAGGGCTTTTATATGAATCCTGCAACAACAGCAATCTATGCATAAAGAGGAAAAAAATGTTAACCTAATACCAGGTATCCAGTCCCCAGGACTCTGTTATTCCTGGGCACTGCATGAATCTCCTCACAGGCAGACATCAAGTAGCTGCTTCTTCTCTAAGAGCCAGACGCTAAATAATCTTCAAGATCCGTCCAGCCTGAGCCAGAGTTGCTATGGAGCTGTCTCTAGCAGTTGGAGAGACAGCAAGAGTACTAACTTGGGAAAACTGAGCTGTTGAGATTGAATGATTTCATGTGATAAAGTGGCAAAGAATGATGCATACACTTAGAATGCTATGTGTATGTGATAGAGGCTCCCTCATGATTTTCACTGAAGTTACCTCTCGGGTGTCTCTGCACAGTCCTACAACCTGTGCAAATTTGTACTGTGATAAGGTGAGACTAGGCAATGGAAAACACAGTTCTGCTCTGAATAAAGTGCAGATATTTCTCTAGTCATAAACAATAGTGATGGCTTAGATGTCTGTAAATGTTGTGATTATGAGTGATAATTTGCTGAGATTTTTTTAAAAAATTTATATTAAGTAATATAAAACCTTTTCATCTTTCAACAGTTGGTACTAGAGGACCCAAAGTACAACTTTGTGACCTAAAGTCTGGATCCTGTTCTCACATTCTACAGGGTAATTTATTTTATTTTATTTTTTTTTATTTTGGAACAACTACTACTTTGAGTAAGCTGCTCAGTAAAAAGAAACATCACTAACAATGTGTCTTTGTAAAGACACATGACTGATGCACTTTGTACTAGTCATTAAGTCAACAGAGAAATAAAAGTCCTTGTGTGTATTATTCTTGGGAAACTGAACTGTTAAGACATTGATATGAACAATGACCACAAGGGAAACTCAGGGGATATGGAAAGTAGAAAATCCAGCTCAAAGCCTTCAGCTGTTTCTGCATTTAAAACACTGAATGAGGAATCAAACTGGCATCATTAGACGTGTCTTGTGACTACTGCTTGAGAATGCGGCTAATGAGAAAGCTTTGTTCTTCATATTTAAATCTCTTTTTTCCTTAGTACAAATATTTTAGAAAAAGTGTTAGAGCAATACTTTGAGGAAAGTATATTAATATAAATAATTTCATTAATTTTATCTATATTATATCATCTAATTCTAAACAATGAAATAAATATGGGAACATAATTCAGAAATGCAGCAATTCTCCAGCCCCGTGGGTGGCATTTATGTATTATCAGTAATTTCTATTGATTAAAAAGTTAGGCAGGTAAAAATTTCTGACTTGAATACTTCCATTAGGTAAAACTATTCTACAGGTTTATCATCTGTGTTCTCTAGAAATAGAACTGTTAAAAATGCTTTTTTCAGTCAAGAGATTTTTCTTTTTTTTGTTATAGCTTTGTAAGAATTATAAAATATTCATATTTCTTTAAAATGCTTATGTTTTATTGCTATGTATTTCTGTTGATAGGTGCCTCAGTTATGTGCACTGAATGATACAAATTAGCAATTGTATTTTTTTCCAAAGCAGAAACCATTCCTTCTATCTTAAAAGTCCTGGGTTAAAAACTCCCAACAAATCTCACATTAGTATTTAAACATAGACACTGCAAGTTTAAGAAGTAGTCATATCTATTCACTATTATTTATGCTTGCTGTTTTCTGAATCAGGCAAATTATTGACTGCTTATTTTTATTGTTTTGTTTTCTTTTTTAAATATTTTACAAGACTTTTTATACACTTGTATTTGTAGGTCACAGACAGGAAATATTGGCAGTGTCCTGGTCACCACGCTATGACTATATCTTGGCAACAGCAAGGTAAAGTGTAATATATTTCGTTTCACTATTAATATTAGTAATTAGAAGCCTTTTGAAAGATTGCATTTTCATTCGATACATATTTTATCATATACGGTTGTTTGTAACTGAAAATGAAATATTGAGTAACAAATTTCAAATTATATCAGCAAAGAAAATTTCCTTTGCATCTTGTGTGTGTGTGTATGTTATGTGTGCAGGTGTACATGTCTGTGAGTGTAAGCCATAGGTTGACATGAGTTGACACCCTCCACTGTATCCATTGAGAATCTGATCCTTGAGCTCATCAGTTGAGGTAGGTGGGCTGGCTTGTTTCTGTGTCCTCAGCTCTGGGATACGGGGGTTACACAGCTGCACTTGGTGTTGCAGGGGACCTACACTCATGTCCTCATGCTAGTACTGCAGGCCTCACCTGGTAAACTGTCTACCCAGTGCCCTCCATGGCATGATCTTGAAGGCATTCACCTTTTACAACAAAGGGAAAGCAAGAGAGTCTCTGAAGTCACATGAATCTGCTGGTACTGGCAGTGAAGCTATTGTGTAATTTTCCTACATGGAAGTATGACAGTGTCATTTTTTTCAGTTTCTTTAACCCATCTGTCCATTGATTTAGTTTATTAGTATTTAAAAGCTTCTACCCGTTCCAAGCATTATACTAAAGATGCTGGTTGATCAAAACTTCAGAAAGCTGATAGTCTAGAGGAGGAAAGATCGGTGCCTGCAGAACATCCTAAAATGCCTTACAGCAGTAGACCTACAGAAAGAGAGCAGGACCACTTGCCCTCAGTGAGGTGGAACAGCGTGAGGGTAGGGTAGTCATTGGAGCGGTAGTAAAGATACAGTAGGCTGTTGGGGGAAAGGCGGGCTACAAGTACGTAGAACCTCTGGACAGCTGTACTCAGTTCAGGAAATCGACTACAGCTACACTGAGCCACAGAAATCCAAACATCATCTGACATAGACAATGAGTTTTGGTGTTTAAAGGAAAGTACCTTACCATATGGAAGTTGTGGAAGCCCTTCTAAAAGGAAAGAAAATCACATAAACAGAAAATTGTAGGAAGGGCCAGTGACCTTAGGAAGTAAAAATATGTGATTTCTGAGGTACAGCCATGTCTAGACTGTGACTATTTAAAGACATCTAGGACTAGCAAGATGGCTTAATGGTGAAGATGCTAGCTGCTAAGCCTGCTATGGAGAAGAGAACCAGTTCACACAAGTTGTCTTTTGACGTTTGCGATGCACTCATGTACATACTTGCACATGTATGCACATATGCAAAATTAAGAGTTTGTAAAGAATATTATTAAGATCCTTAGGAGGACATGATAGATAAATGAATCTGAGAGCACATGTCATCACTGGGTGATTTTTTTTATTTTAATTTTTTCATAATTTATTCATTATATATCCCAATTGAAGCCCCCTCCCTTAATTCCTCCCAGTCCCACCCTCCATCTTCTGAAAGAGGGAGTTCTCCACTATTGCCATCTGCCCGTAGCTTATCAAGTCTCATCAGGACTGCCTGGATCCTCTTTCTCTATGGCCTGTAAGACTGCATCCCCAGGGACAAGTGATCAAAGAGCACGTAACCAAGTTCATGACAGAGGCAGCCCTGCTCGCCTTACTTGGGAATCCACATGGAGACTGAGCTGTCAATCAGCTACATCTGAGCAGGGGGTCTAGGTCCTCTCCATGCATGGTCCTTGGTTGGTGCATCAATCACTGCAGGACCCCCTGGGCTCATATTTTTTAGCTTTGTTGGTCTCCTGGTAGAGCTCCTGTCTCCTCCATGTCCTTCTATCACATACACACACCCCTTCTTCCATAAGACTCCCTTCACTCTGCCCAAAGTTTCACTGTGAATCTCAGCATCTACTTTAATCCCCTGTTGGGTAGAACCTTTCAGGGGACCCTCTGTAGTAGGCTCCCATCCTATTTCCTCTCTTCCACTGTTTCTGGTGTCTATCCTGTTTGCCATTCTGAAGAGATTTAGGCATCCTCCCTTAGATCCTCCTTAGTGTTTAGCTTCTTTAGGTCTGTAGATTTTAGTATGTTTATCCTCTATTATATGGCTAATGTCCACTTATAAGTGATTATATACCATGGTGTCTTTCTGTTTCTAGGTTACCTCCCTTAGGATGATCTTTTCTAGTTCCATCCATTTGCCTGCAAATTTCATGAGTTCCTTGTTTTTAATAGCTTAGTAGTATTCCATTGTGTAAATGTGCTACAATTTCTGTATCCATTCCTCCATTGAGGGACATCTAGGTTGTTTCCAGATTCTGACCATTACAAATAAAGCTTCTATGAACATACATGAGCAAATGTGCTTGTTGAAAGATGGGGCATCATTTGGGTATATGCCCAGGAGTAGTAGCTGAATCTTGAAGTAGTGCTATTCCCAAGTTTCTGAGAAAGTCCCCGATTGATTTCCAAACTGGTTGTACAAGTTTGCACTCCCACAAGCAATGGAGGAGGGTTCCCTTTCTTCACAACCTCTCCAGCATGTGTTGTCACTTGAGTTTTTGATCTAATAGGTGTAAGATGGAATCTCAGAGTTGTTTTGATTTGCATTTCCCTGATGGCTAAGGATATTGAGAATTTCTTTAAGTGTTTCTCTGCCATTCGATATTCCCTGTTGAGAATTCTCTGCTTAGCTCTGTACCCCATTTTTTAAATTAGATTATTTGGTTTGTTGGTGTCTAATTTCTTTAGTTCTTCACATATCCCAGATATTAACCCTCTGTCAGGTATAGGGTTGGTGAAGATCCTTTCCCAGTCTGTAGGTTGTCATTTTGTTCTGACGCCAGTGTCCTTTGCTTTATAGAAGATTTTCAGTTTTATAAGGTCCTATTTGTTGATTGTTGATCTTAGAGCCTGTGCTGTTGCTGTTCTATACAGGAAGTTGTCTCCTGTGCCAATGAGTTCAAGGCTCTTTCCCACTTTTTCTTCTAAAAATTTAGTGTGTCTTATTTTATGTTGAGGTCTTTGATCTACTTGGACTTTAGTTTTGTGCAGGGTGATAGATAAACATGGGTTTATTTGTATTTTTCTACATGTGGACATCCATTTAGACCAGCAGCATTTGTTGAAGATGCTATTCTTTTTCCATTGCATGATTTTGGCTTCTTTGTCAAAAATCAGGTGTCCATAGGTATGTTGGTTTATTTCTGGGTCTTTGACTCGATTCCATTGATCCACCAGTCTGTTTCTATGTCAGTACCATGCAGTTTTTATTACTGTTGCTCTATGGTACAGCTTGAGATCAGGGATGGAGATACCTCCAGAAGATCTTTTATTGTAGAGGATTGTTTTAGCAATTCTGTGTTTTTTTTTTTATTCCATATGAAGTTAAGAATTTTTCTTTCAAGGTCTATAAAGAATTGTGTTGGTAATTTGATGGGAATTGCATTGACTATGTTAATTCTATCAAGCCATGAGCATGGGACATCTTTCCATCTTCTGATATCTTCTTCAATTTCTTTCTTCAGAAACTTGAAGTTTTTTTTCATACAAGTCTTTCACTTGCTTGGTTAGAGTTACACCAAAATAACTTATATTTTTTGTTCACGGGTGATTTTTGGAGGATAAATGGATACATGTTGTTTTACTTGAAAGAAAGTAAAGTGTCTAGCTTCTAGAAGGTGTTAAATGTAGTTTTCTACTGAAGACTTTTTGAGCTCAAAAAGCAAATGAAACTAGATCAAACTCTTCATTATATATCTTATTTTCAAACTTTTGATATAGAAAAGCAAGAAATGCCAAACTGATGCTAAATAAATGCTTAAGCAATCAGAGTCCTTAACTGCTTGATGGTCTAGCTAGCATTTGAGAAGTAACAGAAAGTAAGTCATACTTATCATGATACAACTTTGGACAAAAGCAAAATTTTGCCCTTGTGATCTGATAAGAGAGATTACCTTTCTTTGCTACCTTTTCACTATTTTATGTGCTATTGAATATTTAGTATTGGATATTTATTGAAAATAACAATATAGTACAATTGTAAGCATATATTTGTGGTAATAGTGAAATGTTTGTGTTCAAGCTGGCAAAGAGTGGAGTTATCCTAGCTACATATTTCAATATAAGACTTATTGTTTTTTTTTTTTCCTTAGTGCTGACAGTAGAGTAAAATTATGGGATGTGAGGAGAGCGTCAGGATGCTTGCTTACTCTTGATCAGCATAATGGGAAAAAGTCACAAGCTGTTGAATCAGGTAATGAAGACCACATTAATATAGAAGTACAGTAATGGTTCCTATGGTATTTTTTAATTGAAATCAAACAATAAATATATATTAGCAAATTAAAACCCACTTTTTAAATGGCATTCGTCATGAATCAGTTTCTTGGTTTTTAAATGCCATTCATCATGTATCAAACTTACTTGGTTTTTTCTCTCAAGATACAAATAACTGTGTGGACTGCTTTTGCCTCCAGAGTTTCAAACATAAAAAAAAATTCTTGTGTAACTTGGTTTGCAAATACTTTTCCTTTAAAACCAACCATGCAGATTCACTTTTACACAGATAGCTACAGTGGATTCAAGAAATAGTGAGGTTTTGTGTTTTTGTGTCACCATAAAAAGTACAGGTTGCGGTCAGTATAAGTTAGGTGCCATTCCCTTGTCATTGCAGCTCAGTTGTGTTTTTATAAGGGATTTAATTCCTGGGTAGAAGTAATTCTCTGGACTAGAAGTATATTAGGATGAACATGGCATGAAACGAGATAACTCTTTAGGTTCTTTTTTTTTTCCAATTTAAAATGATATAAATTTTTATTTATTTTATTCTCTGCTAAACCTTCTCGAGATAGAAAATACTAATTTTTTTCTTCTTTTCTTTATTTCTTTTCTCTCTGATAATTCTGGGAATTGAACCCAGGTTGGCCTAAAACAAATGACCCTCTTTGCCTTCCAAGTGCTAGAATTACACACATGCACTGCCATTTTAGATTTTTAATACTTTGTCAAGTGATTTCTAGTTCAGAGGGAAATATATTAAAGGGCTGAAAAGTGTTTAAAGTTTTGATATTAAACTGTACATTTAATTGAATTTGATAGCACATACTACTTACTGAAAAAAATTATATTTAACCTTTTTTGCTTATTCATTTCCTCTGTATTCATGGTTCTTTTAATGTAGCTTATTGTGTTCACATAATCTAAAGGTTGGTTAATTTATGCTCAACTTGTGTTTTAAGTAATTTATTATTTATTTTTGTTTGTTTTCTGTTTTTTCTTTTTCTTTTTTAATTTAAATTTCTTTTTTATAATTTATTCACTTTACATCCCAGTTTTAGCCCCCTCTCTCATATCCTCCCAATTCTACTTCCTTCCCTTCCCTCTCCCCCCCCCCCCCACATTCCCATCCCCTAGTCTTCAGAAAGGGGAAGCTCTCCTCCTCTACCATCTGACCCCAGCCAATCAAGTCTCATTAAGACTGCATAAATCCTCTTCCTCTGTAGCCTGGCAAGCCCCTCCCTCCCCCACTAGGGAAAAATGATCAAAGTGCAGGCAACAGATTCCATGACAGAGACAGCCCCTGCACCCCTTACTAGGCAATCCACATAGAAACTGAGCTGCCTATCGACTGCATCTGGACAGGGGGCTAGGTCCTCTTCATGCATGGTCATTGGTTGATACATCAATCTCTTCAGGGTCCCTGTGGGCCCGTATTTGTTGGTTTTGTTGTTCTTACGGAGTTCCTGTCCTTTCTGGGTCCTTCTATTCCCTCACTTTTTCCTAAAACTCCCTGCTCTCTGCCCAAAGTTTGGCTGTGAGTCTTGGCATCAGGGCTTCTCTATGTAGCTCTGGCTGTCCTGACACTCTCATTAATTATTCTTTAATGAATTTAAATACATGTTAACAGAAAAATATAAACCAAATGTGTTTTCACTGCAGCCAACACTGCTCACAATGGGAAAGTTAATGGCTTATGTTTTACAAGTGACGGGCTTCACCTGCTCACCATTGGCACAGATAACCGAATGCGGCTCTGGAATAGCTCCAGCGGGGACAACACCCTGGTAAGAGGCCTTAAAGGACCCTTTCAATTAATGGATCTGTGATGTACATTCTGTACTTTTCTATATACGTGAATCACAGCTGTTAATATGTTTTAAAAGATAATGTAGAATTCTCAAGTCCAAGCAAGCTCTTCCACCTGGCATGCCTGGCACATCCTGCTTTCTCCCAATGGCACGGCTATAGTGGAAGTGTACCTTGATGCTTCTAATTAAAAGGTTGAGAACTGCTGATACAGATGAAGTTACCGACAGTCAAAGTGTGCATTTCTAGCTAATCACATTCCCTTTCTTTACCTATCCTTTGTAGCTAATAGTTCTCTTTAAAATACTTGAGGGGTCACTTTTATTACTAATATTAACACTAGTATTTGTAATGCTGAGTACTGATAAGAATGTCCTTTTGTGTATGTGATGATAGCCTCAGATCCAGAGGCTTCTGCCTGCCAGGCAAGCACTCTACCACTTAGCTGCATAAGTGCTGTGGAGTGGCTCTTTGTCTGTCAGGGAACCTCAGGCAGTGGTTCATACCTTAGACTCTTCCATTGCTGTGTTATTCCATGGCCCTGATCAGCCTTCTTCTCTTTCTTTCCTTTCTTCTTTTAGTAAGAATGTACTTAGCACTTAACTTATGTGCCAAGAAGTACTCTACAGCAATAGACAAAGCCTAGGGAAGCCTGGTCTTGGGAAGCTTCCATTCTAGGAAGGATTAAAAGAAAACAAAATCAGTCAGTTCATGGGTGAGCATAAAAATGAAACTGGAGAAAGGAAAAGCAAGTCCAAGGCTGGGCCAGCTAGTGTGTTCAAAGCAAGACCCTATCAAAGGAAAAACTTAAGAGAAAAAACACTAAGAAGTTGGAGTACCTGGGTTTCATAGGACAGTCAAATTAGACTTAGTTGAGAAGTTGACATTTGTGCTGGAGAGATGGCTCAGCCGTTAAAGGCTAGGCTCACAACCAAAAATATAAGAAGTTACATTTGACCTAGAGGAAGTAAAAGAAGACTTCCTCAGCTACTTGAGAGTTAATCTAGGGAAAGAAAGGAAAAATGTGTAAAGACTGATGTGGTAGCATGATGAATGCTGTAGAACAACTGGGAGCTCTTGTGTTGAAATCCAGACAGTAAAAGGAGGAAAGTGACAGGAAGTGCAGGATGCCCAAGCAGCGAGGCCTGGGAGGCCTGTGTAAGGCTTAGGAGAGTGACAGCTGGTAAAAAGTGATAGGATCACACTGGAAAACGTTCTACTCCATGTGTCAAAGCTCATTATGATAAATGCAAATGCACGTATTTAATATGGCTTTATTCTACTTTTGTCTCCTTATTAAAGATGGTCCTCATGCTTTCCAGGCTTGCCAGTAAGTCTATATCCACAACAGTGAGTTTAGAATGGAAAATAGGGTTGTTAATGAACTTTATCAAAATACATTATTCATGAAGACATAATGAGGTTAACTTAGACACTCTCCTACAAAGGACACTTGAGGGGCTCGAGACACTGATCCAAGAAAAGTCAACTCTGGGAGAAACCCTTCCTTTAAATGTTAAAGGGCTTGTCAGGTCAAAAACCGAATTTTGTTCCTGTCATTTAGTAATTTTGAGAGTGTTGGGTGATTTACTTAATCAATACTCTTTTCAGTTTTGGTGTCAACACTTTGTAAATCAAGGGTATTGTCTGCCTAAAAATAATTACAAATTTAAAAAGTAGTGCTGAGCTGCCACGTAGGGGCCAGAATGAATGTGGTAATTGTATGTATTTGCCTTGTGTAAGTATGTATAAGTACACTTTTCCAATATATCTTTAATTATAAATTATATACAAATTTCAAGTCTACATATTAAGCTTAGTAAGGTTTTTTTTTAGATAATGATAAATAGAAATAGAATTTTTAAAAATTTCTCCTGTTTATAACCCTTAATGGATCATGATGCAATTTTCCCGTGGTTTGTAGACTGAAGTCTGGACACCATGCCTTAAAATACAGAGCAAATTCCTGCAGGGAAAGTTCACAAAGAGACTAGTTTGGCACAACAACAACAAAAAAGAATTCAAAGTAGATATTGGTGATGTCCGTTCAGTTACTGGTGTTATCTGTTATATTGTGACTGATAATGTCAGAGAACAAAGACTGTTCTTTACTCATTGACACCACTGTAAGCCTCCCACTGTGCTGCTAATTTCTCTTTGGTTCTTTTTCCTGTGACTTCCAATGTTGCTGCTAGGCTCATCTCCTATTGATTACTCTAATATCCTAATTGTGCTAGCTTCTCTCCTTGGAAGTCTTTCGCTAATTCCTCCAAGTTTTTGCAGTGTTCAAACTGAATGCCTTTGCCTGCTGTATAAGTTCTAGCTCTCTCTCCCATTTCCCCATCTTTAGTGTATTGAACTCCTTTGAGGTATTTAGATTTGCCATACTCCCTTGCCCTTCTGTTCTGCTGTCCAGACTGTTACCTTTGCTTTAGTATAACCCCCCTGTTGCTATTCTCAGCTTTCAAGGTTCATCTGAGGCGCAGCCTGTCTTTGGTTCTTCTACTCTACTTTAGAAGCTTCCAGAACACCATGTGCTTAATTGTCTTGCAGTGTACTATGATCACCACTTCATACAGTGAAAGAAAAATATTATATAATAGAATGTTTCAGTCATTTAGTTGTATAGTTTTAATGCAGTATTTGAGGTATTTGAGTCTGACATTTTTTTTTCTTTTTTTGAGTCTGACATTTACTAGCCAAGATACGTTGCTCAGATTACTTAGCTTTTCCATGTGTTCACTTCTTTCTGCCCTCTTTCTGTGATGTTTCCTAACTCTTACAGGGTTAATACACGTGTCC
Organism: Pachyuromys duprasi; assembly: GCA_028658305.1. Taxonomy (NCBI): domain Eukaryota; kingdom Metazoa; phylum Chordata; class Mammalia; order Rodentia; family Muridae; genus Pachyuromys; species Pachyuromys duprasi. The sequence goes on from CM053750.1 coordinate 12,910,307, forward strand.
TGTGTAGGGCTAAACATGCACCAGTCACTTACTCTCAGCATTGTGATCAGTTATGAGTTTTTGCACTAGCTGCTACCCACTGCAGAAAGAAGTTTCTCTGAGCAAGGTTGAGAGCAGCACTGATCTCTGGATATAAACATAAACAGTTAGAAGGCTGTGTGATACTGTGCCCATTAAACAAAACAATAGTAGTAGGTCCCCACAAGGAGATATGATTTTCACAGCCATGGCCCTTTGTCTGTATTTGCAACAAAAGTGGCCTCAAATCCACTTACTTAGAAAATGTTTTATTACCCTCAGATTTTTCATGCCACTATGGCACCAGGGGGCACATTTGCCATGGCAGGTTGGTATTGTTGCATTGAGGGTTTATCATTGAGAAATACCATTAATGACTTTTCCTGTTGTAATTAGTATATAAGTATGGTCTAATAATATTTATTATTAGCCCTATAATTATTATGGCCGTATTATCTAACCTGTTATTATAATCAATAAAAGATACAGATACCTGATAAATTTTAAAATAGCTTTATCTTACCTGAGTTAGGACAGATATTAACCCTCTAAATTACCTCTACCTCCCAGCTGCATCCAGGCTAATCTGCTGTAATAATTTTTATCCAGGCTACTTCCCATCCATAATTCCATAAGTACTTGCTTATTCTCTCATCTGGACCATTTTCCTCCATTCATGCTGGCCATGTGCTTCTTTCCATAGTAACCCAATCAAAGCTCCCTGTTTCCTTCCTTTTCCAAACCCTGTACTTTCTTCTTCCCATGATCCTCCTCCCCTCAAAGCCCATGATCTTTGGCCACACCTACGCCATTCTACCCTTCCCTGGTTTAGTCCTTTTAACTAGCTAATCACGAATAATTTCTTAGGCAAGGTCACTAACATCATTTTGGGGTACATGAGTGTCTGCTGGTAAAAGACACCAAGCAGACCTTGGAGAGCAAATTAATTAACAATCAAATACAAAGCACCAGACCATGCTGTTAGACTTCTCTCCCTCAGCAACCTGCAACCTGCATAGCACCTTCTAACAGTGAAAGCTTGCTGGCATAGAGGAAGATTTTGGGTCAGTTCTAACTTGCTTTCTCTATGTACTGTATCCAAAGTGAACAGCATCTTCAGCAATAGGATTCTTCCATTATGATGGGCAAGCAAGAGCAATGGCTACAGTTTTGTTGTTTTAAGGCCTCTTGGGTTCTTACTGACCAGTAACTTGTAGGAAAGTATACCATTCCTGGCACTGAGATTTTCATTCAACTATGTCTTCTGTGGGAGGCATTGTCCATGCATGATACCTGTGTTCAAACTCCTTTTTTTTGTTTTTTTGTTTGGTGTTGTATTTTTTTTTGTTATTATTGTTTTGTTTTGTTTTTGACAGGGTTTCTCTATGTAGCCTTGGCTGTCTTAGATTCACTTTGTAGACCAGGCTGACCTCAAATTCACAGAGATCTGCTTGCCTCTCCCTTCCTTAAACTCCTTTAATGGTACAGGTCTCCATAAGGATTTTTTTTCATACAACCTTAGTTTTCATTAACCCAAGTCCCTCCTCCTCTTCCTCCTTCTCCTTCTCCTCTTGTTCCTCTCCCCATTCTCACTTTAGCTCCTAGTAATCCCTTGTGCGTTCTGTGCTCCCCTCACCTCTAAGCTCCTCCCCCTTCCCGATTATGGACCCCTTTTAGCTTCCTGAGTCACTTCTTTCCATAGTGGCTTATCAGTAGAAATAAAAGATTGTTCTTCCTAACCTGTAAGAATTAATAAATCCGGATGTAACTGGTGCCTTCATTTCCCAGGTGAACTCATGTGCATGATTTCATTTATGTTTTTACAATAACACTATGGTAAATGGTGTCGTTTCCATTTAGCAGATTAGAAGAATGAAATTTAGTGGTTAAGCCTGAGTGACCCTCTAACACATAGATTTCAGAACCCAAGTTCGTTGTTTAGTGGACTACAGCTGCCATGGGGTGGCTAAAGGCACAAGCTTCTCTCCATGGGAAGTTAACACTTTGAGTTGTATTGCCATTATGCTGCATTGAGTCCTCTGGGCATATTACTCTCTGCTGCTTAATTGTTTCCTTAAAATAAATCCTCAGGAGCAATGACTATATTAAGAGGTAATAATAGTGTTACTGTTCAGTGAGTGAGTTCTGGTGGCCGTGAGGTTGTGCGGCAGTGTCCTTGCCGTCACCTGCATGCTGAGAGTGGTTGCCTCAGCTGCCTTGACAGTGTGTGGCTTTACCACAGCAAGTTCTTCAGAAAAGTGCAGCCCACCCAAAAGAGACAGCTTTCTGTTTTGTTTTATATTAAACCATTGTTTTCTTTTTGAAGGAATAGCCAAATTATGGAACCAATAATATGTTCTCCTTACTTTTTACCAGTAATGAAGGGTTCTTAAATTTTAGCCAAACCAAAGTCTGGGCTTGCAGTAAGGTTAGAGCTCTCATGTAACATACATGGGGCCTGAGTTTTGACTTCAGGTACCAAAGAGAAAAGAAAATATTTTTAAAATTTGACAATTGAAAATGATTCTTTAAGTTTCTCTTTGTTGCATCATAATTCCTCAAATATATAATGTACATTCGTGTCACTGGCCTTTTTCATTACGATATTAGTTTCCTCATATTTAAAGGCCCTTTCTATATAATGTCATAAGAAGTAAAGGAAGTATTTGTTTCAGTCTTTGTTTTCTTTTAAACTTAGGCTTAAAAAAATGAGTAACATTATAATTTTAATTCTACAGGTAAACTATGGGAAAGTGTGCAATGACAGTAGGAAAGGACTGAAGTTCACTGTCTCCTATGGCTGCAGCTCAGAATTTGTTTTTGTTCCGTATGGTAGCACCATTGCTGTCTATGCAGTTTACTCAGGAGAGCAGCTAACTATGCTTAAAGGACATTATAAAAGTGTCGACTGTTGTGTGTTTCAGTCTGATTTCCAGGTAAGAACGACACTTTATGGAATTTCAAATGATTAGATGGCTGACTTGCCAGACTAGTAATGTATAAAACAGGAAATTGTAGTTCTATTCTCAAGTATTACATACTTTTATTACTCTGAAGCATGATAACATCAATACACCTTTGAGCTAGTATTTATTTCATAGAGAGTAGTACAGCCTAAATCTCAGATAGGAATGTAAATGAATCAATATAATATTGTACAACTGATTGGTATTAAATTGTCTTTCCTTTTGAATATGAGCTCCATTTATGTAATGTAATGAAATATTTTCTCATAAATATTCTTTTAGGTAACATGTTATACATATGTATTACATGCATATATATGTTATATATGTTACAGGCATTTATGTTTTATATATATATATATCCAAAATATCATATACCTTGGTTTATATTTGTGCAACTATATTGAAATCTGAAATTAGTTATTTCACTTCTTTATTTTCTGCCAGAGGCTGATACAAGTATGCCTTTACAGTGGCTAGATACTGAAATGACCAGTAAAAGTACAACTTTGAATTAATGCAACTCGCATAATTTCTCACATTTATTTATTTATGTGTGAGAGGGTACATGCCAGAACATGTATGTGGAAGTCAGAGGACAGGAATTGATTCTCCCCTCATCCTGTGGGCCTGGGGATCAACCTCAGGTCATCAGGCGTAGCAGGAGGTGAGCCATCAAGTACGTACTGAGCCACCTCAGCAGCTCCACAGTATTTCTTAAATATTTATATTAGTGACTTTTCATTGTAATGTGACCAGAATACATGACCAGAAGCAACTTAATGAGGGAAGGGTTTATTTGGGCTGAAGAAGAGAAGACATGGAGTTTGTGGTGGCAAGGAAGAGGTCAGGGCAGCAGGGATATGTGCACTGTCCCTACAGCAGCAGTCAGGAAGCGAAGGGATGGATGCTGAACTTGGCTAGCTTCCTCCTCTGTATCCAGCCAGGGACACCAGCCTGCTGGACCATACCTCCCACAGTCATGGTGGGGCTTCAACAAATAAACCTTTCTGGAAACACCTTTATAGATACAACCTAAGGTGTTTCTGTGTGATTCTAAATCTAGTCAGGTTTGCAATGAGGATTGTCATAATACCTATTAACATCCTTACTTTTCTCTTTCGTGTTAACTATGAGTTAGACTTTTTTTTTTTTTTTGGTTTGTGTGCCTGGTATATGTTCACGTGTGGGTATATATGCTATGCCTGTATACATGCATAGAAGCCAGTTTGTCATCAGGTGCCCTGCTTTATCACTCTTTGCCTTGGTTTATTGAGACAAGATCTCTCATTAATCCTGAAGCTATTCTGACAGCCAGCTATCCTTAGCAATCTTCTGTCTGATCCCTACCACCCAGGTCACCAATGTGTCACCACACTCAGCTCTTTCACATGGGTTTTGGAAAACTTGAGTGAACTCAGTTCCTCATGCTTATTTATAGCAACCTGCTTATTTATCTCCCCAGCTTCAGCCTGGTGTGTGTGTGTGTGTGTGTGTGTGTGTGTGTGTGTGTGTGTGTGTGTGTGTGTGTGTGTGTTAGGTTGTTGTGTTAAAGTGTATGACTAATTAAATATCCTGATGTCAGTAAATAGCCATGTGACTC
>CM053750.1:12915393-12944047 GCA_028658305.1 Pachyuromys duprasi
CATGCATGAACCAGAAACCTGGTAAAGGGAGGGCCTTCATGCACAGATCAGATGTCCACTAGGAGGAGATGTTGTAGAGAAAACCAAAGTATAGTACTCTCAAATAGTAATGTATTAAATCCATCTGCAGCTATTGACCACAGGGCTGGTGCTTTATTTGTGATTGTTTTAGCAATAAAATGTACTAATGATATTGTAATGTGTTCCAAATATCTGTATTTAGTAAATATATAGGCAAATATGTCAAAATCCATATTGGATTCCATAGTGGAATTAGAATACATAAGCTTTGTGTAGCTTTTATTCCCCAAGGATATTTTTGGTAGCTCTCTAAGGCAGAGCTAAAAGTCTCAAGACAGGAGAGAATTGTCACCTCATCCCCATGAACCCTGCCTTTACTGAAGGTAAAGGCACTTATTGATCAGCCTACCTCAGCAGTTAAACTGTCAAGCTCCTGAGTGGAAAGATTACAGATAGGTCTCACCACAGCCAGCTTCAAATATCATCCTGAGTGGTAGAAATCAGACATGAACTGTAAGGAACCACCCCTATTAGTTCAGGCATCCTAAGAATCAGCAAACATCTAGATCAAAGAACATATGAATAGACTTCACTGAAAATGAACAACATTAGCTAGTTGTTTTGTCTAGGACGTTGGGAGGCATGTGTAAAAGTTTTGTTGTACTCCTTAGGGACAATAGCCACTAAGTTTAGCTATGTACTCTGGCCTATTTAACAACAGTGCAGCATGCCTACATCATGGTATGGTTTCTGTCTAGTCTAGCTGGGTGGGAATTCATTAGGAATGCTGGCTTTTCCATTTGAAGTTTAACATTCTGTTCTTAGACGTGACTTAAGGGTTAGCTTCACAGAAAATGTCTCTCTACATAACAAAAGGCATTGTACTTAAGATAATTTAACCGTAATCTTGCAATTTATGTAGCTATTAAAATTTGAACCAGTTCAAATAGCCAGATGCAAAAGCTGCAGGAAAAGAAACAAACCTGACCCCTAATCCAAGAAAAATATGAGCATCTTTTAAGCTTTTTGAAGTGATTTCTTAGAGATATTAAAGGGGCCATTTCAGTTTCCAATACAAGTGAATTGACTTGGTAATCCCGTTAATTGCACTTTCTCCAGTTGCTAAACCCTTTTCACCTATGTCTTCTAAGGTGGAAGAATATTGTGATATTTTCTTGAAGTTTTGAGTAAATAATCCAAATAGCTTTTAGATGAATCTCCCAGGGAGACCTCCTTGCTAATTATCATTACCCTTGCCTCCATTTCTCCTGTTGTTTACCTATGCTTTGTCACTATAAGCTGTAAACAAACAAAGAGCTGTGACTGAGTAATAACCCACAGTAATTTCTATTACAAATTATATTGTTCACATGGGCTTGATGGTCACATACTTATCATTCTAGCCCTCAAGAGGATAAAGCAGGCTCTTTGTCACAAACTCAAAGCCAGCTGAGCTACAGAACTGTAGTGAGTGGGGCTGAAGAGATTGGCTCAGTGGTTAAGAACACAGGCTGCTCTTCCAGAGAACATGGGCTAACTCCCCAGGACCCACATAGGGTTCACAGCCCTGTGTAGCCCCAGGACTGTAACGGTGAGCTTGGGTCAGCCTAGACAACAGAGCAAGAGCCATCTCAAAAACAGGGGTGGGGAGTTGTATTATTCTGATTGGTGAAAATATTTCAATTTAGGCATTTTTTTATTTCTACTGGTAAAGTTCATCCAAACAACACAAAGTTTCCAGCATTTGTGTGCTAGACTGTCCAATCTGCTGTGGGCATGCATCCAGTCTTAACCCCAGCATGTCAGTGTTGCACCTTCTCTACACAGCTAAAGAAATACCATGAGCTGTATCACTATGTAGATCTATACATCCATTTGTGAGGGGATGACTTTGAAGGAAATAGATTATGAGGGGAAAGTCAGTTTTGTTGGTTTTAAATGAATTTACATTATCTTTACATTACTTTTGTTTTTAAATTAGCAGTAATACCTTTTCCAGATAATCTAATTGATGTGAATATAGCCTATTCATAACAATTATGAGCCTAAAAGTATGAAATACAATAAAACAGATTCCCCCCTTCTCTCTCTCTCTCTTTAGGTTGCAGCCAAATCCCAGTTGAACCCAGCGTTTGAGGATGCCTGGAGCAGCAGTGATGAGGAAGGGTGACTCCTTGTGCATCGGGCTTCTACGTCAGTGTCTGTGTAGACTTCGGCTAAGGGCTCTTTTTTTGTTATTGTTTTTGAGATAAGGTCTTGCTGTGTTTCCCTGGCTCACCTGGAGCTATCCTAGAACTGTATAGAGCAGACTAGGCTCAAACTTGCAGCCATTCTCTTGCCTCAGCTTCCCAGGTGCTGGGATTACAGGTGTGTACGATACTGCCCCTCGTGTGTGTGTGTGTGTGTGTGTGTTTCAAAACCCTAAAATAGACTTTTGTAGTTTAGTCAAAGCTTGTCTCCTTGAGCCTGCTTGCTGTGGTGTCAGGCCAGTCCCTAAGGCACAGTACAGGGACAGAAGTCATTGTTTTCAGCAGGGACCTGATGTGAGGCTGAGGAGCTGGACGGTGTGGTCTGGGAGGAATGTATCAGGTCTGGTTTCCCTGGCTGTGCCATCAGCCTGTCCTTTCCACCGTCAGGGAGGCTATTAACAATGATGATTAGATAAACAATATTTATTGCAAAGGTAACACCACAACTCTGTAGTCCTTTTATTCATATCGAATAGCTTCATGTAACTGACTGTCTTCTTGCTTTATGTTGAATGTTGACAGCTCATGTTTCTTACAGTCTGAACATCCTATCACATGAGCAATCCCTGACTACTTGGTATAACTTTCAGAGGGCAGCTTGCAATTGAGGGGTTGTCCTCAGTTCCTTTCTATGAAACTTAACAAGATCCATTCAGTGATCTAGATTAAACATGAAATGTTGTAATAAAATTTATATTGTTCTTTTCTTGTGTTAACTCAGGAGTGATTTTTAAGTCTTCCCCAAGTGTGTTATATATGCGTGTTTGTTTGTGTGTGTGTGTTTATGCACACAGGTCAGAAAGGCCTTATGACCCCAATCTTATATTTCTTTTCTTCTTGGCTCTTAGCAGTAGTAGAGTAGTAAAAGAGGTTTCTATGAGTTGGCATACTAAGTACATAATAGTTGGGTTTTTTTTAAGTGCTAAGTAGGCCTAATATCAGACTTTTCTGGCTGAATGGTTTTTTTTTATTTGTTTTTTATGTGTATTGGCTAGTTTCATGTCAATTTGACACACGCTAGAGTCATCTAAGAGGAGGGAACCTCAATTAAGAATGTGGCTCAGAAGACCAGGCTGTATGCAGCCCTGATGTGGGTGGTGCCACTCCTGGGCTGGTGGTCCTGGTTTCTGTAAGAGAGCAGGCTGAGCACGTGATGGGGATGGAGCGACCGAGTCAGGAGCACTCCTCCACAGCCTCTGCATCTGTTCCTGCATCCAGGTTCCTTCCGGATAGGGCTCTGTCTTGGTTTCCCTGCATGGACTATGGCACAGGATGGGAAAGCCAAATAAACCCTTTCTTCCCCAAGTTGCCCTGGCCGTGGTGTTCATCGCAGCAATCAGTAAGACGCTGCCTTTGAATTGACTTTGTAAAAGCCAGAGCATTCTGCTCTCTCTTCCTTTAAGGAGTCTGCTTTAACTTTTAAAGGAGCAATTAAAATTAAACTTTTAAAAGTAGTCTTGTAAACATTATAAATCTTTTTTTTTTAAGTGAAAGTTTCAGAAGAAAGTTACAGTATCCTAGAATCATTCCAGGGTACTCAGGACTTAGCTATTTTTCTATGCCTGTCTGTGACATGTATAATCTTAAATATTATGGTCTTTGCCATGGTGCTGCTGTAGAAACTCCTGGCTTCTCACACCAGCACCCCCTCCTCTGTTCTTCACTCTCTTGACACATTCTTATTGGCCTAGTGTGCATTTCCCTTATATTACAATTCCATATAGACCTGTCAACATAGAAGAGCATCTCCTTGGTTTTGCAAGACAAGATGACATAATTCTGTCTAAATTTTTCAGATTTAGCTCATATAAACTACTCTGTGTTATTATAATAGTCATTATTTTTCATTATCTTATAATGTCCCATCTTGTGTTTATAGATTTTTTTCGGTATTTTGTCTTTTTTTAATTTTTTTTTCAGAGCTGAGGACCGAACCCAGGGCCTTGCCAAGCTTGCTAAGCAAGCGCTCTACCACTGAACTAAGTCCCCAACCCCTGTACATTTTTTCAGCTATTTCCTTGACTAAAATATATGTGGAATATACCCTGTGACCTGCATTGTTTTTCTTAAGCAGGGGTTTGGGGCGGGTTGTCACTTGTTTATCGAATATCGTTAACTATTTCCACAATTTTTTCTTTATGGGTGTAGAATTTAGAGACTATAGTCTCTCTCTCACTTTGTGTGTGTGCGCATGTCTTATATTCACTTTCTTCAAGTTCCTACTCTTGGAGATGGCATTTCAAAGCCAGTTTCATCCTCACAGAGGGTCCCTTTTAGAGTTGGAAGAATATCAACTGATATTTGGAGGGTTTGTGTGTGTGCTCTAGTTTAAGTTATGTTGCTACGATAACTGCTCTTAACAAAGGCAAGAAAGAAAGCGTATATTTCAGTTAAGGATTTTGTGTATCATCTTTCACTGTGGGGAAATCAGGACAGGAACTTAAAACTGGAAGGTTAGATCTACTTTCTCCAACTCGACTCCACCTCCCAAAACTTCTGCAATCTCACAAAAACAGCACCGCCAGGTAGGGACTAAATATTTGAACATGCAAGAGGCCATGGGGGACATTTCACATTCATGCACTAGCATTGCACCTCTGGTCTCTGTGGATTTATGGGCATCTCCTAATGCAGAACACATCCAGTTCAGAAGTAGAAAGCCCCAGTATCTCTTCATTCCTGTAGAATAAACAAGCGGCCATTCCCTTCTCAAGGCAGAAGACTAGAGATGTAACAAGGAAAGACTGGATCAAAGCAAGATAGAAACCCCGCAGAGGAAATGAGAATCGCGTTCCTGCCTGCATCTGGGGCTTACTGTGGCTTCCACTTGGCATCCACTTTCTTCAGCTCTGTTGCCTGCAGCTCATGTGGCTTTCCTTAGACTGTTCTCCCCAGTGCCTGTGCCTTTCCTCAGTAGACACCCCAAATTTCTGACATCTGCAGTACCCTGGGGTCTCTGCTGTAACTTAACTGTCACCTTCATAGGTCATGCACAGCCCACTCAGGGACCCCATTCAAGGAATCAGGCCTACCTTTGGCCTACCTCTTCTGGAATCTTGGTCCAAGCTTGAGTGATGCATAACTTGCATATGCATGACTGAAAAACTAACACTACATAGAAAACACCAAGTGCTGCTGTCCTCTCCAGATGTACCCTGGCACTCCTCAGTCATGGCTGCAGCAGCTTCTACTGACCTAGGAAAACACTTCCCTGGTCCTCTGCTCATGAGCAGGAAACCCTGCAGAGGCTCACTCACTTCCTTATATACTAGGACTTAGACCAATGGGGATTTACCTTTGGGGTATCTTTCCTGTTGTCTGGTGCAGAGATTGAGGTTTCCTTCTCTTCACTGTCATTGATCCCACAACTAGAACTACTTTCCCTATACCCACTCTTTCTCCAACTTTAAACCCCATGCTTCTTTCTGGCCTAACTGCAAATTTATCACCTTTCTGCTCTCTCGCTGTAAAGTAAGTCTGACTATGGCAGTTGCCCTCCTACAGCCTGATGCTGTGCTGTCCTGAAACTTCTTCCACAGATTAGCTTATTCTAAATTCAGCCTCACTCAAATTATAGATTTTCAGGACAGTGAGTGTAACATGAGTAGCCACTAGTTCAGTTCCAGATAGGGCCCCTCTTCCCCCTTGTGACCCTCACACATCTCTCTTGGTGTTCTGCTTTCCTGAGCTCCTACTAAAATGGCCCAGTAAGTCTGCTTACAACATTAAGGACTTTCTTTAACCGCAACTCTAGACTCTTCCACATTTCTCCTGCAAATGTATTCCAAAGTATTCAAAACACAGCAAAAACCTTACTCTATAGCACTAACCTTACCCTCAGTGCCAGTTTATTTATTTTTGAGTACACGCATGTACATGGATGTATACAGGTGACTGTGGATGCCTGTGGAGCCTAGCAGTATCTGATTCCCCCTGGAACTGGAATTGTAGATAGTTGTGGATGATGCTCAGAACCAAACTTGGGTTCTTTAGAAAACAGTTCATAATCTTAACGACTGAAATATATCTCCAGACCCAAATGTTCTATATTTGTTACTTTTCTTATCACAGTGACCAAATACCTGACCCCCCCCAACCCCCACAAAAAAATAGGATGGCTTAGTTTAGTTCATTAAACCAGTGAGCTTAAATCATCCAGATCTTGCCAGAAATGGAAGGACAGACTCCTAGCACATTGGGGGTTTTGCGTTTCAGAGAGTGTGATGGAAAGCTAATCACAGAAAGACAACCACTTTGCCTGGCCCTGTGTTTTAGACAGGTGTAGGCTACAACAGGTCTAGGGGTGGAGTGTTAAGAAATACTAGATTCATGTCCTCTAGTTAACAGTTCAGTTGTGGATATGGCTTTTCCTGTGTGTGCAAGGGTTTGGTTTTGGTTTTGTTTGTTTTGGGTTTTTTGTTTTGTTTTGAGACACGATATATCATGTATCCAGGCTGATACTGTCTTGCTGTGTATATAGCCCAGTGTCTTAGTCAGTGTTCTGTCACTGTGAAGAGACAACCATGACCACAGCAAGTCTTACAAAACAAAAGCATTTAACTGGGGATGGCTTGAGATTTCAAGGCTTAGTCCATTGTTGTCAAGGCAGAGAGCATGGCGGCATGCAGGGAGGCATGGTGATGGAGAGGTGGCTGAGAGTTCTCCATCTGGGTCTGTATACAGCAGGAAGAAAGCCTCTGGGTGTGGAATGGGCTTTTTGGTACCCTAAAGTCCACCCCTAGAGAGACATGTTCTCCAACATGGCACACCACCTCCTGATCCTTCCAAATGATGCCACTCTCTGGTGGCCAAGTATTCCAGTCTGTGAGCTTGTAGGGGCCATTCTCATTCAGACCACCACATGCAGCCTGCCTTCCAGCTCTGGCTCCTGCAGCCTTAGCTTCTAGGCTGCTGGGATTAAGACATGCACCACCATTTCCAGTTTTAGTTTGGTTTTGATTTGTTTTAGTTTTTTTTTGTGGGGGGGGGGTTGATTGATTGATTGTTTGCAAAGAACATATGAAGTTCCTTTTTTGTTACCTTGGATCGATGTTAAATCTTGACTTCTGGAACTATTACAAGTCATGTAAACAGACTTTTTTTTTTTTTTTTGAGATAAAGTCTCATGTGACCCAGGTTGTCCTTCAGCTTCTTTTTGGTTTGGTTTGGTTTGGTTTTGCTTTGTGTTTTTTTTTCCCCCCAGACAGGGTTTCTCTATGTACCCGTAGCCATCCTAGACTTGATTTGTAGACCAGGCTGGCCTCAAACTCAGCCATCCATCTGCCTCTGCCTCTGCCTCTCTGAGTGCTGAGATTAAAAGTGTACGCCACCAGGCCTGGCTCCTCCAACTTGTTATATGGCCCAGAATGACCTGATCTCCTGATGCTGCCAAGTGCTGCAATTACAGTCATGTGCCACCACACCTAGCGTTGGCACTGACATCAAGCCCAGCTCTCTCCCTGTAAGGCAAACTTCACAGGTCTCCATAGTTCTGTCAGCAGTTATTTCAGATACAGGGTACTGCTTCTCATCCTGCTGTTAGTTTCTAATCAGAATATTCTAGTCAGAGAATTGCCTGAATTAGAGTGTTCAGTCTCAGTGTTCATTCAGTAAGGTAATTCCGTCACCCTTACCTTCAATGAATTTATATTTATGAATGTAAACCTCTGTGCACTTCACATTTAATACCATTTTAAATGTTTTTAAAATCTCACAATGGGTGATTTTAGAAAAGAATGAGATTTAATATTCTGTACTAATTAACTTTTTGTTGTTGTTTTTTTGTTTTTTGGTTTTTTTTGCAAGTTAACATTCTGAGCTAGCCAGCAATTAAAAACTAGGAAACCATGAAATTTGCAGGCAGGCAAATGGTAGGAACTAGAAAAGATAATCTTGAGTGAGGTAACACAGAAGCATAAAAACACACATGATCTATACTCACTTATAAGTGGATATTAGCCATATAATATAGGATAAACATATTAAAATCTATAGTCCTAGTGAAGCTAAACAACAAGGAGGACCGTAGGGAAGAGTCTTAATCCTCATTCAGAAAGGCAAACAGGATAGACACCAGAAGTAGGAGAAAACAAGGAACAGGACAGGAGCCTACCACAGATGTCCTCTGAAAGACTCTACCCAGCAAAGTATAGAAGCAGGTACTGAGACTCATAGCCAAACTTTGGGCAGAGTGCAGACAAGCTTATGGAAGAAGGGGGAGATAGAAAGACCTAGAGGGAACAGGAGCTCCACAAGGAGGCCAACAGAGCCAAAAAATCTGGGCTCATGGTCTTGCAGAAACTGATGAATCAACCAAGGACCCTGCATGGAGAGGACCTAGACCCCTGCTCAGATGTAGTCCATGGGCTGCTCAGTCTCCATGTGGGTACCCTAGTAAGGGGAGCAGGGGCTGTCTCTGACATGAACTCAGTAGCTGGCTCTTTGACCACCTCCCCCTGGCAAAGTGGCCTAACTAGGCTACAGAGAATAGGGATCCAGACAGTCCTGATGAAACCTGATAGGCTAGGATCAGATAGTAGGGAAGGAGGACCTCCCCTATCAGTGAACTAGGGGAGGAACATAGAGGGGTAAAAAGGAAGGAGGGTGGGACCTGGAGGAGATAAGGGAAAGGGCTATAGCCAGGATATAAAACGAATAAATTGTAATAAATAATAATAATGATAAACTTGAAAAAAACATTCTGAGCTGGCATCATTATTTTAAAATTTCATTAGTATCAGGAAAATTCACTCAAATTTTATTTCAAGATGATCTGCTTGATTGTTTTGCCTTGTTCTCCTTTCTAGATTCAAATGTTCAATTAGGGCAAAGATTTTATCAGTTTTGCTTATTACCACATCAAAAGCACCTAGAATACTGCTTGATAGAAGTTATACCACATGTATATATGTAATAAGTTAGTAAGTTACCCTATTGCCAACCCCTTAATTACATAACAATAAATCTTACAGTTTACATATTATAAAGTTGTTTATTGATTGTTATGTGTGTCAGTTATTGTGTATGAAATTTCAAGTGTATTATTAAGTTGCTAATGAAACCTATTGTGTATTAATGATTGCTAATGAAAAGCAAAATTATTGCTTAAGTTGGTTACATAATTTTGTCTTTCTTCTCACAATAGCAGCAGATTCTTCATTCAGTGTTGCTATTGGCCCTTGGTTCCTGCCTGGATCTTCCACTGGTCTCCATGGGCTTGTGGTGATTTGAACAAAAATGGCTCCCATAGGCCTATAGGGAGTGTCACTGTTAGGATGTTTGGCCTTGTTAGAGTAGGTATGGCCTTGTTGGAGGATGTATGTTACTAGGGGTGAGCTTATAGGTTTCATATGCCCAAGCCAGGCCTGGTGTCATTTTCTCTTCCCGCTGCCTTTGGCTCTGGATAGCAAACACTCAGCTACCTCTCCAGCACCATGTCTGCCTGTGTGCTGTTACACCTCCACCATGGCTAACCTCTGAACTGTGAGCCAGCCCCAGTTAGATGTTTTCCTTTATATATATTGACAGCAGTAAAACCCTAACTAAGACAGTGCACATTACCTGTATTTTATAAACAGGGTGTCCAAGGGACTTTTGACTTTCGGGAACTAACAAAAGTAAGGGACCTTTATGAAACCTGAAGTTCAGATTTCTTACGTGATCTTCACTGCTCACACAGTCCTGCCTGGTAATGTTGGATTAAACTTTTGCATTGCATTTGACTCAAAGTTTGGCTATTTATCCTCATCCCTACACCCTATTATGGGCAACTGAAAAGTATTTTTGGAAATTTTACATACTTCAGGCTATGATTGGGACTCTAAATTTAAAAAAAAAAAGCAAAATAAAGTATCTCAAAAGTATCTCAAAAGGCAAGAAGATGAGGAAAAGAAAGAATATGTATCAAGAATCAGAGGGAAAATTTAAAATCACGGGGCTGTAGAGATGGTTCAGTAGTTAAGAATACTTTCTGTGTGATCATAAGGACCAGAATTCGATCCCAGCACTTAGCTAACAGACCAGAAATCTGGTGCATGCCGAGAACCCCAGCTTTTTGAGCAGGGTAGAAGCAACAGGGTTGCTGGGAGCTTGCTGGCTTCTAGCCTAGCCAAGGAAACATACACTCTGGGTTCAGGGAGAGGAATTCTGCCTCAGAGGAATAAGTAGATAGTATGTAGAGAAAGATACTCAACCCCCTCTTCTGGCTCCCATATTCCCAACAAGTATGTATGCTATGCATAGAACACCTATGTACATGCTCACACAGACAGTGATAACACACAAATAACCTTTTAAAAAATGAAAGTCACATTTCACTATACTGTTGTATAAACATAATAGAAATTAAATTTCTGGTGTAAATTCAAATAATAGTTATCTTGATAATTACATTTTTTCTGTAACATCTAAGGTTCATATTAATTTTTTTCAAAAGAACACTGTGGGTTGGACAGATGGTTCAGTGGTTCAGGGCATTTGTTGTTCTTACAGAGGACCACTGACAAGGTGAGCGAGCACAAAGTCTCCTGGAAGGAGGTGCTGAAATTACTGTCATTGCCAAACAGAAAATATAAGGAAGGCTGGAAAATACCATGTGTTGTGTGCTCGGGAGAAAAGTGAAAGAAAAAAAGCCTTCATGAATAGTAGCCATCATTAGCTACAGCCTTGAATGGGCATGCGCTTCATTGCTTTCTGTTTTTATTTTTAACTTAATGTTTTAGAATTTTATACAAGCATTATTGTGTATTTTGAACAAATTCACATTTTCCCGTCAAACTCTTTCTGTATGGCCACTTCCCATCCCAACTTCATGTACTTTTTTTTTAACCTGCCCACTCCGCTTTATGCTGTCAATATGTGCATGAGTATAAGGCCATCCTCACCGGCATGGGAACCCTAGCAGGGACTGCATCCCAGAAAGAAAGAAAAAAAAATGGACTCTTCCCCACTCACCCCAGCAACCACCAGTTGGCACCTAGAGTTGGGATTTCATGATCTCACCCACTCATGCTGGACTTTTGGCTGGCTTGATCTTATACAGCTCTTGTGCATTCAGTCACAGCCAGTGTCAGTTCATGTGTGTGATGTCACATACAGAAAATACTTTCAGAGCATTCCTCTGCCACCTCTGGCTCTTACAATCTTTCTGCTCACTAATTCCTCTGTGATACCTGTGCCTTGGGGAAAGAAGATGTGATCCAGAGCTGAACATGACATAGTCTCTTTTTCTATTCACTGTGAAGAGGGGTGAGTCTGTCAACCACCATCTCCAGCAGAAAGAAGCATTCTGTAAGGGTCAAGAACTGCCTTGTGTGCACCATCAAGACATTGGATTCTCCTTTCTCAATGCACCAAGAGCTCACTCGCTTATAGATTTCTAAGTCAAAGGGCTGGTTAATTGTGTAACCACCATCATTGCCTGTTGCAACTCCTTAAGCCCTCAGATAAACCTAATCTTTTCTTGTTCTGGCCCAGATGAAGGCTGCTGAAATAAATGAGCAGTAACTGACTGGTGCAGATTTTGTTTTAGAGTTGTAAGTCACAACTCTCTCTTTCTCCCTCTCCCTCGTTATCTCTCTCTCTCTCTCTCTCTCTCTCTCTCTCTCTCTCTCTCTCTCTCTCTCTCTCTCTCTCTCTCTCTCCCCTTCCCTCCCTTCCTCGGTTCTTCTGTCCCTCTTTCTTTTTGAGACAGGCTCTCATGTGTCCCAAATTGACCTTGAACTCCCTGTACTTGAGGGTCACCTTACTTTTCTCTTTTCCCAAGTGCTGGGATTTCTATCCTATATCCCTGGTTTATGAAGTGCTGTGGATCAAACCCAGGACTTTGCATATCATAAAACAAGCATTCTAGGAACTGAACTACATCCCTGACCCTTAGAGTGGTTTATCTATGTAATTGCCTTGTGTCTGAAGATAGAGAACTCATTTGAAATGCATTAAAATGGATATGTAAAATTGACTGCTTTTTAAATTACAGCCATGTGCACAGTCAGTACTTACAATCTGTGCCAAGGAAAATTAAATGAATAAGAAGCAATGCATGACTTTCTGTTTATATCTCTACTAGGCCTGATTTTCAAAACTAGCCTCCATTGTCCTTTATGCCCAGTGAGCTGTAAACACCAACCACATGCCTAAGATAAAGAGAACAGCTCAGAATATGCATGTTAAACAAAGGCAATATTGTTTGGAAGTTTAGGAAAGCTTGAATTGTTAGATACTCATGTTTGTAACCAAAGTCCACAAATACTTTTTAATCAATAACTCCTAGTATCTCTTCCTGCTGGTATATCTCAGCATTGTTATAGAAGTGAAATTATGGTCTTACTGTGTTCCTTTAAATTCATGTGTTAAACCTGTTCAAACAATGTTCTGGCCAGAATCCTTATGGAAGAAGAGGGAGATAGAAAGACCTGGAGGGGACAGGAACTCCACAAGGAAAACAACAGAGCTAAAATACCTGGGCCCAGGGGATCCTGCACAGACTGATAACTCCAACCAATGATCATGCATGGAGAGAACCTAAACCTCTGTTCAAAGGAAGCCCATTGCTGCTCAGTTTCCAAGTAGGTTCCCTAGTAAGGGGTACAGGGGCTGTCTCTGGAATGAACTCAGTGGCCAGCTCTTTGATCACCTCCCCCTGGAGGGGTGCAGCCTTGCCAGGCCACAGAGGAAGATGGTGTAGCCAGTCCTGATGAGACCTGATAAGCTAGGGTCAAATAGAAGGGGAAGAGGACCTCCCCTATCAGGGGACTAGAGAAAGGGCATAGGGGGAGAAGAGGTAGAGTGGGTGGGATGGGAGGTCACAAGGGAGGGGGCTGCAGCAGGAATACAAAGTGAATAAATTGTAATAAATAAATATATAAATAAAAATTTAAAAAAGATTTTTTTGTTTATACATATGAGCACTCTATTTGCATGTATACTTGCATGACAAAGAGGGCATCAGATTCCACTATAGATAGTTGTGAGCCACCATGTGGTTGCTGGGAATTGAACTCAGGACCTCTGAGTCCAGGAGACTGCTAATAATTCTTTTTTTCTTTTTTTTAAGGGTTTGCTATATGTCCCAGGATGGCCTCAAACTCATGGTGAGCCTCCTGTATCCGCCTATAAGTGCTGGGATAACAAGTGTCCACCACTACACTCAGATCCAGAAGTGTGCATTTAGTAACCCCATGATCTTGTCCTTCAGTGAAGTTTGGAGGTCACTGGTAAAATTCAGCCAATAAGGAGCTAGTGTAAAATAAGACATGACCAGTATACATTCAGTCTTCTGAAAAATGATGAGCAGAAATAAATCATATTTATTCTCAAGGGTTGTAGTTCACTCAAGATAAACTTTAAAAGAATCAATAGTCAGGTTAATAAAATGAGAGTTTAGTAAAGACAAAAGACACAGAATTACACAAAAAAAGTGATAATATTCTTGACATAGCAAGATGGCTCAGTAGGTAAAGGTGATTGCCATACAAGTCTGACAACTTGAGTTCCATCTCTGGAACCCACCTGCATTGGAAGAGGAGAACAGAAAGTTGTTATGTGGCCTTGGTCACACCATTCTTCATGTATATGCACACACACAATTTTTAAATCTAAGAATTAGTAATGGTCTTAAATTTACAGTTGAAAATTATAATTAAAGTACACATAACACCTCTTGTCTGCTGGATAATTTACAGTGGCAGCAAGAAGTATAAAATGAACATGTCTAAAGGACAGACACAGGGAAAACCAAAACTGTTAACGAAGAAGCTAGCCGGGATAGAGGGGTGCTCAGTGGGTAACAGTGGGTGCTCTTTCAGAGGACTGTGGTTCAGTTTCCAGTGCTCACATGGCAGCTCACTGTCTGTAACTCTTGTCCCTGGCAATCTAATGCTCTCTCTGGCCTTCAAGGACACCAGGTACACTTGTGGTACTTAGCTATACATTCAGACAAAACACTAGTATGTATAAAAATATTTTTAAAAACAACAGAAAAGCTAGGCATGGTGGCATATGTCTATGTTCTCATAATGTAGAGGGTGAGGTACAAGGATCTCAAGTTTGGGGTCAGCCTGGGCTACACAGTGAGACTTTGTCTCAAAAAGATGATTTTCAGAAGTGAAGAAATAATAAACATGTTTGTGTCTGGGATCATCTCAATATTCTAAAGGAGCTAAGTTTTCGGGCAATTCAAATAAAATCACATACACTCATCCCCTCCCAATCTCACCTTCCCTCCCTCATCTCCTCCCATGCCCCTCCCCAAGTCCCCTGATAGGGGAGGTCCTCCTCCCTTTCCATCTGACCCTAGCCTATCAGGTCTCATCAGGACTGGCTGCATTGTCTTCCCCCGTGGCCTGGCAAGGCTGCTTCCCCATTAGGAGGAGGTGATCAAAGAGCCAACCACTGAGTTCATGTCAGAGACAGTCCCTGTTTCCCTTACTAGAGCACCCACTTGGAGACTGAGCAGCCACAGGCTACATCTCTGCAGGGGTTCTAGGTTATCTCCATGCATGGTCCTTGGTTGGAGTATCAGTCTCAGAAAAGACCCCTGGGCTCAGATTTTTTGGTTCTGATGCTCTCCTTGTGAAGCTCCTGTCCCCTCCAGGTCTTTCTATCTCCCCCTTCTTTTATAAGATTCCCTGCACTCTGCCCAAAGTTTGGTTATGAGTCTCAGCCTCTGCTTTAATACCCTGCGGGATAGAGTCTTTCAGAGGCCCTCTGTGGTAGATTCCTGTCCTGTTCCCTATTTTCTCCCTTTTCTGAAGTCCATCGTGTTTGCCTTTCTGAGTGAAGACTGAACATCTTACCCAGGGTCCTCCTTCTTGCTTAGCTTCTTTAGGTGTACAGATTTTAGTATGTTTACCTTATATTATATGCCTAATATCCACTTATAAGTGAGTATATACCATGTGTGCCTTTCTGCTTCTGGGGCTACAATGGGGATACAAAGTGAATAAACTGTAATTTATAAAAAAAATAAACTAATTTTAAATCAAATAAAGTATATAAAATCACATACCTTAGCTTTTCAGTAGAAAGGTAAAAATTCTCCCTTGTAGCAGCAGATCTGGTAAGTACATAGGGATCATGGCTGACAGCCTTGTTTTAAATCTTGCTAACACTTTAGAACATTGTGTCCAGGGTTAGTAAATCTCCCTGAACCCCCCACCCCCCCTCTGTGAGCTGAGGCTACCATCTCTTGCCTCTTGTGCATTGGTGAGGAGATGCAATGCATTAGTCTATATGTTTGCTGATGTTTTTTTTTTTTTTAACATCAAAAGATTACACTCCTAAATGTTTTTCAAGGAACTGGTTAAAAAAAAGTATGCTTGAGTCATACAGTGGAGATGTAAAAGGTAAATAAATACAGTTTTTATGGAAGGAACCTCAAGATACACTGTTTATTAAGGAAAAAGGAATATAGTAATATGTGACATTTTCCAGTATTTGTATTAAGAAAAAGACAGAGACCCCCCCCCCAAATGCTTGTGTTGTCTTTCATATGGGTTAACAAAATATCTCTGGAAAGATATTAGAAAGACTTGGATGGGGAAAAGGGCAGGGGGGAGGTTTTTGCTATGGTCATCAAGAAGTTTCAAAGTTGCAGTGTGTGTGTATATTTGTGTAAGACACTAGGCAATTATATTATTTTTTACTATGATGTGTATGTGTATTTTCCCTGCATGTATGCATGCCAGTGTGAACATAAGGGGACACCTTCCAGAAGTCGCTTCTTTCTTTTCACTCTGTCGATACCAAGGACCAAATTCAGGTCTTTAGATCTGGTGGTGCATGCCTGTAGTAGCTGAGCCAACTCTTCAGCCCTCTAGACCTTTTTTGTTGGTGGTGTATGAAAGAGATATGACTTTGTTTAAAAATAAGAATAATTTTTAAATGATCCAGGGCATCAAATATCTAAATTGAATAATAAAAACATAAATTTTGAGCATATGAACTCATGAAATGAGTATCACTGAACATGCACATTAAAGCTACAGTTAGATAGCACCTCACACCTGTCAGATTGGTAAAAATGTAAGGTCTGAGATCATGAGAAAGTTCAGGGATAGAGTTCTGGCACAACACTGGAAATAAGAATGCAAAAAAGAAAGATTATGTGTAATAATGCACTTATTCCATGTCTTCGTTGTATAATATATGTAGTCCAAGAATGTCACATGTTGGCAAGGACTTAGGAAAAACCGAGTTGCTACATACTGTACCAAGTACATAATTCAACATTAATTAGAAGAGTAGAACAGGAAGTGCTGTGGTCTAAGTGCTGCCTTCCCTGAGTTTATAAGGGATGGTATTTGGAGGTGGGCCCTTCAAAATGATTAGCTTTCATGGTTCAGCTCTTAAATGATTTTATTTGTGGTGTGTGTGTGTGTGTGTGTGTGCGCGTGTGCGCGCGCGCGCATGCATGTTGTTTCATTCTTGTGGCATTCAGAGGAAAACTTTTGGGAGTACTTGGCCTAAAATGATTAGATTTAGATGATAGCTTTAGGTAAGAGCATGAGAGTGAGGATCTGCCACCCCCGCCCCTAAACATGCTCTGAAGAAGAAGGAGGAGGAGGAAGGGGAGGAGAAGGAAGCAGGAGGAGGAGGAAGAAGAAAGTCCATGAGCAAGAGTGAGAAGACAGCCATCCAAAAGCCGTGAATAGGCCCTAACCAGAATGTGACCTTGGACTTGACTCCAGAACTGTAATAAAATGTCAGTTGTTTAATCTGTCTAGCCAGTGATATTTTGTTATAACTTAATTTTTTTTTCATTAGGAGGCAAATGTACAAATACTTAGCTGTTCAATACTATGTAGTAATTAAATGAATAAAATTTACATATATCTACATTAACAAGTCATTGGCAAAGATCTACTAAGACTGGTAAGATTGCTCAGTGGGTAAAGAAGCTTGCTGCTAAGCCTGATGGAGAGAACTGACTCCTACAAGTTGCCCTCTGACACTAGGGTCATGGCATGCACAGTGCACACACACACATTAAAAATAAATCTAAATAAAAATAAAAAGTTGACTAAAGAATAAAGTTTTGGGATAATATATGTGATCTGGCACTAGTTATGTAAAAATGTAGTTATTTATTTTACATTTACATGCAAAATGACAGTATATATTGAGACATATGTAACAAAAACACAGGAATGGCCCATTGTTGCTTCTGAATTCCTTTTTGGAATAAAAGGAAACAAAGTAGGCTAGAATTTTAGCTGTTGCATTTCTCTCTCTCTCTCCCTCACTTCCTCCTTCTCCCCCTCCTTCCCTTCCTTTCTTTTTTTGAATAGCCTCGATTGGACAACATATAGTTGACACTGTTTGTGCTTCACCCTGATCACCTTGGATCACTTGCTGACTCCAGGAAACGGAAAGCAAACTGCCTATTCCTCCCTTCAGCAATTGCTCCTTTCCTGTTTATTCTCACCCCTTCCATTTATCTAAAACCACCTTTGTCAAGATCAAGTGATGATGTCCTTACTGTTATTCTTGGTGCTCTTAGCCATCCTTATATCTTAAAAAATACCAAAAGGCTGACCTAACTTTAGATTTCCTGTCAAGCCTCTCTCTCAGTCTGAAGACTGAGATAACCAACTGCCTGCACAGGAGGCCCATTTGGAAATCTAATGTGTTCATCAATCTAAATCAGCCCTGGAATATGTTTTGCCCTTTGCTCTACTTTTTTTCCTCTCGGTCTTCCTCTTTATAAAAGCTACATGTTCTTTGCAGTTGCTTCATAGAAAATGCTTTGGAGGCATTTTTGACAAAGCCTCTCTTTTCCTCAGATCAGGTCATTGGGAAATCTGGATGGCGCTGTCTTCACAATGTATTGGGGGTGGGGGGAGGTGAGACAGGGTTTTCCTGTGTAGCTGATGCTGGCCCTACGCTTGAACTCGTAATTATACACTGGCCTCTGCCTCTGAATGCCAGAATCTGACCTTTCTACTACTACCAACCTCTCTCTCTTATCTAGATTGGACAAGTGCCTTTTAATTATTTCCTTGCTCTATCTTTCCTCTTTCCTCCCCAATCCCACACTCTATTCTCAAAAATGTTCGATAACTTATTTTAAAATGTCAGGCAGGAGCAAATACCTATAATCCCAGTGCTTAGGAGACTGAGGCAGGAGGATTGAAAGTTTGAGGGCAGCTTGGGCTTTGTAGCTAGCCCTTGCCTCAAAAAAGAACGAGAAGGAAAAGAAAGAACATAAATTTAAAACCAAGCCAGCCAGATGGTGTCCCTTTTCAGAAACTGCTTTCTGTTGCTCTCTGGTTCCAGTTCAGAGGTCCTAGGTCTTCTGGGCACTGTGGGCTCCCGGGTGTGCCCACTCCTTCAGCCCAGCTGCTCCCATTGGTTGGAATGCTGTTACTTAGATAGCCATACAGTTTTGCTGCTTTAAAAGACTTCCTTTTGGTCTGTCCTTCCAGCCCTGGGGAGCAGGAGGCATGAGACATAGACATTTGAGAATAGCCTGGGCTATATCAGAAGTCCTACTTGCAGCCTCTGCTGCATTAGTGAGTTTCAAAAGCACAACAAAACACAAACGCCTCCTTTCACTGAGGCCTTCCCTAAACATGTCAACAATGCCTTGCCTCAAAAGTTCCTGTGCTCTTTCTTCTTCATGGTACTTGTCACAACCTGAACACAACATTTTTTTTTTTTTGGCCTGGTTATGCATTAACTTTATGGTAAGCTCTGGCTAGAATGAATGTTTGGTTCCTGAAAACAGAGAACACTTTCAGTTTGTTTTGTTGTGTGCTGAATTTTTAGATCCTGGGGGAAAAATAACAGCATTAAATATGCCTTAAATCTAATTAAATGAATCTAATTAGGCTCTTGCAAATTTGAAACTTTGTATAGATAATAACAGTGACAGACATATGGAAATTGTCTCTAATTTCCAAAGGAGTTTCCAAATCTGCTAAGCAACTTATTTGTAACATGAAAGGAAAGCTTAAACAAGGATTTGTTTGTTTATTTGTTTATTGATGAACTCGGGGCGGGGGCAAGTACCCTTCCACTCAGACATCTCCAGCAGGAGAAATCTTCAGCCTCCCAGCTTTACATTTGAACGTTTATGGTTTGGGAGTTGTCCTCTCACTGACTACCAGGTGGGTGTGCCCAAAGCTTCATGACAAACACTGAAACCTCATTCTCAGGGAACTAGAGTGGAAGGCTGTCCTGCTTGATGGCTTTTGCTTTCCCAACCTACCCTCCCCTCCTATCCGGATTCCATGCTGTGAACCCCCCAGTGCAAGCCCTGGCCATTCAGCTCAGCAATTCCCTGAAGAAGACAGGAATTTGCTAGACTTTGTCCCTTACACCAGTTGTGGTTACCACGTTAAAAGCTGCATACAGTCTGTTCTTCATCGGTCCCAAAGCCCGTCCCCCCCAGTCTCTAATTTTTCAAACATTCATTTCTTAATAATAAGAAGGGGATTGAGCTGCCCCAGATCATGCTTGCCCCCAAAGGGCCATCTTTGTTGGTGTGGTCTGCATTTTAGAGGGGGCTCCCTAGTTCTCCTTCCTCCTCTTTCGCCCAGCCGCGGCCCCCACCCAGCGTGGGGTCAACATGTTCTCATTGCAAATTGTCCTCTTAGTCCTCAGAGTTACGCAGGACGACAATTTCCACAATAGTTTGGTGAAGCGTGGGGACGACCCCAGCGGACGGCATTCATGCTCCGAAAGAAAGGGCACCAGTACAGCGCCCGGAACCGACTCCCCATAGCGGCCGGAGTCGGTCTGGGCCAGGCTCGGCCAGCGGCGAGGGCAGCGGCGGCCGGAAAGGCTGGCTGGGCCCCCGCAAGCAAGCCCTCGGCCGCACCTGGCGGCGGCAGGCGGGCGGGCCGGGGGCGGTCCCGGGTGACGCGCGGGGCCGGGAGAGCCCGCAGGTGCCACCCTACAGCCACCGCCCCTTCCAGCCTAGTGCAGCCCCGGCAGCAGGGGCCGCTGTGAGAGCCGCGCTCGCAGCGTCCGTCGCCGCCGCCCTCCGCTCCCGCGCGCGCTGCTGGGCTCCCGGAGCGGTGAGTGCAGGGCTGCAGGGCTCAGGGTCCCCGGAGGCTGGGGCGACGCTTCCGTGAGGGGCCGCGGAGGGCCGCTGGGGGAGGGCGTGCAAGCCGAGGGGCTCGGTCTCCGGGGTTCCCGCAGGAGGGGAGCCGCGTGGGGCTGGGGGCCGCGTGGAGCCGGCCAGGCCCTCCCTCCCGCCGTGCTCACCTGCGCTGCGGGGAACCCTGCCGTCCCGCACCCCCCGTGAGAAGATCGCGGCCCCCAGGGCGCACGGGGCGCAGAGGCGCTGCGGGTGGGACTTGGGGAGGGAAGGTCCTGCTCGACCTTGGACCGCGGAAGTCACTTTCCCGGCTCCCGGACCTGGCCTCCCAGCCGCCTCTCCCCAAACCAGCCGGAGCCCTTCTTCCTGCTTCTGGGTGCGTCCCGCCCGCGGGAATTCGGGGCGCTGTCTCTTCGGCTCCGGGGACAGCATCCCGTCCCGGTGGCTGCTGCCGGCTAGGGAGGAAGGATGAGTCCACAGCGGTGGAACAGGTCGCTCCGGAGACGGAGTGGCAAAGCCTGTCATTCATCGCCCGGGTGCCGTGCGGTGGGAAGAGGGCCTTTCCCTCTTATCAGCCCTCGCTGATTCAAACTTACCGGATGCGGACGAGCGCCTTTTGGGGATAACTCCAGGCGGGAGCGCTCGGGCTCGCTGCGCGCCCAGCCCCGGATGCGGTACACCACTAAGGCAACTGAGCCCCCTCCTGTCCCTGAAACAGCCCCTTTCTTTCGAAACCGTTTTCACTCAACCCATGAGCTCCTGGGTTATCATTTCTATCACGACTTTCTTGTTTTGCGTTTCTTGCATAAAAGTCCTTACTGAGTGCCGCCACCACCTTACTACCCCGCGCGTGTTTATTTCCATAATTTGTAGTTTACGCTCAGGCAGAAATTGTTCTCCCTGGGGTCATGGAGAAATAGCTTTAAAAAAAATCCCTGCCACTTACCCCATTGTAGATGTTTATCCTGTGCTTGAGAACTGGCACTGAGTACGTAAGGCTGTCAGCCTTCTAGAGACCTGTTAAAGTAGGTACTGTTTTCATTTAGGGGTTGGCCTCCAGCCGGCCACTGCTAGACTGATGAACCCGGAGTTCTCTTGGTTCTCACTGTCAAGAAGCGCTGTGCAGGTTCAAGCATCAAGGTCCAGACTCTCAATCGCTGGTCCCTTCTCCTTCTTGTTTGTCTCCTTGCAGTAGCTAACGCTGGTGTCACAGTCCCTCTTCTTGGCTCCCTGCTACTGCGTGTGAACAACAGTAGGCCTTGCACATGTTAAGTTTTTACTTTCGGGCCCAGCAACATGCCCAGCCTTCTCTTTAAAAGGTAGATGGATGATAGATCGATCGATCGTTAGATAGACTGACAGATTGCTTTTATTTTTATTTTATTTTTCAAGTCTACTTTAACCTTGATTAAAATTCGGTGGCCTTATGTCTTCATTTTAGTCTAATATCTTTGAAGAAACTTTATAATATATACTCTATTTGTGTGGTCTGTGTCTTCCTGAAGCGCCTGTAGAAGATGACTTCTGTCACCATTAACCTAGCCAGCAAGGTGCAACACTCAGCGGTCCCATCTGCTGTTACCACCCGCTAATCCCAATCAGGGAATCCTTTCCTGTGATCTCATCTTGCCTTCACCAGCCTCAGCCTGTACCCCACACCGTGTGCTGTTCGATAGATCTCCTCTTCCCCACTCTGAACGCAGGTTTATCACTTATCATACACATATTTATTTTTCTCTTACTTATTTTGAAACAAGGGCTCATGTATTTCAGCCTGCTTTCGAACTCACTGTGTAGCAGAGGATGACATTGAACTTCTGATCCTCATGCCTCTACCTCTGGATAGCTGTGAATATAGGTATGCGTTACCACTTCTAGTATTATTCAATGCTGGGAGAAGGGAACTGAAGGCTTTCTGAATGCTAGATAAACATGGTGCCAACTGAGCCACACCTTCAGCGAATACACATTTTAACTATTGCTTATCTTCTTTCCTAAGTGTTTACTTTCTGCCAGGGGATCATGAGCAACTTAAAATACTGCACTGCCAGACATATATCTAGTAGTTGCTTAATAGATGTTTGTAGAATATAATGCAACATGAACTACGGTAGCACAGGTGCAGCAGTGGCCTTAATGATAGCAGAAATTAAGACAGCTTTACAGGGTGCTCGTAAGTCTGCGTTGGTGGGTGTGGAGGAGCTGGCAAACAGTGTAGACGAAGGAGAGAGAACCTTCTGTGGTGGGTATTGCCACACCGAGGTACCCAGTCATCCTGACTAATCATCACATTGCCAGATGTGATGCAGGAGCCAATTTTTTGGGGGATATGTGAATCTCAAACCAAAACAGGAAACAGAAACATCTGCAGCAAGTTTTCTTAAAATAATCTTTTCTTTTACATTGGAAGCACACCACAGACATAAGAGTGCACACAACGTCAGTGAACAGGTGAAGCAGAGGCTGTATTTAGAGGTAGAATGTCCTGCTCTGACGGAACATAGGATGTTGGAGGGAGCTGCTGTCAGGACAATCGGGAATCTTTTTTATTTTATTTTTTATTATTTTCACAAAACCTGTGGGTCTGAACTAAGCTGGAGAAGCAAGGCCAACAAAGAACTGCATAGTACAATTTGAGGTGATGGGAAAAAAAAAACAGAGACACACTACCAAAGTGGTGTCTCAGAGAGAAAAAGAAAGGCACC
Organism: Pachyuromys duprasi; assembly: GCA_028658305.1. Taxonomy (NCBI): domain Eukaryota; kingdom Metazoa; phylum Chordata; class Mammalia; order Rodentia; family Muridae; genus Pachyuromys; species Pachyuromys duprasi. The sequence continues at coordinate 12,938,412 of CM053750.1, forward strand.
TCCAAAGTAGAGAGACAAGAGGAGAATTCAATAATTAGGATTTTTCCACATTTAGTTGTTTATTCTCTGTGATATACCGCTTGTGCAAGCATCAATTTTAAGGTAGGGAAGGATGCTATTTAAAGACACCGTAAATATGGTAGCATATCAAATTGAGAAACAATCTCGAATTTAATGATTCATATCATCTTATGGGCTGTACTATAAGCAGCTCTTTAGAGAGTAATATTTCCTACATGTGCTTATGTGAGTCATTCAGTTTTGAACACTCAGTACTTTTGGAAAAGTTGATAACCTCCTCAGGTTTGGCAGATAAAAGATAGGTCAGCTAAAGACAGCTATGGTGACACATACCTGCATCCTCAAATTTTGGGAGGTGGAGGCAGGTGGATCAGAAGTTCAAGATCATCTTTAGCTACACAGTGAGTCTGAGTTCAGCCTGAGACCCTTTTCAAGAAAACTTTTTGGTCTTCTTCATAGCTGACGTAGATAGATTAAAAGCACATCGTAACACAGCAGACTGGGGAAAGTATCCTTTTTAGAAATGATAGGAGTAGACTGAGCATCACACGCCGTTCTTATGTATTATTCAAATGAAACATCTCCACAAAGAACAACGAATGCCTATTAAGGATGCAGGGAAAGGGAACTTGTGTGCGCCGTTTGGGGGAATGTAAAAACTGGTACACACCTACTGTGGAAGTTACTGCAGGAGCCCCTTAAAAATCTAAAGTAGAAACTACCATATGACCCAGCCACACTCCCTGGGGATATACCTGAAGGATTCCAAATCAGCACCCGTAGATATACTGACATATATTCATGTTTTTGTCATCAGAGGAGACCAAGAGCAAGGGAAGGAAGAAACTGAGGAAGGAGAAGGGGCAGAAAGAGAGGGCAATGGCATCCATGTGACATGAAAGCAGAAGGGGGGAGGGGAGCAGCAAGAGCGAAGGGTGCATGTGGTTTTCACACGGGCTCTGGAATTCAGACTCAGGCCCTCACACCACCGCAGCAAGTGCCTCACCCGCTGAGCATCTCCCTGGTCCTCATTTATTAACTTAAAATATTAGTTTAAAAGAAAAAAGAAACAGACTTCCATGTAACTCATACGTTTTCCAGGTTAACAACAAACCCATCTGGAAAAGTACTAGCAAGCATAATCATGAATAACATGGCACAGAGTCTTTCCTTTTGGTGTAAGGCATCGTGCCAAAACTGGACAAAGCCAACATGTTTCAAAAGTTGTGGACTGAGAAAACATTTGACTGTTAGCTTCGTGTCAGGCAGAGCGGCTGGCCGGATGTTATCCAGGGCTCTCTAGGTTAGTGGGACAACGTAGTAAACTGCAGTTATTCACAGGTGTGTGGGGCTGGTAAAACAGCTCTCTGGAGGCCAGAGAAGAGGTGTTGGAAGCTGAGCAACTGAGAAATGCATGATGGGTGGGACACGGAATCCAGAACAAGAAGATGCAGAGGATATCTAAGAATTGGAAATTGTGTGTCATGTGTTTGTTTGTGTGTGTGTGTTTGTGTAGCTGGAGGTTGATATAGAGTTTCTTCCTCAGTGTTCGCCACTGGTAATACTTTTGCATAACTACATGAGAAGGCATGAGATGAGGTTACCTAGGCAAGCAGGGGACAGGTTTACTGAGAGCCTTGCTTTGACCTACTGAAGATTTTAAATTTTTACCTGTAGTCAGTGGTGGAGGAGTTCCTGGAAGCAGGAAGAGGGAGGGTCCTTTGAAGATTGTGTTTGTCTGGTGTTTGACATTTTGGCATTTGTGAACTACTACACAGGCTCTGTCTCAGTTCTCTATCTGATTTGGAAAGGGCAGTCACCTTTATTGTTTATATTCTCTGGTAATATTCCACTTGCGCATCAATTCTGGGATAAAAGATAGAGGGCATAGGCATCCTTTGTACCTTGGTGCTTACAGGATGCTCAAACCTGCCTTTACATTAGAAATGTCTATGGACATTTATGTGACATAGGTTTTGGCTGTTTTTCAGGCGTCAGTATTAGCCGAATTCACTATTGATGCAAATGTTGCTGCTTACTTGTCATTTCATTAGCATGACCTCATCCTTTATCCTGTCACCTGTGACTCTAGCAGGTGTGACTTTCACGTGTAGAAAGGAGGTGGAAATGACTGATGTCCTTATGAATCTCCAGTCCAAGTGTTGAGTGTTCAGGAGTGTGGGGTGGCTTCCCATGCTTGTGTGGAGTGTTTTAAGCCAAGATGCGAGAGCCAATGTTTATTTTTAAAGGAAGGAAACAAATATGAGTGACAGGTAAACCATTTAACACTAAATATACTTAGTGTTAAAAAAATGTCAGGTTGTGCATGTATAGTTGCCCTGACGAAAAACAAAAGGTTGGATATTGTCAATTTACACATCGTTCCCCACCGCCCACCCCCATCCCCAACGAGCAATGTAATTCTACTGCAACTCTAACATGTTGACCTGATAGGACTGCAGGCCCCCTTTCACCATACACAGACTGGGCAATGCCCAGAGACAGAGAACACAGGCTTCCCATAACATGTTCCCATCCAGCTGCCAGGCTGTTTGCTCAACAGGAGGATGTATTTATTGTAAACTCTTTGGTTCCAGTTAGACTTGTCACTGCAGTAGATAATACAAGTAAGTGTATGAACTGAAAGGCGTAAGTGCAGCAGGAAAGAGTATTGTTGTTTCTATGAAAGGCAAATTGAATTATTTGAAAAATAACCCACAGAAGTGAAGCCACTGAAAGAGGTGTCAGGAAAATGATAAAAGATCAGAAAAGAAAATTGTAAACCAAAACCAAAAACCAAAACCAAAAGTCCAAAATAACCCTCCCAAAACCAAAACAACCCAACAGCAACAAAAACCTTGAAAGCTAATACCCTGTGTGTGCCTTACAAGCATTGCTTTTGTTTTGGTATTTTTGATTCAGTTAGAACATGAAAACTGAAAATTGGAGAAAATAAAGTCTGAGTATGAATTATACCAGAAAGCCATTATTGAGGGATTCATCCTCAAGGAAGGCTTACAGATACTTTGAAAAAGTAGGGAATATGTACATGTTTGTATAGTTTATGACAAAGAAAATATTTATGTTATTTACAAAATTTTAAAGTAGTCCTCCCGGCAGCCAAAATAATAATAGTCATCATCATCATCAACAACCAGGAGCAGTTAATTGCTGCTCTTTGTAGCTGCTTAGGCACACAGTAGGAAAGGGTAATCACTGTTTGACTCTGGACCTGCTCCTATCTGCCCAGAGCGAGAAAGACAAGAGGAAACTTTGCTACCAGAACTTTGCTACCAGAACCCACCAGTGCACGGGCAGACCTTCCTTTTCATTTCACAATATTCCATCCTAATGGTACATAATCAGCTTGTACTTCTTATTCTTAATTGGACTTTTGGCATCCATGTGACTTCTAAATTCACTTTCAATAACGTGAGCCAATTTGTAGAGCTTGAGTTGGTTTCTACCTGCCGTAAGTAGTCTAGTGGAAAGCAGAAAGCAAAATCCCACACTCTGGCAAGGTCTTCTAAAGGAAAACAGTTGGGTGCCACCTCACTACTTCCTTAGTGGTGCTAATATGACAAGCTGAATGGGTACAACATCACTTATTCTAGCCCCAAATATCATAGAAGTATCAGCCATTCTTCCCAAGGCACTAACAGGTCAATGAACAAAATCCAAGTTACAAAATAAGAAGAAAAAAAGTACAATTACTGACAGTTTGGAGTGTCTTGTTGGAGTCGTATTTGTGAGATTGATAGGGGTGAGGGTAATAGCTGCTATGTGGTTCCTAAAAATACCTGCAAAACTTTGTTTTCCCCTATTCATCAGCAGGAAGAGAGAACAAGGATGAATTTTTGACAAGTTAGTCATAACAGGTAAATGTGTGTTAGCTGTTCATGGTGGGGTGTTTTTTTGTTTTTATTTTTGGTTTGTTTTGTTTTGAGACAAAGTCTTGTGTGACTCAGGCTCTCTTCAAAATCTCTGTGTAACCCAGGATGATTTTGATTTGTGTACAATCTAATCTCTGAGATGGTGTCCCATAGCACTACCAGGGTATTGATTTAAGAAAGCTGGGAAACGATATATTTAAAATGCTAAAACCCAAACCCAGGTAACTGTGAAAGGATTAATTTCAGTGTTAACATTGCAGTCAGGTCCAAGTCACCTACATCAACCTATTCGTGTCAAGGACAGCCAATCTTACATCATGATAGCTGTGTGTGCACACTTGTGGTGGGGGAGAGGGAAGGGGTGAACACTTATTAATTAATTCATTTTGTGGGGGGAGGATTAATTTTTAAAAGCTTGATGATCAGCAAATGTTCTTGTGCCTTGTGACATTGTCATACATACTTTGTTTTGGTGACTACCTGTCCCCTCCCTGACTCCATCTGACTGTTCCCACCTCTACCCAGAGTAGACCCTTCAACTCTGATTTGATTTGAAGGCAGCTTTCATTTCTATCTCGGATGTAGCCTCGATTGACCTCAGGTCAATCAACTGAAGCAGCCCTCCTGTTTCTGCTTCCCAACTGTTGGTATCACACGCCCGAGTCACTCAGCATGACTAATGATTCTGCTCTGTAAACATTATGTGTGCATTGACTTGTTCTATGCCAATCACTGGGCATATACAAACCTAGACCACGGGTTTTCAACCTGTGGGTGGCAACCACTTTGGGGCTCAAACGACCCTTTCATATGGACCACCTAAAACCATCAGAAACATCAGATATTTACGTTATGATTCATAGCAGTAGCAACAAAATAATTTTATGGTTGGGGTTCTCCACAACATGAAAAACTATATTAAAGCGTCACAGCATTAGGAAGGCCGAGAACCACTGACCTAGAGTACATCTCCGCTTCTCATTATCTTGTGTCTACGTTCAAATGAGCAGCATTTGGGGTTAACTCTGTCCACAAACCATAAGCCACTAACGCTACTGCTTCCTATAATCAATTCTCTGACAAGAAACAAAATGATTTTTTAAAAGTGCAGGTTGAAATCACGTGACTGTTGTGCTTAAAAGCCTATGACATGAGTTTTGGCTTTGAAAGACAGAGTTCTGGGAATGGATGCGGGTGATGGCAGACCAGTGTGAAAGCATCTGGAAGCCATGACTTGTGCATTTCAGCATGGTGAAGGTGGCGGATTTGAGTTCTATGTCTTTCTTTAAAGAGGTCGAAAAGGTGTGCTTGAAACTGATACCTTCTGATACTTTCATTTCACACGTAGCTTGAAACCCAGGATGATCACCAAAATTAGAAAAAAAAAAAACTAAATTAAACACTAATATCAAGAACCATGCCTTTAAAAACTAAAGCAAAGTCATTTAAACATGGAAGTTGTTTTTCTCAGAAAACAAAAACAAAAAAACCCAGCTCATATAATGGAAACTCCCAACATGGATAAGTAGAATGATAAAATGGACTAGATGTACCATTGTCGAGACTCAAGGCTAATCTTGTTTTATCTGTTTTCATTTATCTCTGAAATATAAGGGCTTTATAAAATACAACACTGTATCACTCCCAAGAAGTTTAAAATAATTCCCGAATGTCATAAAACATGTAAGCAACAGGAAACATTTTCTTTTTATTTATTTATTT
>CM053750.1:12944147-12964006 GCA_028658305.1 Pachyuromys duprasi
AGGCTTAGCCCCCTCCCCCATTCCCTCCTACCCTCCCACTCCCTCCCTCATCTCCCTCTTCCCCGCCCCCTCCAAGTCCACCAACAGGGGAGGACCTCCTTCCCTTCCATCCAACCCCAGCTTATCCTGTCTCCTCAGGGCTGGCTGCAAAGTCCTCCCCTGGGATCTAGCCAGTCTGTCACTCCCCGGCTTGTATGGGCGAGGGTCAAAGAGTCAGCCATCAAGATCATGACTGAAACAGTCCCTGTTTCCCTGAATAGGGTCTTCAGCCCTACACTGAGTTATCATGGGCCCCATCCGTGCGGGGGTTCCAGTCCTCATCCACACATGGTCCTTGACTGTAGAAACCGTCTCTTACAAGACCCCTGTGCCCTGCTCAGTTTGGTCTTTCTGGAGCTCTTGTTCTCCCCAAGTCTCAACAACCTCCCCCAGATCTATCATTACTTCTTGCCCTCTGTCAGAGGCTTGATCTCGAGTCTTAATATCCGCTCTGATACATCGCTACATTGACCACCCCCCCTCCCCCAGAGGTTCTCTTTGGCATGCAACAGGAAACATTTTCAAATAAACCAATAAGGCAAAGACTGAAAAAGGACTATGTAGTCTGCTTAACATACTACCTAAATAGCTACACAATAAGCTTTATCTCCAAGGTATCTGTGCATTATTAGGCAATCTGAATGAGGCATGGAGTGGGAGAAAGGTGAAAGAGAGGAGGGGTCTTGGGCGAGGGAAGCTGAGGATTTTTGTTGTTGTTGTTAGGTTTGGTTTGGTTTTGGGTTTGTTTGTTTGTTTGTTTTCGAGACAGGCTTTTTCTGTGTATAGCCCTGGTTGTTCTGGAACTCACTCTGTAGACCAGATAGGACTTGAACTCATGGAGATCCACCTGCTTCTGCCTCCTGAGCACTGCGATTAAAGGAAAGGAGTGCACCACGGTGGAAAGCCAGGTTTTAGGCCTGTGGCACAGATGGGTATGGACAGAACTGGTCACAGGCACACTGGGTCAAAGGAATCTCTAGCTGAGACATTGGGACACCCTGGTTCTTTTCCACTGCAGAGTACCCAAGCAGGTAAGAGGCTCACATGTAGAATTTAGACTCTAACTAAAGTGGCCTCTTCTTAGCGATGCTTTCATGATGGCCCTTTTAAAAATATAGATTGTTGAACTGTTTCAAGCATCATGCAATAGTGGCTAATAGGTGATTGCTACGATGTGTCCCTTGCCCTTTACTAGCGATTCACCCAGAAAGAAAACTCACGGCATTCCAGTATCCACTCTAAACTAAGAAGTACCTTTTCTGTTTTCTAAGACAACATTTGTAAATATTTGCTATGATCAATTTTATACGGCAGCCCTTATTTTGATCTTAATTTCAGTTTCTGGAAGGATCTATAATGCCTCTTTCTGCACCCTCTTGGTAAACAGTGAAGGAAAACATGACACTTGTGTTTGTTATTGGAAAGCGACTGCATTCAGAAATGTGTTTTGATGACTGAGTTGTCTCATGGCTGACGTATTTGATATCTGGATGGAAGGAGGGGAAGCTCATCTTCAAAGGGATCTCAAGGTCTGGGAACTGGCCAGACTTCCTCCATCTGCAGGTTTGTACATTTGTGAAGAACTTAACTTCCATGGAAAACTGAGCCAAAGACCTCCATATTGGACATCTCTCCTGGACTTAGTTTCTGCTCCCTCTCTCTCTTTATCCTTCCTGTTATTTTCTGCTCCACTCTCTCTTGTGTGGTGGAAGGCTCTGCAGCACCACACACCTACTACTGCTCTGTAGAAATTTAGAATCCTTTCAGGAGCTGTGGTGTGCGCAGCCTAGGCTTTCCTTGTCTGTTTTTACTGGTAGCCTCAATCACTGTCAACACCCACCAGCTTTGCACTTAGCTACAGCCCTGGCAGGAGCATGTATTAGCTCTAACGTCTCATCTGCTAGCCCCAACCCCAGTTCTTCAGCTCTTAGAGCGTTTCCTCTCTGTCTTCCAACATTGACCTTTGTTTTCCACTGGTCTCTTTCTCTTTGTCTGATTTCCATATGGACTTGGCAAAGCGACTCTTAGTTAATACCTACCGTTGCCCCAGAATGTAATCTAAATATCTCAACAGTTGTTTCGAACATTAAATTAAAAAAAATTGATTGGTTTATAGATCACTTAATCCTTTTACTCAGTTATACTCTGCCTTGGCCCCATAATAGAACCATTTGTGAACTTTAAACAACAACAAAAAAATCCTGTTGTCCAAGGTATGCATAGTGGCGCATGTCTGCCATCTCAGCTACTTGGTGGATGAAACTGGAGAGCTGGGAGAGTGGTGTCAACCCTGTAATAGTCTCAAAAGAAAAAAAGAACAAAATAAAAAAAAAAAAAAACAAGCACCGTTCACCTGAACACAGATGTCTACTGCCAAGGCCAATTAAATCTGAAACTCTGGAGTATGACCGAAGTCTCAGTGTTACATCAGGTTTTGCCCATGATTTTGTGTGCAGCCAGGAAGCGTTTTTACTTCCGATTGCCCCTAACAATGATCCTTTTCTTTCATTGATTAGAAAATCCTCCTATGGAAATGAAAGATAAGTGTCATATATTTTCTCACCTATGGGGGATCTAGATATAAATACACACACATATACATACATAAGGATATATGTATATAACAAAAAAATAAAGAAAAGCCCCCTGCCAGATAAGCATGGTGGTATAAGGCTTGTTGTAATCTCAGCACTAGGAAGAGGTTGAGGCAGGAGGATCTTGAGTTCAAATTCACCCTGAGCCACAAGGCCCCCTCTACCTGAATACGTTTTACAACCTTTAGCATTTGATATCATTGCCTACGTTCATAGAAAAAAAAATGAAGATCTTGTTGGTGAACTCCATTCACTAATTTTTATTTTCATTTCGCTGAGGCCTGGATCATGCCAGGTGTTGGACATAGAGCAAGAAGATGAATAAAACTGTGCCTGCTGGTGTTGGCATTCTATAGCTGCATATATACAGGTCAGTTAGACAACACCTACCAGCATGTGCTAAATGGGTGCTTGGCACAGGGGCCCTAGTTTACACTTGAGCCCCAAGAAACATTCCTGCTTCCTACTCATTCATTTATATCAGACCTTTCTTTCCATTTCCCCGTCTCAGAAGAGAAGGCCCTCACTGCTGGTCTGGTGGACAAAGTATACCCTGGGAAGCTAAGGCAAGACTACTGCAAATTCAGAGCTAGTCACAGCTAATAACTGAACTGGCTGCCAATCTGTGACATACCAAAAACCCATCTCAAAAACCCAAAACATCAGTCCCAAAATAATGATAGAAGCTTGATTTCTGCCATTTTCCCTCTTTAGCTTTCATAATCATTGGCTGTTGCAACAGGCTAAGTCAGGGGTTTCTGTCACTCATCTACCCTGTCTTTACATTTGGCTTCTGCCTTGGAAGTCAGCCTTCTTTCCCTATTCCAAGTGATAGGGATTTCACTGGGGACCATTTTGCCCTCTCACATTGACCTACCTGACACACTGATAGTCTTCATTGCCTTGTTCAGGAGCTTTCTCACTTGTGTTTTTGTGATTCTATACATATTCTGTGTCTTTTTGACATTCCCTTTTCCACCTCAGATTCTTTCCCCCAGCACACTCCTTAAATAGTCATATTCCCCACTGGTCTATTCTTGGATCACTGTCTTTCTCATTCATCATTCATTTAACCCCCAACTAGATGTGGACATCTTCAGAATCTGAGGAACCTTTATCCTAGATCTTCCCAAATACCTGCAGAGCATCTCCACCTGAATGATGTGTAAGTTTGTCTTGTCACACCACGATTTCCCAACGTCCTGCTCTTTAAACCTGTTTTTCTGTTCGTGTTGCTTATCTTACCAGGTAGCCCCAACCTCGGAGGCTTTAGTCATTCTCTCTTGTGACTGAGTCACCACAGCCATCTGTTTTGATTTACAGAGAGTTCTTGACTGTGCCCACCACTCTCACAGGCACATCACCAAGCTGTACCCTTGTTGAAACCTTTCAACTCATGTCTCAATGGGATGGCTGTTATACCACACTTACTCTTCTCTGCCATTTTGGTCATCTCTCTTGGCCTATAGCCACGTCCTGTGGAGTGTTGCAAGTATCATTCTGGAGTAAACTTGGGTTGTCAGTGTGGTGAAAGACAGAAAACCACATGGTGAGAAGGTTTCACCTTTGGGAAGTCCACATTGCTACTACAGCCTCATTTCACACTGGTCGTTTGATCTCCTCAGGAGGCTTGTTTGTTCTACTACTGGAAAGTGCCTGGTTCCTACCATCTCATAAATAGTAGTTCAGATCTCATAGCCTTCCTCAAAGCTTTTTTTTAAATAATATTCACATCTTTAATAGTCCATTCACTGATATTTTCTGGAGGCCTGCATTGTCCCACTCAGGAAGCAGGGTTTTTGAGAGAAATAAGATGTGCACATACAGGAGGAGATCATATGAGTGTTTTTCAAACTACTGGAACTGCTCAAAATGAGGGGGTAGACCATTTGGGATTTTCATCTGTTTGTGTTTTCTAGCCTGGATCAATAAATGGTCCTATTACACCCAGTGACTAAGGGAGTTGCACCACAGCTGACTCACCTCACAAATTCAGCAACACCTCAGCTAGTTTGCACCTAGTTCAGCAAGTGTTTCATTCTTTCCTGTGGCAGGGATGTCAGATTTCTGGGAGCATCTCTAAATGGTTACCTTTGATTTCTGGACCTGGCTCATGCCGCAGTAGTAGCAGACCATTTTCATGTACTTGTACTTATCACTCATGCTGTGTGCCATGATAGAAGAAGGCACACTGAACCATCCTCCTGAATAGTGCAGCTGGAGGGGAAACCCAAAGCTTGCTATGACCTTAACCAGCCATGTAGTCGAAGCTTTATGGTTATGAAAGGAAATTGAAGCATATCTTTATGGTGAATCTTTTTGGGACTCCAGTCAAGGACAGAAGAAGCATTGGAGAGTATTCTAGAAGGCAAGAGACAAGGGCCAGGTGGGATGAGCTTCTTTGTCCAGCCAACACTTTGACGCTATTGAATTGCAGATTCTCTCTGGGCATTGAGATTTGAAGCAAGCACAGCTTTTGTTGGGCTTTTTTTTCTTTTTTCTTTCTTTTTTTTTACTGTAGGCAGTCTTTGAAGAAATGTAACAAGGGGCACAGAATAGTCAACTTAACTCTTATTAGATGACTCTGGTGACATTGATGAAAATGGGCAGCTGCCAAGTCAGGAAGTCTGCCATCCAGGCGAGAGACTGAGTGGAAGCAGTAAGGGAAGAAGCAAGGGGCTTTCTGGAGAAAATACCACTGAGATGGAATGAATCACAGAGGTTTTAGGATGCAATAAAGTTTAGAGATGGCTTGCAATTTCTAGGATGGGCTACTGAGCCAGGTCCTTGGGAGAGTACATCAGAGAACCGGAAGGGGTTAGAGACTCAGTCAAGAATCTGATGACATTCCAGGCAGGCTCCTCCTCTCTGTCCCACTGAGGCTTTGTGCTGACCTCCATCACAGAATTCATTGGGTTTATGTGCTTGTGAGCTTTATGAGAATACCTATGAAGTTTTCCATCCCAAACACTTGTCATAAGGCTTAGCCCATGGAGCAGACTAAACAAATGGCTGCTAGGTTAAGCAGATAGTATATTAGTTTTTTTTTTTACTGCATCACAAAGTTGGTGAATATAAACAGCACACATTTATTAATTGCCAGAAATCCTTTTTGGCATGGCTGATTTCTCTGCTATGTTTCACAAGGCCCAAATCAAAGTATTGGTATAGTGGCATCATTTTATTAATATTTTACATTTATTTATATGTATGTGTGTACATACATGCTCATGTATGCTGCAAAACACATCAATATACATGGGTATGTTAGAGGACCACTCGTGATAGCTAGTTCTGTGCTTCCTCCATGTGGCTTCCTGGGATTGGCTGCATCAGGTTTGGCAGCACATGCCTCTACTGTCTGAAACATCTTCATCATCCCTGATTCTGCTCTTATTAGGAGGCTCTGGGGAAGCAGTTCCGAGGTCAGCTATGTTGCAGGTGGAATCTCTTTCTGTGTGGCTGCAAGGTCATGGTCCTCGTTTCCTGGGCAGTCAGAAAAGACTTGAGTGAGGGCTTAAAGTCTTGAGGGCAGCAATCATTTGCTTCTAGCCAGGCACAAGTCTTTGTTTTCTAAGGGTTGGTATAATTGCATAGAGCCTTCCCTGGCAAAGTAGGCTAATCTCTGTTTTAAGGTCTGTCACCTTAATTGCACTGGTGGACTCTGTTTTGTCATGTAATATAGTCACAGGTTAAGCCTATTATAAGGGGACATTGTTTTGCCCAACACAGTAGTAATTGTCAATCTTATCATGCAAGGGTTATGATCACGGCTCTTAAACATGTGTATTCTGGCTTCTCTTATTTGTTCATGGAAGCACAAGGATACCACATTTTTCTCTGTATCAAAAAACAAACAAACAAAACAAGGGCAGATATGGCCTGTCAACGCCCACTGTTTCAAGCCACCAGACCATTTATTCATTCTACACATCCATCTACTACATCTGTTTATTTAGAGTCATTCATTCATTCATTCATTCATTCATTCATTCATTCATATGCACTTTAGGACTGACTTTAAGAGTCTGGACGGCAGGGTGAGGAGGCCATGTAGTTCACTGTGGAGTGCTTCTCTACCATGCACGAGCTCTGAGTCCAGACCTCAGCTGTGGCTGGCTGGGTGTGGCGGTGCTCGCCTATAATCTCAGCACACGGGAGACAAAAACAGGAGGATCGTCTTGAATTTGCTATGTAGCCAAGGATGACTTTGAACTTCTGATCCTCCTGTTCAAAGTCATCCTTGGCTACATAGCAAATTCAAGACTAATCTGGAATAAATGGCATGCTGTCTTAAAAAAAAAAAAAAAGTCCGGGCTGGGTTCTGGGTCTGTATAATGAGGAAGAGAGTGAGCCATCAGGATAGATAACACCAGATTTCTGTCAGATATTGTTTAGTATATTGGGATCCATTATCAAATTGTTGTTTCTTTTTGTTTAGTGTTGTGTTTTGGGATAGAGTGTCATATATCTGAGGCTGGACTAATAGTGTAGCCAAAGCTGAGTTTGAATCCCTGATCCTCTTACCCCACACCCCCCCCTTCCTGATATTAGAGTTACAGGCTTGCAGTGTCCCTCCCAGACAAGCTGCGCTCTCTGCTTGTGCGTTCACCCTGTGCTGATGGCGTTTTCTTCTCCAGCAGTGGATCCCTGGTTTTTAGTGTGCGGTGGCTTTCAAGCCCTGACCAAGTGGCCAGTACCTATGTAATTGAGGTAATCACTGCTTAATTCAGCCCCTTTTGTGTGTTACCGTGCAATTTAGACACCATTAATAATCATGTATTGTAATTTTAATTTTTCACTTTGTTTAAATAGGTAACAGATGTCATCAGCTGGTTATTACTCTCCAGAGACACTCTAGACACATTCAAGGAAGTTGTTCTCCCGTTCCCGGCCTTAACTATGTTCATATTTAGCGGTAATTTCATAGCAACATAGACGAAACAACTTCATTCCTTTACTTTTTTGAACTCCATTCCTGTTTATGACATGTTATCTCATGGTGAGACTATACCAGTTTGGTAATGGCTCATATTGGTGGCCATTCAGATCGTTTCCATTTCTTTTCCGCTGCTGATTATCACAGCAAGCAAGCCTCATGTCTGTGCCCTTCATACAAGTGTAAGAACACGCACAGACTGGCATGTCTGCGTCATGCTGGCTTTTGCCAGTTCATCCACGGAGGCTATACTAACCTATGCCACCGCAAAGTACAGAGGTTCCTCCACACCTGGAAAAGCACGTGTGCCCGAACTTTCCTGACTCAGCCAATCTGACATGTTGAAATGATATTTAAATTAACTTGGGCCTGCTTCATGAGTAAATAACACCAGGGATTTGTGTGTGTGTGGGGGTACAGTATGTTGGAATCATTTGTTATCTTTCCCCCATTTATTTGTATCTTTTGTCTATTTCTCTTATTGAGTTGATCCTTTTGTTTTTAATTTGTCAATGATCAAGTTAAATTTATCAATTTGTTTTTAATTTGTATATAGTAGAGAAAGCAGCCTTTAAGGATAGAGTTTTCTCTCAGTTTGATTTATCTTTTCACTTTTTTTCTACTTAGCTTTACATATCTATGGTTGTCTTGTCTGATTAATTTTTAAATCTGACTTCTATGTTCTCTCTCATGGTTAGACAGCCTTTCCTCATTCCAACAGTAGGAAATAATCATGTGAGGTTTCCTCAGGTATTTTTTAGCCCTTTAATTTTAAATAACTATAGATTATAGGAAGTTACAATGTAAGCGCAGAGATATCCTGGAGCCCACACTTGACTCTATTGGGGTCCTAGGTATTGTATGAATTTCATGTTTTTACACTTAGCTTTTGGATCCGCCTGAACTTTATTCTAGTATGAAACGTGGGGTTGGGTGTGGCAGTGCACATCTGTAACCTCAATAGTTGGGATGTGGTAGAAGGAGAATTGGAACTCAGACATTCTCAACCATCTAGTGACTTCAAGGCCTCCTCTCACTCCTTACAGGAGATCCTCCCTCAAAATGAAGAAGCAAGAAACCAACCAAACCAAAAAAAAGAGAAAGAAACCAAACCGATATGGATTTCAATTTAATTTTTTTCTAATTGTTTACTTGTTGTTTGTAACATTTTAGGATTGCATAACCCATATTTTCCCCAGTAATTTAAGCAAATAAGTATAAACCAGGTACCCAAAACCTGTGTTCATTGGTTAGTTTCGTAAGCATTTAAAGTTTCATGTCTGAAATATTTTATGTCATTGTTAACACACTTGTTTTCTAAGAAATACCTGCTCAGACAGCCAGTGCCATCCTTGTTTCAAAATACCGTTATGGTGTAAGCTGGCCTACTTTTCTAGTATTGACTTTGGGTGGTGTGGGTTATGCTGGGGTACAGGTGAATAAATATTTATGTCCTGCCCTAAAGGAGCTCATCTGCTAAGGCAAAGCCTTTAAACTATGCAGTGCTTAAGGTGAGCCATGTTGTTAATCTTGAAGAGCCCTGGCCAAATTCAGGCTGCTTAGATCTTGAATCATCATGCTACCTGACAGGGCTCAGATTTGTTTTCCGGTCGGTGGAAGCTTCTGACTTACAGTAGCTCGTCGGCATGTCTTCTGTGTGCCCAGAGTGCCACTTAGTTCCACATACGTAACGTGACAACTGCCACAGCCTATGGGTACAGTATAACTCTCCTGATCCCTCTGTACTTAGTAAACCCAAAACGTATACCATTCCAACTTGATTTAATTTTGATATACTTTATTGTATATCGTCCATACTTATACGATAGCCATTCTCAAGTTCTTACATTTCAAAGAATGGACTAAGCAGGGACCACTGAGGTTTTTCCAGTTCTGCTTATTAAATTATCTGAATCTAGGTGTAGAATTGTATAATCCCAAATTCTTTCCCAGATAGATAGTCGTAATATGTATTTTGAGAAATCTTCTTGGTTCTCTCCCCATGGTTTTAGATTCGAATACAGGAGTGAGGGAATAGACACATTTAAAAACTGAGAAGTATTTTCGTATGGATTATTTAGAGAGAACTCATGCTGGAAGTTTACTAATCTACTTAAAAGCGGATTTGTCGTGTAATATACAGCTGTAGCCTTGACTTCAGTTTGTTCTGCAGCCTGCCAGTGTGTATTTAAAGGGCGCCCTTAAGCCCCACCGGAGCTTTGGATTCAAGGCTGTTGTAGAGCTCTACAGTTCCCAGCTGCACAGTGGTCCTTGTGACGTAGGGCTTTTAGGAGACATTTGTGGTTGAAAAGCAAGGGGAGTCCCCAGCTCTTCATCTCCCTCTTGCTGGAGGTGATTTTGCTCATTTTCTGGGAGTTTGTATCTCTGCGGGTTTCCTGTGGCCAAGTCCTGGAGGACTTTCTTATGGACATAAATCACTTAGCACCCTTGTGATGGAAGGCTATGTTCTGAGAGGTCACTGAGCTGACACAAGGCCAGCCATGCCCAGAAAACTTGTCTGTAAAGCGAATTCCAAGTTATCCATTTGAAATTGCTCACATAAACACATGAGTAAACGTGAAAGCAGCTGAGTCTACCCAGGGGGTCCAGGTCTAGATAAGAATGCAGTTCAGTGAAATTAAAGCTAAGAGAACTAATTCTGTCTGCCTAGAAATTATTCTACTTTAAAATATGTATTTATTTTTATATATCCTTACATATAATATATCATTATATAAAAATATTATATACATTATGTGTGCGCTTGTACATGTGTTCGAGGGTGCACGCGTGCGTGTGCACAACTCGAGTGGAGGTGGAGGTTGTTTATGCACATGTGTGGAGGTCAGGGGAATGGAGGAATCTCTCCAGTCCATGAGTCCATTCTCTCCCTCTACACAGGTGCAGGGATTGAACTCAGGTTGCCAGAACTTCACAGCAAGCTTAGACCTGTTGGACCATCCCACCAGGCTATAATTGCCGGAGAGGTGGCTTGGCAGTTCAGAACACTTGCTGCTTTTCCAGTGGATCTGGGTTGGGTTCCTGGCACACACATATCTGTAACAGCCGTTTATAACTCCCATTCCAGATGATCTGTGACCCCCTTCCCTGGCCCTGGAAGACACTGTGTGCACGTGGTGAACAGACATAAATGCAGGCAGAACACTTTTACACACATTAAAATAAATCAAACAAACCAAAAGCCCAGCCTTCATAATGGGCTTCCAGGCAGTCCTGGACAACTGGGGCCAAGTACCTCAGCCATTATGTTTTGGAGAAATGGGAGGGAACTCTGCTTTTCAGTTCTATTTCTCTCTAAACCTGACCGACAGGATTACTAGAACCTACTAGCAACTGTAATGTAATGTCATTTCTCTGTTGTTTATTTAAGGGTGGCGCCTCATCCCTTTTGCCAGGCTGGCTATCTTGGTACCAAGGAATAAACCGAGCAGGCCTCTTTACCTAACAGCCTTCTCCTTTACAGCAACCTTCAATCCATAATGCTTTGACTTGGTGGATAATTTGACCTGGAGAGCCTGTCTTTGAGTTGAGTGACTCTTCCCACCGAGGGACCTCCTCTGCCTGCTGGGGCTCTCCCTTTGTTCTTCTTTGAGGCTTCTCTATATGGTCAGCTAGCGATGCTAGTGACAATGTGAATGACAGCCATCTCAGGGTTAGAGGTCAGTCTGATTACTGGGAAGCAATCAGAGGTTGACTCTTTATTGACTGTGTGGGATGTGAACTATATCCCAATTAATGCCGTTTTAAGAAATATTTGGTTTTTCTTTTTAATTATGTGAATATATGTTTGTCTCTGAGTGAGCTTGTACATATGAGCATTGTACCCACCGAAAAGGTCATTGATCCCCTGGAACTGAAGTTACAGACAATAGACTTAGACCAGATAGAATTTATGTCCCGTTAATATTCCCAAGGTCCATTTGCTGCGTTGGGATAAGGTTCTTTTACACAGTGTATCCCCGCTTACCCCGTGATTGGTCTGCTTAGATCTGACGGCCTCCCAGAAGACTGACTTCTTCCCTGCCTGCACTGTTTATAAAACACCTTGGATTACCTGTTGCCATACTGGAGGACTGTCTGTCGGAACTGTTTGCTTGACATGGAACTCCAAGAAGGCGAGCACTCTGTATTACCTACTCTTTTCCTTCTAACAGTACCCATGGCTTCACACACGCTAGGCATGCACCCTGTTTGCCTATATTCTGGCAAATAGCCTTTCTCGCTCTCTCTCTGTGATAAATAAATATGTATGTTATCTAATATATGTATATAAATATAAACAACATATGTATATAATCTATATTTATATATATATACACATAAGTATTATTACATATGTAACACATTACATACATACATTTACATATATTGTTTCTAAATGTAAGTTTTTGAAATGGAGTAATCATAAGTTACCCAGGCTGGTCTTGAACTTGAGATCTTCCTACCAGCCTGCCGTATGGGATTTCAGTTCTTGGGCCACTAGAACTAGCTTGTTCTCCTTAAAAAACAAAAAACAAACAAGCAAAACAAGCAACGAACAAAAAAAACCGCCCAGCATTAATTGGACCTAAACAGATGGCACAGTGGTTAAGAGTACATACTATTCTTCCCAAGGACCAAAGTCTGTACCCTGTAACTCTAGTTCCAGGGATCTGAGGATCTTCTCTGATTATTTTTACATACCATTTATTTATAATTAATTACTTTTGTAATTAAAAATAAAAACAAAATGTTTCTTAAAACAGCATTAATTGGGATATAGTTCACATCCCACACATTCCGAACATTTAAAGTGAGCCTCAATGAGATACTATATTCAGTTTCGGTTGTTACCATAATTCACCTTAAAACAATTTTTTTTTCAAAACAACTTGCATTTATTTATTTATTTATTTATTTATTTATTTATTTATTTAGTGTGTTGTCTGTGTGTATGTATGTGTGGAGGTGTGTAAATGTGTGTATATGTATATGAGTGTATGTGTGTATGTGTGTGTGTATATGTGTGTGAATGTGTGTGTATATGTGAGTATATGTGTGTGGGGGGGTGTCTGTATGGGGGAGTATGTTTACCACCATGGCACACATAGGGGTAGGAGGATAAGTTGCAGGAGTTAGTTCCAGCACATGTGTGTGGGAATCGAATTCAGGTCAGCAGGCTGCCCCGAACATTCTCATCAGTGTCAGCATCATCCCTCTGGACTTCCATTCTCACTGGCACAGGTCTAAGCAACAACCATTCTTGCCTGCTCTGTGTGAATAAAAGCATATGCGATCTTCTGTGATCACCTCTTTTTTCTTTTGCAGAACTTCTTAAAGCCTCTATAGCTGGAGTGAGTCCGCTCTGAATCCTTCAAGGAGGATCCATTGGAGAGCTGGTGCGTCCAGGAAGCAACATAGCTCCAGTTGTGGGAGCTTCTATTAATGTTGCTGTGGTTAGAAAGCCCCTAGCTGGACCTTGGCCATGGGCTGGTTCCCCACTGCAAGGCCAGCCATTGCCATCCCTACCCTTTGCCTCAGCTCGTTCTTCCGTGAGTGCTTACTGGGGCCCTCCCTCAAATATTTCCTTAAAACACCTAGGCTATTCAAAGTAAGCTGGAACTTTCTGGATAATGTATCAGGGGATCATGGGGTAGGACCACAATTCTGCCTCAGGTTTCCAGAACTGAGGCCATGCATAAGAGGGAGGCCAAGGGCGATCATTGTGCCACAAGGCGTGTAGTTCTTGGATGGGCACAAGATGGGCCCGAGTCAGAGTGAAAGCAATCAAGAATGAAAGGCGAGGTTTTGCAGGCAATCATATACCTACATATTTATGCTCATCGTTCCAGCCATAAACCTGTGACTCAAAGTCCATCCCTGTTACCCCAGGAAACAGGGCTCCCTTTCTCTTGCTGAGTGCTTTTTCGCTATTTGGACGTACCACACTTTTAGCTCATTAGTTACCATGTTTTTGCCTTTTTTCTACTGAAGAGTAATGCTGCTGTGAATATTCATATACATGTACATATTCATGTTAATGTGTGCTCTTAGGTATAGAACCTCTGGGTCTATGATAATTCTATGTTTTAACTTTCTGAGGAACTGAAAGTTGGTTTCCGTGGTGGCCGGGTCATTTCCCACTCTTTCTCCCTGCCCTAACCGACATTGGTATCATGTTGTTCCTTTCTTTGTTTGTTTCGTTCTTAATGAGCCATCGCGGTGGGTATGACTTGTCCAGCTTACCTTTGACTCTCCATTGTGGCGGTAGTAAGTGTTGCCTGCTTGATGAAGCCTGTTTCTCTGAGTTTCTCTTATCACCCTCTGGAGGGTGCTATGCGCTGGAAGGGTCTGTAGGTGAGCATAGACTGATACCTGTTTGAGTCCAGAATGTTTACTGTGCAGTTTAGAAAGTGTCTTGACCTCTCTGAGCTTCCATTTCTTTATACCCAAAGATGAGATACCTCTTTTACATGGTTGCTATGAAGGGTTGGGCGAAATAAGGTGAACAGAAGATGCAGCAGGGAGCCTGACCGAAGCCCTCATTAAATGGGTGCTGCTCCCCTCGTGAGTGAGTGAGTAGGTGGCCACTTCCTCTGTGTCCCTGCCTCAGGACACAGCCAGTTGCTCATTTCAGGAGGCGGGCCTAGTTTCCCCACCTTTCCTTTGCACCCTTCTTTGGGAGATCTCCCTCAGATCTCTTCATAGGATCTGCCAACACCTCTTCATTCTGAGACTCCAGGAAGATTACTGCGATCATTAGCGGTTCTCTCTGAAGCCTTAACAGACCCATGGTCATGGGTCCAGCTTCTTCTAGTAACTCATCCTTGAAAGGATATTCTGTGCAGAACCAAGCGCTTCTAAGACTGTTGTCAGTATAGTTTTGTTTTGTTCAGTTGTTAAGTGCCAGGTGGGCACAGGTTGTTTGGAGAATCGTTTCTCTTTCTGGACTGTGTAAGGGTCCTCTTTTGGCTGGGCTGGTTTTTGTTGCCTCCTTGCCTTTGACACTCTTGGGTCGTTTATGAAAGCAGAGGAACGGCTTTCATCTGAGGCCGTAGTGGCACCATCCCACTGCAGGAAGCACTTGCTTGGCTTACAGATCCCACACCGCCGCTGCAGGGAAGCCTCGGAAGTTTATTTGACTTGCTCGTACATTTCTGCAATTTCCTGATCACATCCGTGCTGTTGCCTGAGAGTTCAGTGTCCCGGGGGACAGACTGAATTTCCCATAGAGGCTTTCATTTCTCAGGTCTCATCTGTCTGTCTAGTCCTAGCGGCCAGTGCTCTTAACCACTGAGCCATCTCTCCAGCCCCCAAGCTCTTTATAAAGCTTACTGTGGTCTTTTAGGCGCCTTCCTCAATGCCCTGTTCTGCTAACACGAACCAATATGACAGACATAAAAGCAAATAGTTTGGGACTGTTCCAAAGCATAGGGATAAATGAATGAATGAATGTAGGGTTTTGTTTTGTTTTGTTTTAGAACTCAGGAGAAGCCTTTGGGCTTAGGCAGAGACAGGTCTCTATAAACTTAGCATGTAGCTGCAGAGGAGAGAAAATGGCTTTAATCGGCAAGATTAGCTATCTGGAAACAGATAAGATAGTTTTAATACGCATCATGAAAACAGTTGAGGATTGCTGGGGTAGGGGAGGGCATTGATGTGGAATAGCTTACTGAAGCAAAACTATTTTTAACATGGGAGAGTGGTGCATGATGGAAAGTTTGAATAGGCAAAATGGAGTCAGAAAATGGAGCTAAGAACCCTAACTTGATGTGATATATTCCAGAAAGTCATTAGAGCCTCCTGAAAGGGGAAAAAAGGATAGTGACAGAGTGTTTGGATTTTTTTTTCTGGCTATAAGATTAACCCTAAACTTAGATTCAAGATTCGTGACAGCAGATGTGGGAGTGTCCCAGGCTGAGAGGTAGGAGTACACCTGTAAACTGAGGCTCTGGTTTGTTGGCGTTGAGGATGAAGGAGAAAGCTCTCATCCAAAAGAGACCAGAGGCCTGTTTGTAGTGCTCTAGTTGGCAAAGGACAACACAAAGCTATATCAAAGAAAACATAGGCAGGATAACCCGTAGCAATGGTGGCAAAAGCCATTAGCCAAAGACACAGCATGCGAGATTCCTATTAGGATTCATGTTAGGTTCCTGTTAGGATTGCTGGGTTTCCTGGGAGGGGAGGGACAGGAAATGCCTGCATTGTAATAATGGCTGGTAGGTGGAGACAATGACCCTGGCATGAGTCTAGTATCGGTTTAGGAGTTACTACCATAGTATTAGAAGTAACCGTGATATGCCCAGCGTGCTGGCTCAAACCTGATCATACCTGGGGAGGATGAGTTAGGATGGGAACCACAAGCTCTAAGCCAGTCTGGGTTACAGAAGGAGACTCTATCTCAAAAACTAAACAAAACCACAAAAAGGGAAACAAGCGTGGATAATTGAAGAGAATGACAAAGCACCAACTATTGAGGTACTCTCTTATCCACATCCAATGTGGGAATAGGACATAAAGAAGCCACTTAATAGCCCTGGAAAGGCGGAAGCATGGAAAGGCATGGGGAGAGCTAGAAAAATGTTGTGTTCCAAAAGCTGTGGTCAGGGCTGGAAGAAAGAAGGAGAGGCCAGCAGAGTAGAAATCAGGATAGAGAAGAATTCCTGAGGGCTCTGTGGACCAGCACATTTTTACATGCATAAATTCAACTTCTAGCAGAGGAATAATTAAATAAGTAAATAAACACAATAAAAAACAAAGCTCAGAAAAAAATCCTTTGCACACAGGAAAGGCAGATGACTGTTTCTGGGACAGACATGCCTCCTCTCCTTAGGCATCATCTGAGTGGGTCTGAGAGGTGGTGGAATCACCCTGAATGCCACAGCTCAAGCGTCTAAAGAGCCTTTGGGTGATGTTGAGAGGAGAGTATAAGCACGCCCTACATAAACTTGTAGAATGTTGCTCCTACATTTTATATGGGGGAACCGTTAATTCTATACTTCAGCTACAAATTGAAAACAAATAAACAGATATCTCCCATATCACCAAAATGTGAAAGAGAGAGGTGAAGTTCACTGATAGGACAATTATTTTATGTAATTGATAATCTGAGATAATGAACTACTAGAAATTCGAGGTGACAGAAGATTAGATGTTCTGTCCTCTTGTCTTTATTAGTGTGGGAGTTTACCAGGTGATAAACACCTTTACAATTAGCTGGTCTGCAAAGATGCTGTTGCTACCCCCCCCCCCCCGATACTTTGTGACTGATCAATGTCTGCCTTTTCACAGCATGTAGTTCACTTAGAGTATTTGTGCATGATCTGGATCTATGTTTATCTAAGTTACTGATGAGTAGCACACAGACACAGAGAGAGAACACTTTGGGTGCATTGTGATGGACTGAATTCAGCAGACTTGGAAATGTTGACTATCTCTGTTTACTCTCTAGAAGCAAAACCCCAAGAAATGTTCAGGAAACTTGAACCAGCAGGAGCAAAGGACTTGTTCATCAGCAAAGAGTGTGACATCTCAGTATCTTTCTAAATTTTTAGGAAGTAAACCTCAAATTTGGAGCCAGGCTGGAACATGTTACCCAAAGGATGCTACAGTGTGTTGGTCTTTGTGGGCATTTTTTAGGTTCTGGATTCACACTCTGACCTTTGTTCTTGGTACACACACACACACACACACACACAAGCTGAATGGTGTCTTTTTTTCAGCTAGAAGATTTTATTAAATAATGACTCTAAAGAATAAAATACAAATAGTATTCTCAAAGTTTTAAAAAAAAGGGGGGGGGAAGGGACCACGAACATCAATGAAAACACATTCCTCACATTTTTAGAGAATCAAATCTCATTAAAGAAAATCTCTTGAGGAGATCAAGTGCAGCTTAGTAAAGGGCAAGGCCACAAATAGATGTGATTAATTAACAGAATGTTGAAAAGTTGACCTTGCTGTGTGTTATTTACAGGCAAACATGCCTTGTTTCAACTTCAGACTTCAGTTTGAAGAGGGGAAAATCAGGCCTTTACCCTAGTAAAGGCAGCAATGTGATTGTCAGCTGTGATCTTTTGAACTATTGATTGATGGGTAGGGAGGACATTTATTCCTGGCCCACCTACCTCAGCTTAGCACTGTACAGTGTGCACATTTGGATAAAATGTCTTTTCCACCTTTCCCGTAAAGCATACAGAATTTTAGAATTGGCAACAGAGTATGTCCACAAATAAAGTCCTTTTTAATAATATAAAATAAGAGGTTCATGCAGGTATGAAACAACGTGCTTTGTTGTGTATGTGTGTGTATGTGTGTGCAGGTAGGTGCTGGCCAGAGATTGATGCTAAGTGTCTTTCTCAATCACTTTCTACCTTGTGTTTTGAGACAGAGTCTCTCACCAAACCTGGAGCTCACCAGTTCAGCTAGGCTGGCTGTCCAGGGTGCTCCAGAGAGCCTCCTGTCTCTGCCTCCCCAGGGATGGGAGTATAGGATTGTGCCACCATCACTGGCTTGAGAATCCAAACTCACGTCCTCATGTTTATCTAGTAAATGCTATCAGTTGAGCCATCCCCTGCGTCCTGAAATCAAAGCAAATTAGTGCATCACGGATGCCTCTCTGGTCATATTGAATGTCAGCCTAGAAAAACCGACTCCACAACTCCAGTGCGCAAGAATGGCACGTCAATACTAGCCGTTATTGTGCTATATATAATCTAATATATATAATATTATAATATAATATAATATAATATAATATAATATAATATAATATAATATAATATAATATAATATAATATAATATATATAATATAGCACAATATAAATGTGCTGTAGGATCACATATTTGTGTAAGTGTGTATTTGATTCTGCTGAATACTTGCACCGATGTAGTGGGTTAACTTATTATTGCCTTTGGATGGAAAAAATGTTCTGATGTCCTAAGTTCCACACAAAAGCCTTCTAAGACATATAGACAAGCAATCGACAGACGCCACACAGTGGGCTGTAAAAACCTGTATGAAATGACTTTAATAATTGAACGAACTCATCATCACTGTATTGAGAAACTCCCTTCAGCATGACATTCCATCATCAAGGCCTTTACCTATCAATGGAAAACAAAAGTACATGTTAAGTGTTGAGAAAGAAGCCAAATGGTATTATCCCAGGCTAGACCAACCTACCTTTGTAGGCCGTCCCATATCGTTCTTTATAAGAAATGCTTTATTTCATTTTCCTGAATGCTCCAAACATTCACTTAAATATCCATTTGTGTTTAGAGTCATCTTAAAAAAAGAAGAAACAGTAATAACCCCCCAACAACTCCAAACCAAAACCATAGAGCAGAATTTCCCCAAGTGTTAGTAAATAAAGCCCTGCAAATATGTCTTTTCTCTAGAATCTCAGGAAAGGATAATTAGGTAAATGAAAATCTTGGGGTTTGAGACTTCCCCAGGAAGATTATCTGGAGGCTCTAAGAAAAGTGGTCTCTTTTATTTTTATTTATTTATTTTATGTGCTTAACTCTTTTGCCTGCATGTATACATGTGCACACCTGCTGTCCAAGAAAATCTGAAAAAGGCACTGTGATCCCTGGAAATGGAGTAGTAAATATTTGGGAAGCACCATATGGGTCCTGGGAACTGAACCAGGGCCCTCTGTGAGAGCAGCCCAATGCTCTTAACCACTGAGCAATCACTCCAGCCCTCACCTTTCTGTTTCTGTAAATCAGAACATCTAGCTAAATGCACTTGCCTACAAGTAAGGGCTAAGTAAATCAATGTTTGGATCTTGTCTAGAAAATGAAATGCCTGTCATACTTTGAATTTCTAAACAACTGAAGCATGGGTTCATTTTAGAATTCCAAATAACGCTAGGTTGAGCACTGGTACTGAAGTTAGACTTTGTCTTGGTTCATGATGAGCACTTGTGGCCAGGGGAACTCACCTGAGAATGCAGTTTCCCCCTTTTCCTATTTTGTTTTTGCCACCAATAAAAGCAGAGCAGTAATCATAGACATACACACATAGCCACGCAATTCGGTTGCTCCTAGTCTGCCCAGGGGATCCAGGATGCTTTTGTGCTTGAAATAAATCTTTTCCTTTACCACCTTTCTCCCCATTCTCCCTACAAATGTCTTGAAAAATACAACATAAAACGGGAAGACCCCCAGAAGTCGATTGAGCTAAGGTGTTAGGTACAAATCCTTCAGAATTAAGCTGATATCAGCTAAAGACTCTAAGGGGCCCCTGCAGCCCAAACATCCCTCTGGGTAACAGCTATGT
>CM053750.1:12964506-12986072 GCA_028658305.1 Pachyuromys duprasi
CTCACTCTCCATGCTTCTCTTAGCTCTACTCCATGGCTCTCATAATCGCCATTTACGCAATGGCAACCCCCAAAACTCCCTTCTCTGGCTTGGATCTTACTCCTCCTACTCCCAGATCCATACATGTAGCTGCCTATAAAAGCGTCTGTATGAATGTTCCCAGGCACTGAAGTGTAAGACGGTCTGAAGCCTAAGCTGTCTGTGTCACCTTGGTGGGCCTGGTCCTCATTCGTCCCCATTCTAAAGGATGTCACAGTCATATAAGTTCTTGTATGACTAAAACAACTTCCGAATGTTTTTTAAAGAACTTGGGCCTGTGTTTTATTCTCCATGTTTGACCAGCTATTTTATGTTTTCTTTCTTCCCACATCTCAGATCAGGGTGCCTCCTGTCAAATTACTAATGGTTTAATTTATAAATGTACTTTAGAAAACAACAGTATTTCTAAACTGTTACATAGAAGATCACTTCTAAAAGTTGTGTAATAGTATTATATAGAGTATTATACATACACATCCATCCATACATACATACATACATACACACATAGATATAAACCCAGGGATCCCATGGGCAAATAAGCTTGGAGAATGCTGCATACCACCACTATCATCTTATCAATTCAAGCTGCTAACACAGAGTACTAGAACCCTGCTGCAATCCCATTAGACTCCACATTCTGGTACCCTCTCATCACTTTGGGGGAGTCTTTGTACCCACTGACTGGTTGTGTAGAGGTGTAGTTGTGTAGATGGGTGTCCTTATACAGACACAAGAACAGAATCAAGTTTGAGTTGGCTGTTTACTCCTTAGCTTGCTCTGTTTGTTTGAGACAATGGCATCTGTTGGCATTTTTGAATGAGACCCACTTGAAGACAGAATAAGTTACCTTTGCTAACTAAATCCCTGGGCATTCAACTGTTGCATGTAACATGTCCAGCACTAAAAGTGAGTCATGAAGACAGTCATGAAGAAGTTTGAGGTGAGGAGGTTTGCTGGTAACTGGCTGTCTCGTTAGTGATTTAGACGAACAGGAATGCATGCTCCAAGTCTTCTCTCACTTGTGAGGAAGGTGATGCTCTTTGATGAGCTGAGTCAGATGCTCCTGGAAGCTTCCCACAGTTATTTTCTTCCATACCACTCTGGGTTCATGAGGTCACTTGGCCAAATTATATCCCAAGTGTTTGAAATTATAGAATGAATCACAGTTCATTTTTAATTGCAATTTTTTAAATGCTAGCCTGAAGCCATGAGGAATGGGATGAACTTATGTGTAAGTGGTTATAAGGTCATTACGTGTGTTGGCTTTACATGTTTAGGGTGGCTTGCTGGCTCACACTTTGGACACCTAAGACACACACTTTAAATGGTTATATATTGATATTGTCCCTTTCCGTTTTATGGTTCTGTGATCTTGTATCTGAGATGATTCACCCATTTTCTTAGGAAGGGAAGAAAATGAATAAGCAGCAAATGCAAACAAAAGTTTTTATGTATAAATGATGTCCGGATGGAAATATTTTTGAGATGGCGTCTTGTTTATCCTGGGCTGGCCTCGAACTCCTGATGAATTGCCTCCCCCTCACAAGTGCTGTATTTACAGCAGGGTACCACCATGCCCAAGTAGGACGGAAGTTTTCTGAGCATTGGTAGTAGTCATGGACAGGGGAGCATCACCAGCTGCCCTTTCCTCCAGATCCTGGAGAAATTATGTGTCTGAGGCCAGGGTGCCAGCACTCTGGTGAGGAGTCTCCTGGGGTGCTCCTGTCTTACTTTGTGTCATTATGTGATGGAAAGACAGCAGAAGAGCTTCCTGGGGGTCCTTTTTGTGACACTAACCAATTCCTGAAAAGCTCCATCACATTAGGTGCTGGGATTTCATTCATTTCAGTATTTTTAAAGACTGGCCTCAAACTCGACATATGGATGTAGATGACTTTGAACTTCTGATTCCCCATTGCTCAAGTGCTAGGATTCTATGTGTGCAGTACCACACCAGGCTTACACACATGTATTTGGAGAGGGTCTAGCGTTCAGTAACTGACACAGTTCCTCCAGAATGGCTTCTCCAGATACTCCCTTTCATGTTCTGGTGACGAATACCTCTTGCCCTTTGAGACCTAAAAGGGGATGACCAGTTCCACTGTTTGTAGCTCAGGAGAGCCCTACTGCTCTTAGGGGGTTTTCTGTCACTATTTCTTTAGAAATAGTGGTGCGCAGTCAGCAATGGGGTCAAGGCAGCTTCCTGTTATTGCTGGGCTAAGTGGTTGCGCGCTTACCTGTTGTCTTTCTCTTAGATCCGAGAGTTGAAGACTGGCTCCTCATGTCCTCACCTCTGCCACAAACCATCATCCTGGGGCTCTATGTCTACTTTGTCACATCTCTGGGACCAAAGCTCATGGAGAATCGGAAGCCCTTTGAACTCAAGAAAGTGATGATAACGTACAATTTTTGCATAGTACTGTTTTCTGTGTATATGTGTTATGAGGCAAGTGTCTTCAGTATTCCTAATGGAAAAAGTTCACCTGCATCTTTTGTTGATATGTCTGTATGTTTTTGTTATGATGATAGAGTCCCCCTTGTCTGAGAATAGAGGAATTTAGAAACTAAGCAGGTATTTATAACAATAAGAACACCAAAACTGTTATGTCTAGATGAAATAAACCCAAGGGTCAGGACAGTTTCTATCATGGATAATGAGAAAAAAAATAACATTTAGCTCAGAGATTTGCACTTGATAAAAGTTAGTTTTGAGGAAACTCGTGTCCAGAGAAAAAGAATTAATGAGCTCGGAGTGGCAGCTGCTAAGTGGAGGGCTGGTCCTAGAATGCAGATGCCTCCGGAGTTGGGTATTGACTTGCAGACTGTTTAGGCTTCACAGGCTTTGAGGCCAAACAGAACATAGACTTACAAGGAGTCGGAGATGATAAAGCCCTGTCCCTTGTTATAAGAGAAATAGAAGTCTTCCAGAATGCAAACAGTATTGTGGATTTATTCTCTGCCCTGCTGCTGTTCTCAGCTGCCTTCACATCCTTGCTTCTCTAGGGTTCTTTGCGGTGTTTCCAACCCTAGCTGGCTTCCTCCTTGTGCTTCTTTTCTTTCTAGCATACCTGTTCTTGCTCATACTTGAGGTCTGTGAGGAGCCATGGTGGCCTTGCTGGCCGCTGTGACACCAACTTCTTTCCTGCTACAAAGGACCTAATTCTAGCTTCACTCTGCAGCTTGTCGTCTCTTTGTTTCTTCTACTAGCCCACAGGCCACTGCTCTTCTGCCCTTTCTAGACTATGAACAGGCTCCTCGTGTGTTCTCAGAGGGAGAATATACCTGCAAGAGAAGTTAAGAACATGCCTGAAAGCTAGGAGCCCAGACTGCCTCCTTTTGACCATGTCTCCTCTCAGCCTCCTTCTCTTATGCTGTAATGACAGCAATGAACCAGTTTTTCTCTTGGGTCCCAGAATGTTCTAATATTCTCAGCTTCTGTCTCTGACAGTGTCAGTGTTTATGACGATTGCAAATTATATTTCTCAGGTTTAAAAGAATCCAGTAGTAACCAGTTAGTTTTGGTTCCTGCTTTGTCAAAAATAACATAGAAGAGTTTTTAAAATACCTGAATCAGAGAGTTTCTGTCTTCATTAATACTTGAGTTATAGTTTCAGGACTTACTGCCTGCTGAACATAAACCATTAACTTTTTTTTACTAGCCTAAAGATAAAACTGTTAGGACTTTCTCACAGGCTATTGGTATGTTCTTAAAACTCAATATCAGAACAAAGGTAGATCCACTCTCTTTGAACACAGACTTAATAACGAGGACATGTCCTGTCTGCCAACAACATAGGCACAGTTTATGGTGTGGAGGAGCAAGATTCTGTCAGGTTTTCAGAGTAAACGCCTCTGCCAGGCGTGCTCGGCCAAAAAGGAGCAAGTTGAGAGGGAGAGCCGTGCCATACGGAAGAGACGTGCCTGTCTTCTTGTGACTGAGTGAGCTAGATACCCAGCACAAATCAGATAAAGAAGGAGCAGGTGCGACCCACAGAGAACCAAGACACACAGTCTCTCTTGTTTAATCAGCTCTTGTTTGTGTCAGGGTAAGGTGGACAGTTAGTCATCTAACTTAAAGGAAACAGTTCCTGGGATTAGAGTAGCGATTCTCAACTTTCCTAACGCTGTGACTCTCTAATACCGTTCCTCATGTGGCAGTGACCTCCCCCACCATAAACTTAGTCCTTTGCTACTTCCTAACAGTAATTCTGCTACTGCTGTCAGTCGTAATGTAAACATCTGATACTCGACCACTAGGAAAGGGTCGTTCAACCCCCAAAGAGCCGTGACATGTAGGTTGAGAACCTCTTGGTTGGAGCATTACTTATATCAGTTGAAGTGAGTCTGAGCATAACAGAAACTGGCACTGTTCATTGACTTGAGGGTTTTGAGAAACAGAACTCACTGTTCCTGTCACATTCCTTGTTACTTTGATAAGATCTGTTGACTTGCTTTTTAAAACATTTTTTAAATTAGGAAATGCATGTCCTAATCTTTTCTGAGTCTTAATGTTCAAGATCTCATAGCATTTCCAGAGTTTATATTACCCTATACTGCAGACTAGGAGTGAGTATGAGGAGAGGAGGGTGCATTTTAAGTACCAAAATTAAATTTGTTTCTTCCACTACTTTTTGCATTATCAAATATTATCTTGGCTGATCTCTGTTGGTAGATACCTCTTATCGCAGCCCTTAGGACGCTGAGGCAAAGAGAGTCATAAATTTGAGGCCCGCCTGGGCTACAGAGCAAAGCCCAGTCTCAAAAATATAAAGAGACATAAGCCTCTACAAAGCGTTTAAGCGTATTTTTATATTGGAAAGTTATCATTTTAGCTAAAATAGTGATGAAACTATGAACATAATATATGCTTCAGAAGCCAAAAGTGGCATAAACCTTATAGGGAGAGAGAAGATATTCTAAGCTAGATGTTTGCGCTTGCAGAGGAAGAAGTGAAGGTTGGCAAAAAGAGAATATTATTGTCCCTACTCCAGATCAACCCAAACACTAAATATACGTATTAATTAAAATCAAGTACTTGGCTTTCACTTGTAGCTACTGTTTTAAAAGCCCCTCCCACCATCAGACTAAAAGAATGTCAATGTGATCCTTGAATTACAATTCGGACTTAACAACAATAGGCTTTTCTTTTTAACACCAGTAGAAGGTCACTTTGTGGGTGTGTTGGAATGACAGTCTGCCAGATTATACCCCAGTTAGTAACAAGAGCTTTGTCTTCCCTTATTTGTCTTGTGAATTCAAAGCACAGCTGGAATCAGACCTGTGCATGGTCTGTCTCAGTGTTGAAGCAGGGGAGAGTATCAGAGGCAAGCACCACTGCTTCATGGGTACTTGCCAGCCATGGGTAGGGAAAGTACAGCGGTCACAGCCACCCTGTTGGCACGTGGACAGGTTTTTGTTTGTGTAACCCTCATTGACTAATCGGAGAGATTTGAAACATTCAGAAAAAAGATTCAGAGCTGTGCACTCCTCCTTAAAAGCAGAGGAACACGCATGTGTAGTCGACATAGGTAATATTTGAGTTTTGTCCTGCGCTATTTTAAAGGACTCCTGAGAAGTGGACAAGTAAGTCAGCATACAGCTCATATATATGGTATGTGCACTGTGGCTTTGAGAATGGCTGGTGCCAAGCTTCCCCCCTGCAGCGTGTTCGGTTTGCCCTGGTTCTCACTGCCTCTGCCCCAGCTCTGCCTGCTTACTTAGCCGGTCAGGAGACAAGGTGCAGTCAAAACAACCTTTGCTGTAGCTGTTAGCAAGTTCTTCTCCTTGAATATGCATGTTTCTCTTCCAGTTTGTGATGTCCGGTTGGGGAACAGGTTACTCCTTTCGATGCGACATTGTTGACTATTCTCAGTCACCCAGAGCCATGAGGGTAAGTTTCTCTTTGGGAAAGTCTGTAGTTCAAAGTCATTGTGAAAATCCTTTTGGTTCTGCAACACTGGATATGAATTCCCAGTGAGTGAATGACTCAATAATCAGCTTAGTTAAGTTGAGAGGAAAAGCTAAAATTATAAGAAATTAAAGAAATCCAGGTGTATAGTTTTCTATAAAATGACAGTTAGTGCTGTTTAAATTTCTTGGGTTTCAAATCTTACCTGATTTCTGAAAGATGAGAAATAGAGTTTTCTTAAGATTTAGCAATTCTACTTCTGGCTATATTTCTAATGGGGTTGAACTCAGGGACTCAAAGAGGTGTCTATATACTCAAGAACACAACACCATTAATTACGATGGCCAAATGTAGAAACAACCCAAAATGTCCATGAATAGTACATGGATAAACAAAATGTGACACACATGCTCACATGCGAAGAGAATAGAACTATTATTCAGCCTGTAAGAGCTACAACTTGTGTGACTCTTGAGGACATTGTGCTAACTAGTATATTCCAGTCACAGAGAACAAACACTGAACCAGCTTATATGCATAGGACAGAGGGTGGATGGCTGGGCTGGAAGTAAGAGAGAAATGGGAAATTATTTTTGAATGAGTATAGAGTTTCACTCTTTCAAGATAAGGGAGTTCGGTGGGTGGATACGTCGTGGCTGTAGAGAGATATGAAAGCAATGAAAACCACCAATCTATACCTTTAAAATCTGGGTAAATTTTGTTATGTGTTTTTTAAAGCAGCTTTTTTTTTTCTACACTGAACGTTTCCTCCATATAAAATATGAGATAAGTAAATTCTTATCTGTGTGTTTCCACAGATGGTACGCACCTGCTGGCTTTATTACTTCTCCAAGTTTATCGAGCTGTTAGACACTGTGAGTATATGACCCACACACTTCAGAACTGTCTGATGCCTCGCTGAACCAATAAACCGCGAGTGTAGTTATCGAATAATCTTGCTTATCTGTCCTTCCCAGGCTGGCCTACTGTTAGCCATCGTTCCTTTAATTATTTGTGCTTTTAGAAAAAAATATTTGTGCTTTTTGAAAGCGTAGGCATCGCCTGGTTAAGATCAACAGGTACCTGCTACCTACCCTGCAAAACTGTGCCCATAGGCAATGGCAGTTCTCTGTGAAGCAGTTCACAAAGCCACGAGCAGAGACCATGTTACGGTGGTTCCTCACGGTGTCAACTGTATTCTCGTGAGACACATTAGTGCATCACAATCCATAAACCGAGAGCAAAGTGTGATGCTCTCCAAGGGTTGTCGGTCATCGGAGGAACACAAACATCATCTCTGCCTCTGTTCTGAGCTTGCTGGGCCCTAGTTCTCCTGGCTTTGCATCCTGGTGAGGGTCAGCTGAGCCCAGCGGCTAGTCAGTGTGCTCTGAAAGTCTTAGCCTCCTGCTGCCACAGGAAGGCTGTGCTGGTATTTCTGACAAGTGTATCTGGAACACACCCCGACAGACCATTTGTCGGAAATGTGAAACACGCTTCACTCTTAGTGGACGAATCACATGTTTGTTAGGTTGAGAAGGGACTGTGGAAGATTTAGAATGCAGGGTCTCTCAAATTTTAGCACGCATTAAAATCACCCACAGGAATCCCTGTACTCAGCAGGCTGAGGTGAGACCCCAAGTTTGAGCCCAGCCTAGGCTACAAAGTAATATTAATATTCCGTCTTTAAAAAGAAAAGAAAATGGAAACAAGCAAGCAACAAAACAAAACTGAACAAAACATGGACGGCTCTTTAAAACACAAACGATGCTGGAACTTCCTACGCCAGCAGTTCATTCCCTTCCTAAGGCTGAGACCCTTTAATTCAGTTCCTCATGATGTGGTGACCCTACAACCATGAAACCGTTTTCCTCGCGACTTCATAACTGTACTTTGTCTACTGTTATGAATCATAACATAAATAAATATCCGTGTTTTCTGATGGTCTTAGGTGAGCCCAGAGGGGTCACGACCCACAGGTTGAGAACCACTGCGTAGTGCTTGCCCAGCAGGTTGAGGGTGGAATGCAAGAATTCCTTTTTCTGGCAGTTTCTCATGTGATTAATTGCTCTTACTCGGGAACCACAGTTTGAGAAGCTGCTTGCCATTGACTCGGGGTGCCCAGCACTCACAGTGCCTCGCAATTAAGCTCATTAGGAACAAAACCTTCGGAACAAGAGGACCCACCTCTTGAGATCTGATGCCTGATGGTCTGGAGCAAAGAGCACACGTGGCTATTTTTAAACTATTTTTTTTTTCATGTTGTAACATGCAGCCAGGTTTGGGAACCACTGGACTAGCCCAGGACCCTCATGGGGGAGGTGGGGGAATCTTAGAAGTCGGGTGGCTTACCCAGAGACACGCTGCAGTGAGAGCAGGTCACCTGTGGTCAGTTTACCGCCCTTCTGTCACACCAGGCTGCCTTCCTCCACGTGCGTAAACAAATGCATGTGGCTTCACAGATTCTGCTTTGCATATTCTCAGCACAGCTCCCGTAAGGAAATTGTTTCTGTCTTGTGTCCTTCCCAGGTTTTCCTGACACAGTAATGCTTTGTGTTATGTCCTGAATGTGAAAGCCTGACTTTACTCTGGCTCTGTGAACGTTTCTGTTAGCACATTCTTTGAACAACATCCCAGCCCCCAACTCTGCTCTGGGCATGCGCAATCGCAATGGTCCCTTTGCTGCCATTCCTTATGCAGCTCTGCTTTCTTGTCCACTAATATAATATAATTATATATATATATATATATTTCAGATTAACTCCTCAGGATTTTCATTAATTGTTTTTCTTTGGTAATACATTCTTAAAACTTTTTTCCAAGTCTGCTTTCAGTTTACCTAATCCGTTACCCAAAATTGGGAAGGTGTGTTAGAGAGCAATGTAGAATGAAATAATTTTAGTCCTAAGAATTATGAACTTCTGGCTCCCGCATTGCTCTAAATTTGTTTTTGTTTTTTGGTTTCTCGAGACAGGGTTTCTCTGTGTTGCTTTGGCTATCCTGGACTTGCATTGTAGACCAGGCTGGCCTTGAACTCACAGAGATCAGCTTGCTTCTGCCTCCCTAAGTGCTGGGATTTTGGGCGTGTGACACCATGCCCAGAGCATTGTTAAAAATCTATTGAAATTTTTTAAATTTATTTGTTTATAAATAACATTTCTTTCAAGAAATTCTGACCAAAGTTTTCATTTTATATGTTTGATTTTTAAATCTGCATAAAACTTCTCCCCTTCTGATTGGTTCTCTCGTGATTACGAATCATACCCAGATTCATGCATGCTGGTCAGCCTTTGAGAATGCCCTGAAGTACCAGCTGCCCCTGTCAGCACCCCCTAAAACAGCTCGTTGGAAGCAAATTGTGACATTGCTTGCTTTTGCAGATACCTTTGAAACACTTGTAAAATATAGCATGGTTTTTATGAACTTGATTTTCTTTAAACTATTTCAGGTCTTTTTTGTTCTGCGTAAGAAAAATAGCCAAGTGACTTTTCTTCATGTCTTCCATCATACAATCATGCCATGGACCTGGTGGTTTGGAGTCAAATTTGCTGCAGGTAGAAAAGGAAGAGCTGGGGTCATGTGATATATAAATGATGACATTTCCGTGTGCTACAAATACAAATTCTGTACTTAGATTTCGTTTATAAGAATATTTTTAAATCAAAGAGCCACTTTGGTTAAACTTCTGACTTGAAATTTTCACCTGAAATACAAGCACTGGACTCTTAACTAGACTCCCCACTTCGACTCTGCAGACATGAAAGACTTTTGAGCAAGACCTTTTATACATAATTTTTAGTTTTGTTCAGTCTTTATTGTTTCTCTTAAGAATTCTATGACATGTTTTCAGTTGCATAGGTAATAAACAAACAGGTAAAATATCAAAAATCCTCAGATTCATAAATAGATACCTACTTAAATGACATTCCTAATTTGTTCACAGAAAGTCAGAGTTGTATCTCCAGGTTGATTGTCTTCGATGTCCTAACACTGGAATACCCTGCCTTAGTCTGTTCTGTGTTGCCTACGGACTTCTAGAGGCTGGTTGCTTTATGAAGCAAAGAGTTCTGCTTAACTCAACTTATGTTTTTGGAGGCTGGAAGTCTGTGACCAAGCAGGGCCATCTGACTGGCCTCTGGGCAGGTCAAACAGGGGAATGTGGCAGATGGCACCATAACAGGAACAGGAAGGGGAGGGGGAGAGAAGGAGGGGAGAGAACAAAGGGGGAGAGAATGAGAACAGGGAGGCAGAGCAAGACAAAACAAGTCCTGACTCAGTGAGGCTGAGTGAGAGGCTCCCTCTCTTAAGGGGGCCATTGCCTATCAGTCCAGTCGCAGCAGAGTCAAGCTCTAGGACAAAGGTGCACAGTTGCAAATAAGCTACACCCAGGGTGTGGTACATGACACTATGACAACTTTAAAGATGGATCAGATCACACATCCTCAGTTTCCCAAAGGAGTCTACCAAAGGAAACATTTTCTTTTTTTTTTTTTTTTTTTAAGATCAGAGATAGCTTTAATGAAAAGCTTGATCGTGAGCATTTGTTTCATTTTGGTTTTCTGTTTCCGAACACCTGGAATTAGAAAAAGTGATTTTACTCGTTCATGAAGTTTGAAATAAACAGTCTTCAAGCATGTGCTTCTCCGTTAGCAAACTTTGCTGCAGGAATTATTTAGTCTACTTTCCTGACATCAAGAAGACACAGTCACAGTGTTTAACCTTTATGTTTTAACTGAATGTTTCTTTTTAAAATTTTTCGTTATTATCATTTATTACAATTTATTCACTTTGTATCCTGGCTGTAGCCCCCTCCCTCTCCTCCCAGCCCCACCCTCCCTCCCTCCCTCTCCTCCCAGACCCTCCCTCCCTCCCTCCCTCTCCTCCCAGTCCCACCCTCCCTCCCTTCCTCTCCTCCTTTCCCCTCCTCCTTTCCCCTTTCCCTAGTCCACTGATAGGGGCAGACAGTTGTGAGCTGCCATGTGGGTGTTGGGAATTGAACCCAGGTCCTTTGAAAGATCAGGCAGTGCTTTTAACCACTGAGCCATCTCTCCAGCCCCCTGTTCTCTCTCTTTTTAATTTATTTTTTATTTCCTTTACATCCCAAGGGTTCCCCCTCCCTTCTCTCCTCCTCATCCAGCCTCTTTCCCTCCTTCCCCTTTCCCCCTTCCCTTATCTCTTTCCTCCCAGGAAAAGAGAGCCCACACCTATATCTCTTACAATGTCTTTCCAGTCGCAGGTCCAGAAACAGGATTTCCAGAACTGTGGTTTGGCAAGACCTATGTTCCTAGATCAGGCCTGTCTGTTTAAGGCAATCTTTGCAAATACTGGAGCCCAGAGGATCTCTGTTTAGTTTCCGGTTTCCTGTGGTCTCCTGGGGTAACAGCAACCCAGCTTTTCCTTTTAATAAGAGGAGGATGTTTTCATGGTAGATTTTTCTAGTAATTATATAAATACCCCCTTTGAGAAAGATAATTATCATAATTACCCAGGTGATTCTTTTGTTTTCTCCAAACAAAAATATAATATATCAAAAGGTAATATTTGAGGTAACTAATTGTAACTCATTCTAAGATGCTTGCTTTCAGGCCCATTCTTGTAAAGAAAGCAATGCTCCCTTTGAAAAGCCTTCCAAAGAGTAAAGTAGAAAGGATTACTAATTAAAATGTGATTGTTTTACGAACAAACTCGCTATAGTAATATGTCAAAAAGCAATCAGCAGAGAAAATAAGCAAGTTAATTTCATTTGGCAGCTTCTTTTGTTCAGCAAGTTTTCAATTTATACCTCTTAGCATATTCAAGCTAATCCCTGTACAAAACCCTCGGGTTAGTGCATTTAAATCAGTGGTTTTCAACTTTCCTAATTCAACCTGATTGTTGAGCTATTATAGGAATAGGCCGCTACTCTATTTTTTAGTTACCCGAAAAAGGGTGTCCCCCACCTTATGATTTATTCATATTTCTTTGGGAGGGGGTGGGAAGATTAATCCAAATATAAATAATAAAAGCTGAGGTGATACTAAAATGCTTTACTAATGCTGTTGCTTCTGAAATTTGGAATAATTAAGGAATTAACTGCAATTTGATTAAAGTCTGTGAAGTACAGGATGGCATGAGGCTTTGGATGAATATAACCTAGTTATTTAAAGTGTGTTCTTTGATGGGAATACCTTAGCAATTGTTGCATCTAGAAACATTCAGAATTACTACAACTATGAATAGTTATTTTAAAATAGTGGCTCAGTTGGCAAGGTCTCTTGCCTCCAAGGCCAAGCCTGATGACCCAAGTTTGATTCTCAGAAACGGTGTGGTAGGAGAGAAACAAGTGCTGACAGCTGTCCTCTGACCTCTGCACAGCTGCCCACCCCACACATGAGTTCACATAAAGTCATTCTGCTTTGCACCCATTTTACAATGTTTTCCCACAGACAATTTAAAGTGTTTGTGCATTAGTTCTACCATAATTAGTTATAAGTTTTGGTTTATTGCTGGAATCAGAGACTTCTAGATGAAGGAAATGGATTTTTGTTTTGTTTTGTTTTTTAGAAAAACTTAAAATCCCAGGTCATTCTTACCATGCATAATGCAGATTTTTCTAGGTTGAACATCCGAAGAAAGAAACCCTACAGAGGAATTTTCTTTCTTCACCACCAGCTGCTATCCCTTCCACCAAGCACGATTACTGCTGAAGGCAACTGAAATGATCTTTTCATACATTCTTGTGATTTTTGCATCTCCTCCTAATTAAGGATGGGGAAATTAAAAGAGGGAAACATAATCAAATGGAAGCAGTATGATAAAAGGATGGCTTAGTAGTCAATAACTCTTTAGTTTGAAATCACAACAATTGATTATAGCAGATTTCGCATGGCTCACTAATGACTGCCAGTGCTTTCCTGACTGTGGCATTGAAAGTATCTAACGCACAGTATTGAGAGTGTGGAAGGGAAATTTGATTCCACACGATGATTATGTTGGTAGCTTTACTCATGAGAACCCAAATTGGAAGCAGTCCAAATGTCTTTCAACGGGAGAACGGATAAATATTGATGCATTCATCTGGCATAATGCTGAACAATAGGGAAAAGACAAATATTATCACTGTATACACCAACAAGCAAGAAACTTCAAGCCTTTGTGTTATGTGAAAAGAGGCAGAAATAAGAGTCCATGCCATGTGGCTCCACCAATGTGAAATACATTAAGAGGCAAAATTAATAGTTGATGATAGAAACTGGATAAAGGTCATTGTGGAAGGATGTAGTCATGTAATAGCCCGTGGAGCTTGGTGGTGTTGAGTCTTCCGTGCCTCGATCTTGGTGGTGGTTATGAAAATAGGTAGGTTTTAAGCATGTGAAACATCTTAATTTAAACCGTGAAGATGAATGCAATTCGTTCGCTTTATAAATGTTAACTTTCACTAGAAATACGTTTTGATTCTTATTAAACAATGTAGCATGTTTAAGAGATTGATCTAACTTGCTTAAACTCAAATCACAGATTCATTTTAAGGTGAGCAAATAACAGCAATGCTAGTTTATTTTGTAAGATTTCTGTTGAGCGTTTTAGTATAAACCATCTTATGGAACTCTTAGGTGGTGGCTGTTTCACAGAATTGATTCTTATGTATTTTTCTTCTTCCTATTAAACTTAGAGAAATGATGACACTGAAATCTAGGACAAATGTATCTGATTTTAAGGGACAAGGGCTGCTTTACAATAACCTCTTTTCTCTCAGGTGGCTTGGGAACATTTCATGCCTTTTTAAACACCGCTGTGCACGTGGTCATGTATTCCTACTATGGACTGTGTGCAATGGGACCGGCCTACCAGAAGTATTTATGGTGGAAGAAACATTTGACATCTTTGCAGCTTGTGAGTAACTGATTTTCCTTCAATAGGAAACAAAACTGTAATTATGTGTTTTCCCTGTGAGTTATGAGCCTAGATGAACCCAGACAGTCTAAGGAGCAGCAGAATGCCTGTCCTCTGGGGGGTATGCTTTATTAGTTGTTTGGACCTTAATCAGGAGCTGGGTCAGCTAAAAATAAAATAGACTTGGTAGTTCAGATTCTCAAACGAGTAAGCCATCTTTATAATGATCTGAGATGCATTTATTAAAAAAATACGTTTGTAATCAAAATGGTGCCAAAGTTATATGACCATAATAAAGAATAATACCAAAGTACAAGTGAGAAACCCCATATTCTGAACCAACATCGAAGAACTATAATGTAGAAGGAAGGGTGGGCATTTCTGTGTGCTTACTTGTTCAGTCCTAACTTTGGTCTGTTTGTCTTTCCCCTGCTAAGTGTGCTGTGAGGATGGCAGATGTGAAGTAAGATGTGTGGGTTATATAGATTGGAAACTGTCTCCCAAGTCACCAGTGCTTGAATGAGTAAGGCATTGAGTTTAAGAGAAATAATACCTCCTAAGAATTCATTCTAAAAATATATGGCACATAATTTTCTTAATAACTGAGTAAAAAGTGACCCATTTTAGTTGTATTACCCTCTGCCATCCTCATAGTTCCTGGATTGAAGGATATTGAATATTGGGTGCGATAGTCTGCCAGTGACACCAAGGTCAAAGTGGGCCTAATGCCTGTTGGGACTTGCTAGTGACTTTAGATACAGCCCTAAAAGGGGCTCTCCTAGGTAAAAGACCAGTGCCTCAGCTTGTGAGGACCTGCAGGGAACATCAGAGGAGCCCCTTCCCGTTAGTGCTTGTGTCTGAAATTGACCAACTTCGAGGCAGTGAAACGGATACTTTAATTTGTATGTTTGTTTTACTCTTACTTTGGAATACTGTGAAGTCATGGCAATTATTTGTCATTGCTCCTCTCCTTTAAAGTACTTTTTTTTTCATTGTGTAGCAATATGTGCTCCTTGCAGAGAAATTAAAATGCCGCAGGAAGAAAAAGAAACTGGACTGGGGTGTAGCTTAGTGTAGGAGAGTTTTCTTAGTTCCAAGTACCTTATAAATAAACAATAAATCAATAGACAGATAAAAGTCCATCTCACCGGGGTAATAGTTATTTTTCACTCAATCTTTCCCCTTATGCATATGTATGCTTTCTTACAGGCTCCATATTTCCTGCATACATAATCTTATGTTAGTTCTTTTTCACCTAACAAATCTTGTGACACATTTTAAATAAAATGAGCCAGGTGTGCACACCTCCAGACCAGCCCTTGGGAAGTGGAGGCAAGGGTGATCAGGAGTTCAAGGTCACGGCTCTGCCATATAACGAGACTAAAGCCAGCCGGTACAACATAAGGCTTTAATTCACAAAACAAATAAGAATTTCAATAAAGTGGAAAGGTGTGTGCATAAAAATGAAGGCTAGATATCTGTTCACTGATTTTCTCAAGCATGAGTGCATGTGGAGGACTCTGCTTCACCTTTGCAAAGTTTCATTCTCCTCTTTTGAAACAAAGCGAGTGAGTGTAGCTGCTGGACAGTGAAGCCGTGGGAGCTTGTTAGGATGTTGTAGTGAGGGTTGATGCTAACAATGAAGTTATAAGAAATAATGGAAGAGATTTAGTCATGGTTAGCTAGCACATATATACTATACTGTTTCTTTATAAAAAAATTTTTTTTCTAAAACTTCCCCAGAACATAACTGATTTTAAATCAGGCATATAAAAAAGTACCAAGTGGGAAGGGGTGGCGAGATGGCTTGGTGGGTTAGGGTGTTTTGCACCAAACCTGATGACCTGAGTTTGATCCCTGAGGCCCACGCAGTGGAAGGATAGAACTAACTTAGCCTGCACAGGCATGCAGGCTCTTGTACACCCCCCTTCTACAAAACAAGCATCAAAGAAAGATACCCACAAGCATCTGACCACTAACACAGAAAGCCTCCTCATCATGAATATGCAGACTCTTCCAGCCCACAGAGCCCTTGAGCATCCTTGGGAGGCCAACCAATGTCCTCACTCTCCTTCCTCCTTCTTGGCAGCTGGGACTTCTTCCCGCTTCCTTTTCATTTCTTGGAGGTGAAATCTCACCATGATGCCTAGCTGATCTCAAATTTGTGAGCTTAAGTGATTCTCCTGACTTAGCCTTGTAGGTAGCTGAGATAGCAGGTGTGTCTCATCATGCCCAACTCCTTTCTAGGACGGTTTGGATCTATGGGGATGAAGGACACATGGCATCTCTAAGGACATGCTTTGGCTCCATCAAAACTAGAAAGGCTTTACTTTGGATGTTATTATCTTCTAAAACTTAAAATACTTAGTCTCCGAGAACAGAATGTTGGAAATCAAAATTGCCCTCGAAAATTAGGTCATAGTGTAGTAAGTGATCTGCAGCACACTTCCTCAGAGCCAAGGACTAGGGTCCTTGAGACATTCTCCCCCTAAAACACAGGCAAGCAAGCAAGCAAGCAAGCAAGCAAGCAAGCAAGCAACTGCTTTGTCAGATGCCCGAGAAGGATGCATGTTGCCACCAAGCATGTCCCAGGGAACATTTAAGTAGGTGCATTGTCAGCACCATATATTGGTTTCTAAACTTCCACCTAACTTATGGCCTAGAGAGGCCATATTTAAAGACTCACTGCCCTGTTCAGTAGTAACTTAGGTATGGCTGCTAAAGAACTCATAAACCAAATTTGACCTTATCATATCTATTTTTTTTCATTCTCTCATCTCTCAGGTGCAGTTTGTTCTTGTCACTATCCATATAGGCCAGATCTTCTTCATGGAGGACTGCAATTACCAGTACCCAGTTTTCCTATACATCATTATGAGTTACGGATGCATCTTCCTGCTACTCTTTCTTCATTTTTGGTACCGTGCTTATACCAAGGGTCAGAGGTTGCCCAAAAGTATAAAAAATGGAAATTGCAAGGCCAAGCATCACTAAAATACCTGCACAGCCTGGATTTACAATTGAGACTGATATGTTGCCTTCCTTGACAATCAAGAGATACTTGCCTATGCAGTGCATTCTGTATATTTTTCCAAAACCAAGAGCTTGTATTTTTATGATAATTTATTTGGGTTTTTGACCTTTGAGAGTCCAAAGCTCCCAGATAAGTCTTCTCAGGGGATGAGCCTGGAGCAGCCAGGAGGTTTCCTGTTGCCTTTCAAGCTAATCAAAGGTCTTAATACATTTTGCCACAGTGAGAGGAGGATATGAAGTAATGTAGTACTCTTCTAGGAACTCCAGAATAGATGAAAAATACTAGCTATTTTGAACATGGACAGAGATCCTGAGTATGATAGATACCTCCTGTCTGGTCTGGAAACCTCTGATTGTGAGTTCTGGTCCTGTCACTCATTCCTTGTGTTCAGAAGACATTATCGTCACTCTAGGGCTCAGTTCCCAATCTAAAGCGCTAACACAGGTGAAGCCTAAGTGGATTTTTCATCAGCTCTTGTTTTAAATTGTTAATGGTGAGTTAGAATGGGTCTTCTGAGAGGTCGCCACCAGGCCTGCCAATCAGACCTCCTGCCAACATGTGTAGAAGCTGTTGGAGGGAGTGAGGCGGTATCTGCGATGCCATTGACACTGACGTGAAGGTAATGTTATGTTTCAAACAAGATGGTTTGTTTCAACAGGTTCATGAACACTTTGCTAACAATGACGATTCCACAATTAACTTTGTGCATGTCTGAAAAGAGGGAGGTGTCAACGAAAGAAAGCACCATTAATTCTGTGGGGGAACATTGCAGTCTACTGTAGTATAATGCCATTCTCTGATATGTCATGATTTAAAGGATTGTCTTGCCTAAGTGTGTGTTAATTAGATATTTGAATGTTCATATTTAAAGGACTAGCTTACCTCAGATGCCTTTGAATCACATATTAAGTTTTGAAAAGCTACTATGCAAAGTAGTTAGGAAGCAACTGGAGTTGAGTGGTGCTGAATATCTGAGGTAAGCCAGATTTGGTTACATAAACAAGGGCTGTTAGATTTTGAGAGACAAAGACACTACATTATGATTGTGGTTTGTATATATTTAGTGTTGTGGGTACAGTGCATGAATATTTCCAGAATCACGACAAATTAGGCAGGATTTCCTTTTTTTCAGACCTATAAGCCATGTTGTGAAGGGCTGGAATTAATGTGGAATATTTTCCCCTTTAAAATTGCTTTTTTCTAGATTTTTTTTTCTTGTTGTTAGAAAACCAGAACTACTTAGCAATACTTGGACAGTTGTGAAGCAGTCGATATTATTTCCTTTTCCTCTTTGAAGAACTATTTATGTGTGAATGGCTTCAAAATCAGCACGACAGCCTTGGTCATGTGTACCACATGATTCTGCTCATTTTACAACAAAGCCCTGGTCATCACTGACTGTGAACTCTGGAGTTTTGCCTGCTCTCTCCTGATCCATTGCTCTGAACCACGCTTTTGTCTCCACATTGACTTAATTTATAAAGTCTTTTGCCATTAAGT
The DNA here is from genome assembly GCA_028658305.1 of Pachyuromys duprasi. Taxonomy (NCBI): domain Eukaryota; kingdom Metazoa; phylum Chordata; class Mammalia; order Rodentia; family Muridae; genus Pachyuromys; species Pachyuromys duprasi. The sequence goes on from CM053750.1 coordinate 12,982,860, forward strand.
GGCCTTTAATGATTCCACTTGCTTTACAGTGAGAAGCAGAGAATGTCAGGAGGATTTTCATACTTAAAAAAAAAAAAAGTAACACACAAGCCAAGCTGAGGGGAACGGGGAATGGATGCGCTAGTCTGTCACTGGGGTGGTCTCAGGGATCCATTTTTCTATTTTGACACTGTGTGCCTGTGTTAAGATGGGGCACTGTGGAAGGTGCTGTCACATACACAAGCAATTCCCAAAGACTCAAGTAGAGCAAAGACCCAAAGGAACTGAAAATAGAAAATAAAACAGGGGACTTTGACTGATTTGCTCTCCACTTACACTACACACCCTCTCCTCCTCCTCCTCCTCCTCCTCCAAGTATTTAAATAGACCGGGGGAGGGGCATGGTATGAGAAGAGGGAGGGAAGATGAGGTTGGGAGGGGTGAGGGAGGAGGCTATGGCTGGGATACAAAGTGAATAAATTATAATAAATGAAAAATAAATAAATAAAAGGAAAAAATTTAAGAGATGCTTAAAATTAAAAAAAAATGTTTGACATAGCTATGGACTCAGAGCGACATTGTGACATACCACATTCTCAATTATATGAGTGAAGGCAGGGAGGTGAAATGTTATATGGAAACAGATGATGTCCCCCGTGGAAGCCTCACTACATCAAAATGAGTGTCATTGTTTGTAGAATTTGTGTGGGCAGTGTTTGGTGAAACAGCTTCTAATGGGGGCTTTACCTACTTTTCAGGACTTTGTTGCCTTTAAATTTGTTTGCTTAATAAGCAAAAAACAAACAAAAAACAAAAACCCCAGCCTTTAAGTCTAGTTTATTATAAAAATTCTCTGAGTCCTTGGGGACTAATATATACGTTATAAACAGAAATTTTTAAATATCTATAGGGTGTTGCGATTTTCTGTCTTCATACTTAACGAGAACTCTAAATTGAGTATACTACCTTGTTTCATAGTTTAGGAGATTATGAGATTGTATCTCTTGGTTATCTCTTATTTCTGTTTACTTTTTAATGACTGTGGAGGTTGTGAGACTTTGGATTTGTTCTCTGTGCTATAATAAATCTGTGGTATCACATGTATGGTTGTGTGTGTGTGTTTCATTTTGGAACTTTACACATGCTTTTGTTTGCATGTGTAGGAGAGTATATATCTGAATACTCTCTAAGTCAAAGCTCTTGGCACATTCATTATATACTTTCTGTGTTCAGAGTACTGTGCTGAGCTGGCCATGGTGACACATGCCTTTAATGCCAGCACTCGGGATGTAGAAGCAGGTGGATTTTGGTGTGTCTGAGGCTACTCTGGTCTACAAAGTCAGTCCAGGACAGCCAGTGCATTACACAAAATGTAATGAAAAACATTATATTTTGAAAAAACAAAAAACAAAAAACAAAAAACAAAAAAAAGAAAAACAGAGTACCGTGCGGGACATGAGTTGTTGAAAATGCTCGTTGGAACCTCCTGCATCGTATCGCCCTGCAGATGAATGTTTAGACAGCGCAGTACTGGTGCCACAGAAGGCAAAGCTCACAATTCACAAATTCAAAACATACTATAAGAGACAAGTTTGTATTGTGTAAAATGTATATAATTCAAAATGGATAGTAGGTTAATAAACCTGATATCTGCAGTGACTCTGCAGGTAACAAGGAGCTGGAGACATCACAATAGTTAAGAACACTTAATGTGTTTGCAAAGGACCTGGGTTTGGTTCCCAGATGGCAGCTTACAGCTGTCTGTAACTCTAATTCCAAAGGATCCAATGCTCTTCTTCTGGCCTCCACAGCCATCAGGCAAGCCCATTGTGCACATACACACCTGCAAACAAACACATACACACATAAAATAAATGAATTCGAAACTTAAAAAAGAAATTTGCCCTGCATAACTGAAATGGAAGTTTCTAGAATATGATCATCTACACTCCTTAAAACAAGTAAGGGAAGGTCCATGGGGAAGTTAGGAATCGGTGACTGAGGCTGATACCATCTGAACCCACAGATCATTTCAAAGCCAATAGAAGCCGGGATGCTGAAGCAGTGATGTAGCTTTTAACACGCTATTGTACTATGAAATCTACTTGCCCAAGTTTGTGTTTTGAACTTGACCCTAAACGCCTGTTTCTAAATTAGCTGTACCAACAACAACAACAATAAATAATTCTGTGGATAAAGGAAGATGTTAACAGATGCAAGCTGGAATTAGTCAGCCAGATACAAGGTATGAAAGCATAGGGATTTCATAAGGCAAGTGGCCCCATTTATTCACCAAAAATGACCCTAAAGGAAAGACAGCCCAAAGAAAAAGAGGGGCTAAGCATTCCAGTGGCAGAGGTCCTGCAGAGCACGGCCTGTCCTTCATCCCCTGCACCACCAAAAAGGAACTAAGACAAAGACGTGGGAGGGAGGGCTAGTAGCTCGAGAAAACCCTCAATTTTAATAACCCAGCGTTTGGATTGTTAGGAGAGGCTCTGATAAAAACCCTGCAGAGGGAGCCTGAGCTTCCTGCCACCATTTAACCACTTCCTTCTCACAGGAAGCAGTTGGGAGAACGGGAAGTGGTTCTTCTGTGCTGTCCTACTGCATGGAGCTAGGTAGGCAAGTGCTCAGAAGAGGATGAGCACAGAGACAGAATGCCTTTACTCTGGGGTCCATACAAGGCAAACTGTGAGTTTGTTCGCTACCAACTGACTTTTCCAGGAGTTCTGCACAGCAGTTTCCATCGTATCTCAGTGATCAAGAGCACTTTATGACTGTCCGTGGTTACCAGGGAAACTGGGAAATGTAATTTTCTAGGTGGGTATGCCATCATCTCTAATAAGATTCGATTCTGTGAGTGAGAGAGGTAAAATATAAGGTCTGTACAGGCAAATGATGGAACCTTGCCCATTGAGAATTGCCGTCACGCGAAGCCACTCAGCTATAGAATTGCAGCAAATTAACTTGTTGGCCAATCCTGATTTGAATACTCAGAGGCTGATTTGCTCTTTACTCATCCATGCCGGGTGAATATACATGTATTTCAGGGCAGAAATATGAGTGTGTTTCCTATTGACTGCTACCCAAACAAATCTCTATTGTGGGCTTTCTTTCTTTCTTTCTTTCTTTCTTTCTTTCTTTCTTTCTTTCTTTCTTTCTTTCTTTCTTTCTTTTTTTACATCTAACTCATATTTCTAAGCAAGGAAAGGAATTAGAGGGATTTCAGTTGTT
>CM053750.1:12992096-13018370 GCA_028658305.1 Pachyuromys duprasi
TTTTCATTTTTATTAAACAAGAGAAAGTAGACAGATACATGTTGGTAAATGCTAACTGTCTACATTCACAGAGAGACACAGTGTAATCTCTGAGCCCAATATACAGAGAAAGGAAAAAAAACTAGAATTCTATGCTCTACTACACAGGGGCCTAGCACCCTCCAGCCTCAGCAGAGCCCAGGAAACTAGGGGGCTGTTCGCACCCCCCCCAACAGAGAACAATGTTGGTATTGAATCCACAGTTTTTGAGACAAGAAAGGATAAAAATGAATTTAGAACAGAGAAGAAGATTCTTTTCCTGTTGTATTTTGCTCAAGGTTATTTCCCCCAATAGGTTGAAAACCATGGTGTTAAGAGAGACCTCAAAACAGGGCGACTGAGCACAAGGGTTAGGGGGAGGAAAGATGACTGTAACTTGCTCCCAGGGACTGGGGAAAAAATTTAAAAATAAAAAGAAAATAAAAAAGAAAGTTGGCATCCATCATTCTTCTGTGCTAGTCATCCTCACTTTCATCCTCCTCTCCTTCCTCCCCTTCATCATCATCTTCATCTTCTTCACCTTCATCCTCATCCCCTTCTTCATCAATATCTTCCAACCCTTCCTCCTCTTCATCATCATTGTCATCTTCTGCCTCCCCTTCATCATCATCCATATCAGGAACCAAATAGTACTGCAAGGGATTTGGCCAAATAGCATCTTTGATGACCTCTCCTAACTCATCTGCACCTGCATCAGAATGGTCAGTGAACCAGGTAAAGAAGCTCTCTGGCTCTTTGTGCTGCCGCTTCCTGCTGGCCTTATTCTGCGTTTGACTTGAGCGCTTTGTCAAATCCTTTCCAGATTTCCATTTGATTTCGGTGGACTTTGAAGATGGGTCACCACTCGCATTCAGATGAAATTCTTTGGAGAGAACTTTATTTTCAAAGTAAGGATTTTCATCAAAATAAAAATCTATTCTGTAACCTGATTTAATGTCTTCAAATTCTGTCACTTCGACTCTGGTCAAATAGTGCAGAGCCTCCTCGTCCTCCTCCCCCAGCAGCGCGGACACTTGTGGATGGTTGACAAATGTTGTTACCCAAAAATTGGGGATTTTGGTGATCAACTCTGACCTCTTCTGAAAAAACAGTTGGCGGAGTTTGTTATAATTTTGTTCTACTTTCAAAATTTCCTCACTGGCTTGTTCATTAAGTCTGTCTATTTCATTTTGTACTTCATCAATATATTCAATTGCTTCTTGCTGTTCTTTTTCTTCTTTCGGCAGGCCGGGAGAGGCCGTCGTGTTCTCCAGCTTTGGGGCAGCAGCGGGTCTGGATTTCTTGGACTGAGGCAGGATCGCAGACTGCCGTTTCGGGCCATGGCACGAAGGAGGTGGTCTGAAGCCAGAGGGCAGAGGCCTGACGACGTTCACAGCAGGAAGAAACTCACAGGAACTCTCTGTTCCACTCTTAAAGCACTTGATTTCATGGACTACAGTTTCCTGACTCTGGAGTAGAGTATTGAGGTAGTTAAGAACTTTAGAGTGTGTAAGGCCCTGGTTTCAAGTCCTGCTGCCTAAACCAGAGAAACAAAACTTGTAAAGTACGTTGTGATGGTGTCTTTTAACAATGGATAATGAGACACAGAGGGCTGAGATGGACGTTCTGGAGAACCCTGGTGAGTTCTGGAGCTGTGCACAGGCTGCAAAAGCCCAGAGAACCAGCACACGAGCCAATAAATGCAAAGACTGCTTTTCAGAAAAAGTTAGACAGCATTTGAATTCTTAAAATACTTTAAGATACTTTCACACAGCTTCGGAATTGAATGTTTCGATGGGTGTTATGCTTCCATACACATGTTGGGAGCGGGATATGCTTGCCTGTTCCTGGGTGGTTGGAGGCCAGAGATGTCTTCAGATCTCTTTCTCTGCTGCTTTCCATCTCAGGCTTTGAACCTGGCCCTCACCACTTTGCTTAAATTGGCTGGCCAGTGGGTGCCTGGAGCCCTCCTGTTTAGGGCACCCTAGCCTTGGGATCACAGGTTTGTGCTGCTATAACCAGCTTGTAGGTGGGGGTCGAGAATCTGAACCCAGGTGTTCAGGCTCACCCAGCAAATACATTACCCTGTAGGCCAGGGACTGAACAGATGTTTTCATTTGTTTGTTTGTCTGTTTTACCTATTTATCTCTGAGAGGCAGCACTGTGATGTTGCCTAGACTGGTCTTGAACTCTAGGGCTCAAGGCGTTCTCCTGTGTCAACCTCTAGAGTAGTGTGTCCACACACCCAGGTTCCTACATGCTTTTGTTGCTGTTGTTGAGACAATGTTTCATGTAGCCTATACTAGTCTCAAATTCACTACATACAGGAGAGATGACCTTGAGGGATTGTGGGACATTCAGAAACGCACCCGCTATTTATTTATACGGGAGGATCTTTACTATATTGCCCAGGCTAGCTCCAAACTAGAGATCTTCCTGTCCCAACCTCCCAAGTTCTGGGCCTACAGGTATAAGCCAATACACCTGGCTCTGTATATGCCTGAAAACAAAACAAAACCTTTTTATTGATTCCTTGTGAATTTCACATCATGCACCCCAATCCCAGGCCAGCTCGCTTAGGTGAGGGGCAGGGACAGCTCTTCTTCTGCCTGTGATGGCTGACAGGGGAAGGATCGGCTCTCTCAAGCTCACACCATCAGGGCCCGCTCTCCTGCACCCAGGCCACCATGGCCAGCTCCCCAGAACTACCTTGGCGAGGTCCTTGGACTGTCTACTTTTTAAAGAAATGCTTAGTTGCAGGTGGTGGTGGTGGTGCATGCCTTTAGTTCCAGTGCTCAGGAGGCAGAGGCAGGTGGATTTCTGGGTTCCAGACTAGCCTGGTCTACAGATGAAGTTCCAGGACAGCCTGGGCTATACAGAGAAACCCTGTCTCAAAAAACAAAAGCGAACAAACGAAAGAAAGACCCTTTTAAGAACCACTCAGCATTGTTTTCTGGACTCACTCAGCTAGCTCTGATGGCTAAAATTCTCCATTTTTCCCAAGCCCGGGCACCACTTCCCTGCAGCCACCAGGCCTTCCTGCTACTGTCCATTTACTGTTACAGCCACTCCTTACAGCAGACTCTCTCCAGGGCCATAGCTTACAACAGCAAAGGAGCAGACCAGACAGGAGAGTGATACCAGGCCTGTGAGCTACACCACCCTCCTCTCCCCAACACTCCTCCCTTGCAAACAAAACAAAAACCAATTTCCAAGTTCCCCCACACTCAGTCTCCCTGCCCCACGCATCTCCGCTCCACTCATGAAGGCTTTTGATGTCAGTTCTCGGACTCACATATTTCCATACCCTCACGGTCAAACTTAAATCTCTTTCGTAGGTGTGAAAAAAAAAGCAAACGGGGAGTGGCAGGTGGCGGGTTTGCTAGGAGGGAGAGCTTAGGGAAGAGTTCAATTAGATTCCTTACTGCTGGTAGAAACCTTCAGGAAGCCACAGAATGGGTGTGTGCTTGTTCGGTGATAGGAAGAGACGATGATGTTTCACAGGCACCGCCCTAGAGCGTGCTACTCACCAGCTCCCTGCTCTGTGCGGCGTAGCCTTCCAGCTGGCCCCTTGCTCCAGCCAGTCTTCTCCATTAGCCAATCTACATTGTGAAATACGGTCCTAATTATGGCTCTCTGTATAAACCCTGAAATGGCTTTCTGCTGCGCTGCTGTGGGGGTGGGGATGGAGGGCTGTCCCCAAAGCCTCACAGCCTTGCAGCTACAGTCATTGTTCATTTTGATCTTTGGCTTCTCAGCTCTTTAAGTTTCTCTCCGTGCCTGGGTATGGTCCTGGTCACTAACTCCTCCGCCCCATCCTTTCAGGTTGTCCCCTGCCCCACCCAGTGACAGAAGAACCCATCCCTTGGCCCGAGAAATTCCTACCAATATTTTAGATATTCTATCTCAGCTCATATTTTTAAATATGCGTTTCCCAAGGACCCAGAAATATCCCGATGTGTTCCTAGAAGTCAATGTGCTTATTTTTCAGATCATCTACAACATACTGATTTAAATTCATAATCATGCAGCTTACATTTATCTTCCCGATTAAGACTGCAAACAGTCTAAAGAGGAGGACTGTGTGTCCTGCTGAAAATCCTCCTCCTTGCCTCAGCTAGCCCTGAATAGGGGAAGCATTCAATAAGTAGAGTCAATAAAACAACACAAGAGGAAGTTGAGAGTCCATCTCACTAGCATGTAAATTTTATTTTTCTTCAATAACCAGTAAGTATAGGTAAACCAAAGAATTGTTTTAGAATAAATCTATTTATGATTTTCCACCATAACCGATTTCTGTGTATCTTATGTATACCTTTATAGCCAGAGGTGAGTAAAAGCTTCTCAGGTAAAAAGGAGTCACAGCTGGAAAAAGCTGAAGAATCCATGACTGGCTCTCCGACTAAACTGAATACTATACTGTATCATTTGGGGATTTCAAACCCAGGCCACATGTCAGATCACTACACCACAATATACACAGGCAGAAGGCAGGCATCAGGGTTGAAGTTTCCTACCTGACAAGCATTGCACTGAGGACCACTGGTCTGAGTGAAGTATCTCTGTGTGGGGATATAAAAGTGAGGGAGAAGTGGCATGCATTCATTCTCCACATCTGGCTGCGAAGAAAAGAAGGCCAGCAGCCCTCATCTTAGAAGGTCACACAACAGAGAGCCCTCACTCTGTTGGAGTCTCTCCCTGGTCACGGGGAGGGTCTACAGTGATCTGTAGCTGAGAGGATTCCCACTCCCATCTCCGTGTAGATGGGCTATGGAAGGAAGATGTGGGGCTCTGTGACTAGCTCCAGGCACACTTCAGTGTGGTGGTGACATTCAATACCAAAGCCAAAGAACAAGTTTGAGGTGTGTTAAACTCAGTAGGGTCTTTTTTGGGGGGGTGGGCCAGATCGTGGTTCTTGTCATTCCTACTTTGTTGAGATTTTTACTTTTAAGTCAAGAAGAGATCTTGTTGGTAGTCTAGGCCTGTCATTCCATCCCTGGGAGTTCAAGGACAGCTTCAGTTAATCTCATACAGGAAAAGGACCTCGAGGCTGGGCCTGGTAGCACCAACCCACTTGTCTGTTTCTTAACATTCAGGAAGCTAACACAGGAGGTTGTGAATTTGGGGTAGCCTGAGCTACAGAAGACAGCATTGCTTAACAAAGTAACAAAACAAAACCAACCATCTTGAATGCAAATGCTTTACTGCTGAGCTATGTCCCCAGCACTATTTATTTAGTTATTATTTGTTTGCTTGTATGTGTTTGTGTGTGTGTGTGTGTGTGTGTGTGTGTGAAAGAAAGAAAGAAAGAGATGTGTGTGAGGGGTGATGCGTATGTGTGTATGTGATGGGTGTTATATGTATATGTGTGTAAAAGAAAGGGGGGCTTATATGTGTGTGAGGGGTGATGTGTATGTGTGGGTGAGAGAGGAGGGGTATATATGTATGTGGGTGATGTGTATGTATGCGTGATTGTTGTGTATGTGTATTATGGTGTGTGTGTGTCTGCCTGTCTGTCCATCTGTATCTGTGTGTAGTAGCAGCATGCCTGTGCCATAGTGGACTGAACTAACTCCCCCAGGCAGTTTTTATTTGGACACAGGGTCTCTATATGTTTCCCAGGCCAGCCTCGAATTCAAGGCCTTCCTGTTTGAGCTGGGATTACAGATCTATGTAAAATTTTAACAGTAAATTCAACGGTAAAAGAAGCTAGAAGAAGAGCAGGGACCCCTTATGTACCTGCCATCTGGTTCCAAGAGTGATTAACCATCAACCATCAACCATCTTTTTTTTTTCTGCCCTCCCCTTGTCCTTTCCTCTACAATACTTCTAAGAGTGCCTTGGACATTTTATCATAAATATTCTCAAAATAAACTTTAAAGCAATGGTTCTTAGCATGTGCCCTCCAGACCGTCATCACCACAGTTACCTGGAAACTTGTTGGAAACAGTCTCAGGCCTTGGGAAGTCATTCTGAATCAGACACTCTGGGAGCAGGGCCCAGTAGCCTGTTCTAACAAGTCCTCTAGAGTTTCTGATGTAATCCAAAACATGGAGCAATCATACCAAAAGAGACCTTTTTTTTTTTTTTTTTTTGAGACAGGATCTCAGGCTGGGCTCAAACCTGCAAACTTCAGGCCTCAGCCTCCTGAATGCCAGGACTGAAGGTAGGTAATGCCCACTCCTGGCTGTGAGTTGTCTCTCATTTCTTTTAAATAATCCTCCACTCCCCACCCGCTTCCTTCTTCCTTGCAAGTGTACGTACTAGGCCAGTTTTAGACTTTCCATATTCTAAGTTCTTTTGGGGATAACATCCCATAGCTCATAGCAAGTGACACAGCCAGTTTGAGGTAAACACCCACACACATACACACACACACACGTATATATTTTCAGGCAAAACTAGTAGATGCAACCATGGTTCCTGAGTCTGGAAAAGCCCCTCATGAAACTTGGTTCTAGCATGTGCGCTGTACCTCCGCAGTTGTGCTAGGCTTTGCCTGGAACCCTCCTCTTATGACATGGGTTTCGTATAACATTCCTTCAGCATGCTACTTCTGATAATTTGGAGCACAGAATAGGCAAGAGCCATTGTCTACCAGCACCCTGCCTTAGTCCTTCTGACATTGCCTGACAGGGTCTTCAGAACCCCCCTTCAGTTATTGGCCTGTGGGAGGAGATCAGACAATGAAGCCACTCCTGTGGTCTACCCAGAGGGGCTACTCCCAGGGATCTGAAGTCAGGGCATTGCATATAGACAGGTCTGAGGGTAACTTTGAGATCTACAGAGCCTGGTGGTCCCTACCGACCCTTTACCAGAACTGACGTCAAACCAGTCAATTCCAGAATCCAGCCAATTAGCACTTTTCAGAGAAAGCTACATAAGGAAAATGCAGCCAATTAGGTTTCAGTGTCTGGAAAGTCTCTTTCGTTTAAATGAAGGGAAGAAACCCACACACGATCTATCTCGTCAATGCTGAAATCAAATGTTGTGTTTTATATTTTCAATGAGACCCTTTTGTTCTTTCTCCCTCCAGGTACACATATGCATTTTCAAACAAAGACAATGAGATGGCTCAGTGAGTGATGCTGACAAGCCTGACGAGCTGAATTTGATCCCTGGGAGATGTGGAAGGAGAGAACTGATTCCTGAAAGTTGCCCTCCGACCTCCATGGAAATAAAGAGATACATACATAATAAATGTAGCCTAAAAACCTATATTATATATATATATATTATATATATATATAAGATTTACAACTTTTGAAGTATTTTATACACTCCAACGATAAGCTTACATTTGAATTATCACAACCCTTGAAAAATGAACAAAAACAGAGGAGGGATGAAGAGAGGAAGGGAGGGAGGGGGGGGTGAGAAAGGGAAGGAGCAGAGAAGGTGGCGGGAGTGAACGAGTCAAAGAAAAACACTCCATGAAGTAATCGTTACCACCGAGGACAAAAGTGTAGGATGATGCTGTTTTCATGCCCAAGCGAGTGTCAGCTACACAGCTCTGAAAGGACATAAGGGCAGCAGTGTTGGGAGGAACACAAAGGTGCCTGTTGCCTTTGTGAGCCTGAAGCACACCCCCCCCTCCCCCAGCCTCAGCGCACAGGCCTTCCTTGTTCCCTAAGAGCCCAGGCCTCCCCATCTCAGTTTCAGCCAGTTTCTAGCTTGGTGCTGCTGAGCACTGGAGCACTTCAGAATCCAGTATGGGTGTCACCACCCCATCCTGGCCCCATATTGTGCTCCGCTGGCCCGGGCTCCCAGGGTCCTCTGCTGTTACTGCCAGGAGTAGGAAATTTGTTGTCAAATATCTTGCTGGCAGAAAGTCCCTTATTACTTCCAAGTGTTGGCTGAAAAGCCAGAGGTTTTCCCAGCACCCTGGATATTCTCCCCACTATCCTGCTCTGACCTCCTTTTGAGAAATGATTTCCCTGCCCCCTTCCCCCAACCCCTTCTTGCAGCTACATCAAGTATGTTTGCTATTCAGGCACCATTTGTGATGAAGCCTTTTAAAAATCTAGATGATTTTAACCAGCTGGATAGGTTTCTTTCAGAACTGGGCTGAGATGCTGTGACTCAGACAAATCATCTGTTCATTACCAGGCTTTAGCCTCCGCCTGTTTGTCAGCAACCGGCAATACTCTATAATGTGTCATGTGCCGTCATTCTGCAGAGGCCGAGCTTGAATAGTGTGCCTTTAAGAGTCAGTTTAGAGGAGGCCCTTGATAGCTGTACAGAGCTTGCACCTCAAGAGAAGCTTTCGAAGGGGACAGTCCCTTGTTAGAACTGTTGAAGACACGGCAAAAGTGGGGGAGGGCCGGGCTGTGGTGGAGTGACATGCCTAGATACACCATGAAAGGAGGAGCAAGGCCCAGGGGACCCGAGGGGCCTAAAGTAGAACTCCCATGAGTCTCTGTTCCCCTCTCTCTGTTCTTCCTCCCTCAAGGTCTTAATTTGTTTCTTTTATTTCCACCATTGCACCCTCACCTCTTAGGTGAGAATTTACAACTAGGGGTTATCCTTTTTTTGATGTTTCACTGGCAATCACATGTTGTATGTCTAAATTCTAACCTTTTAAATTGTTTTTTTTTGTGTCTATACAGAGTATTCATGTGGTGTCTGTGTACGTGCATGTGTAGGTGCTTATGCTCCCAAGCATACTTGTGGAGGTCAGAGAAAGTTGAGTCCTGCTTTATCACTCTTTGCCTTGTTTCTTGGAGACAGAGTACCCACTTGAACCTGGAACTAGGCTCGTAGCCAGCAAGCCACAGAGATCATCCTGTCTCTGTGTCCCACAGTGCTGGGCTTATGGACACCTCTGTGGTGCCCAGCCTTTTCTGTGACTACTTGGGATTTGAACACAGGTCCGCAGGATGCATGTCACCAGCTCAAAATTCCAACTTCTTTTGGCCTTTGTTATCATGAGGCTCAGAGTTTAATGACTGGTGAATTTTCAAATACCGGAGTTGCATATATGTTGCTTACAGCATGCACAGGCATGCAACACACAGAATGGTGAGGTCATCATGTACCTGTAATCACAGGTATTTGGCTAAGATCACTTACAGACTGGGAAACATCTTATACTTGCCTTCTAAGGTGAGAGTTTCATTGAGATTAGAAATCCGTGCTTATCATAGCTCTCTGAAACTGTTAGCAACAGTGAAAACCATAAACCAGTGTTGGGGTTTGGTCTGATGCTTGTGTTTTGATGCTAATTACTGGCCCTCACAGCCTGGTTACTTCCAGGATACACCTATCCTTGTCGTGTAAGCCTGCATAAGACATTATATCTGATTGGTTGATGAAAAGGCCTGAAACTTGGACAGGGCAGAATGGTGTAGGCGTGGCTACGGTTCCTGGACTTTGGGGAAAAGGAGAATCATGGGAAGACGACAGACAGACTGGAAGAGAGGAGGAAGGAGGATCCCAGGATGGGTTAGTATGGAGAAGAAACCTTGTGGGCCAGGAGAAAGACTCCGATAATGGTGTGGAGAGAATACAAGCAAGTATTTATAAGATTATGGATGAAAGATAGACCAGATGAGGATGGTTAAGGAGGATGGCATTGGATGGGGCGGGTGTGTGTGTGTGAATGGTGAGGTTATTGGAATAGTGTAGATGGAATTATCTGCTCAGTTCAGGTGTTTTAAGGCAATTATAAAATTTAACAGGTGTCTGTGTTTTATTTGACTGTGATAGCCACACAATAATACTGCCATAATAATTATTAGGGCAAATAATAATATTCTTTCTTGTTTACACAGACATCTCCTGTTCCCTTGTGGCTTGTGGCTCAATCTTTCTGCCAGCCTTGCAGGGGCTTTGAAGCCATTGATCCTTACCGCTGCCCCAAGCTTCCACATCCCTTATACCTTTAATCACTAAATACTGACATTCCTTTTATTCTTACTGTCGTGTTGCAGCTATGCCAAACAAACACTTGAGAGTGTTGTCTGTAAAATGTGTATCAGTTTTCCATTGTTACAGAAGAAGCGGCCTAATGGATTTCATACAACGCTTAATGGTTCATAGCTCAAAGAGCACAGTGATCTGGCCTGGTGTGGGTGGCTGCCTCTGCTGAAAGCATCAGGCATCAAGAACTGAAGCCTAGGTGTTATCCAGGCATATACTGGGAGATGCAATAGTCAAAACCGTAAACCAGCTATGGAATCTAGGTACCTCTGTGTACAGAATTCACAAAACTGAATTATAACCTTACCTTGGTGATTTTGAGCCTAATAAAGACTGTATCCTTTCATATTCTTTCTTGTTTACACAGACGTCTCCTGTTTCCTTGCAGCCTGTGGCTGGGTCTTTCTGCTTGTAACTCATTTAGGTTTGTGAGACTCATGCTGTTCTCGATCTCTGACTTCAGCTCTAAGATCAGCTGGACAGCACTGTTTCCTTTCACATGGCTCATGTAATGAAGCTGGCTGCACTTGGATTCTTGTTTTAGCTCTCATATGGTAGATAATGGATTTGGGATTTTAATTATATGTGCAAAATGCCTCACCATAGTACCTCGCATGGTGATTGGTAATCACCAAAAGGCCAAGGTGCTTCAGATTGAGATCTATGTGTCAACAACAGTTAATTTTATGTAGCAACTTGCTGGGTCAAAGGATATCGAGGTATTAGTCTAACATTACCTCAAGCAATTTGTATGTGTTTGTGTGCGTGTGTATGTACACATATGTATGTGTGTTTGCACGTGTGGGGACACAGGTGTGCACACAGGTGCCTGTGTGCTTATGAAGACCTAAGTTGATATCAGGAGTTTTCTTGGACTGTTTTTCTGCCATAGTCGTTTGATGTGAGGTTCTGGGACCTCCACAGCTTAAGGCTTGACCTAACTGGGGCCATGGGGAAGGAAGAAACTGCAGATGCACATGCAGAAAAGCTGCAGTCAGATGGGCCATGTGGGCTGACAGAGTCACACCAGCAAAACCCCGAAACCTCAGCACATTTATTTCCTAGTCTGAACCAAGGAGGCAGGTTGATTGCATACAGCTGAGTGAAGAGGCATTGTTCTTACATACAACTGATCAAGGAGGGAGGTTTAGCTAATTTCAGCGTGTCGGGGGTCTCTGGAGGGAAGCAGCCTCAGGCTGTAAATGTTTAGAAGGCAGTTCTGATTGACATTTTCTGCACACACTGCCAACATTTGCACATGGACCCATGGCTTTGCCAGTCCTGTGGGTCTGAGGTACTTGCTTTGTGGACATTTCTGTGGGGTATTTTCTTGATGACAGATGTGGAAGAATGTAGCTCACTGTGCCACTCCTGAGTACTGGTCCTGGCTTGTATAAGGAAGCAGACTGAGAACAAGAGAGAGAGAGAATGGTCAGAAAGCAGCTTTCCTCCATGGCCCCTGCCTCTGCTTTTGCTTGAGTGTCTGCTCTGACTGGCCTCAGCGATAGACTGTTACCTGGATGTGTAAGAGGAAATAAACCCTGTTCTCCTCAAGTTGCTTTTGGTCATGACGTTTATCTCAGCAACAGAAGCTAACAAGAAAACCAACTGAGCCATCTCTCTAGCCCCCAATTTCTTACCTTTTAATTGATTTATAATCCTGTACTTATGTGTTATAATTTAACGCATACACATACATAACATGGAAGGATCAGATCAGGGAAATTAGCATTTGCATCATCTCAAATACTGAAATGTTTGTAAACCTTCAAACTCCTTTCTTCTACTTTGTTATAAAAAATAATTATTGTGTAGTTTCCCATGCTGTCCATTGAACATTAGAATGAGTTTCTTATAATTCTAACTAAATTTTAGTGCCCACTGTCCATCTTCTGTATCTTGCCTCCTACCTACCCATCTTGGCCTCTTGATATTTGTTCTATTCTTTGCTGCCATTTTATTAAATTTTAGCTTCCTCAAATGAGTGAGAAAATGTAGTGTTGGTCTTTTTGTACCTGGCTTACTTCACTTAATACAATATGCTCTTATCCCAGGCATGTTGCTACAATTGATAGGATCTCACCATTTTTTTTAATGACTGAATAATATTCCATTGTGGTTTTTCATACTGCATTTCCCTCCCTTTTTCTCTTCTTCCTTCTTTCCTTTTTTTAAAAGAAAAAAAATCCTTTTCTCTTTCGGCGCTGAGAATAGAACCCAGGAACTCATGGACGCTATGCCACGTTTTAATTTAATTTAATTTTTATCTATCCATCAGCTGATGGACACTTAGGGAGGCCCCGCGTTTGGCTGTTGTGCGCGCTGTAACAAACCTGGGAGGCATGGGAGTGCGCTCGTCCCTCCGACACACTCATTTCAGTTCCTTTGACTGAACCCAACAGTGGGGCTAAACCACAGGAACGGAGCCACTGGCACAGGGCAGAGGCAATGCTCCATGGCCAGGCTACCTGTGGGCGGAGAGTTCAGGGGTTAAGAAGGTGTGAGACGCGTGGAGTTCTATGTAGAACTACGCATCACAGGACATGCAGGGGACACCAAAGCTCACACTACATGACACACTTGTCCCGATCTTACATACATTGAAGACCTTTCAGCTACTCACCTGTTTTCTATCCAGCCTGTTTCTCCCTCGGAAGTGGTTCCTTTCTTAACTTCTCTTGCTACTACCCACGTCCACCTCATTCCAGGATATAAGAACCGGGAGCCCCTCCAGAGGTGTCCACTGAGCTCTGTCACCCACCGCTATCAATAACACATACTCTTTCCACATGCCACTTTGTTAGTGTTGTAATTTCATGTCTATGATCCTCCAGTCATTTTCTAAATGGATCTCCTATCTCCAGGATCTTCCTCTAATCCATCCATATTCCCCAGGCAGATGTTAGCTACAAATTGCTTTTCTATCATATTACTTTTTCAGCTATTGAGAAATTCACTTTGTTGTAAATGCTAATTGGCATGGCCAAGATATGGAAGAATGTGAGCTTGTACCCAAACATATAAATCCATTTAGTAATGTTCTTTGGCAGAGGTTTATTTAGGACAACTTTTGAACTGTAACAAAAGAAGTAGGAGGTGGCAGTAAGTGAAGGGGCCATTATAAGCTGAGGTACCAGATGCAGGTGGATTACATTTTCTAACCCCAAAAGGAAAAGCAAATAAAGACAACTTTAATGATAAAGAGGAGCAGAGAAGCAGACTAAGAAACAAATTTGACAGACGATATGAAAATATAAAAGAATAAATTTACACAAGAAATTTCAACTATAGATTCAATCAAAATTTTCTTTAGGAAATTATGAATTTTAAAGTATTTATAGTTTTGATTGTATGTTAGTGTGCTGCTTACAATTGTGTAAGTGAACTGTGTATATGTGCCTGAGGAGGCCTGAACTGGGCTAGGAGTCACTGGAGGTAAGCCTTCATGTAGGTGCTGGGAACTGATCCTGGGTCCTCTGCAAGAGCAGCAAGTGCTTTCAGCTGCTAAGCCATCTCTCCAGTCCAAAGGCATGAATAAAAAAAAAAAAAACTGAGACAGTTCGGAGTTGGCTTTGAGTTCTTGATCCTCTTCAGTGCTGAGGTTATAGGAGAAAAACTAGACACACAGAACAGAACTGAATAATTAGATATTTTACAATTACACTGGATAATTGTGTGTGTGTGTGTGTGTGTGTGTGTGTGTGTGTGTGTGTACATGAGTTATTAACAGAGGCCAACTTTAGGTGTCAGCTCTTTCCTTCCATCATGTAGGTGTGGGTCCTGGGGATCAAACTTAAAACAAGCACTTATACTTACTGAACTACTTTGGCAATCTGAAAAACTAAAACTGTTTGAGGTTTAGTTTCATTTGCTTGTTTGTTAAAGCCTTCAACAACTGCTTGTTGGATGCCAGCATGTACTAATATTAGGCTGATTATTTGTTTTATCTGTTGGGCTATTGCAACAGCTTCTTGCCTGGTTTACCTGTTTCCACCCTGTGATCTGTGCCTCTCTACAACTGTGTATTTGTTTAGCTATTTCATTGTGTTCTTGTACCTTTACCTTCCTTCTAACCCCCCAACACTTGGTAGGAGAGAAAGAGGGTTAGGGAGGAAGGAGGATGTAGAGCTCTGTAGACCACTTCCTGATGATTAGGGACGTTAGGTTCCTTGGGGGCAAGTGCAGTCTTTGTTGTCAGAATATCAAGAATTCCAGCAAACCAGCCATGAAGCAATAGAATCCACAGCAGTAGGGAGACCAACAGTCACCACAAGCCCTCTGGGGGCTTTCCCATTTATACCCTTTCCAGAGTCCCCAGAACTAAACTATCTGCAGCTGGCAAAGATCACTCCGCTTCTAGTGCACGAGGCAAATCACAAAACCTGCTGTGAAGCAGCCCCATAACCTACACCTGGGAGTAACAAAAAATATATCCATATAAAATAACTGGGTTTTTAAAGAAATCAAAACCCTCACTACAGTCCTATTCAATCACAGTAGCCAGAGTGGCACTTAAAAACATTTCAGATCTTAGCCCTTGTTTGCTCAAAAAAGTTGAACATACCTTTCGTTAAATTAGAACAAAATTTTAATCCCATAGACTACATTGCATCCCCAAAGCCTTTCTGTGCCCGGTCTCTGATCTCTTCTTCATTCCCCTTTCTCCCACCTCTAGGGTCAGGCTCCTTGAGCTCTCTGGAGAAGGCAGACATGAGCCTATCTCAGGTTTTCATGTGGTCTTCTCATTTTCCTGGCTTTGAAGGTTGTTCCCCACACAGCTCCCTTATTTCAGTCAAACCAACTACTCGCATACCCCCTGGCCAGTTGTGGTTTCTCTTATTGAAATAGAAGGAGCATTTCTCCACATCATCTTCTCCTTCACTGTTCTTCCTTTCTTTCTTCCACTCCCTCTCTCTGTACGTGTCTTCACATTAAATTAAGTTCCTCATCCCTTCTTATAGAGGGTGTGAACTGTAGGTGAGAGGGACTTTGCATTATCTACTGGAGTGTTCTAGTAACTGGAGCAGTACCCTGCACAGAGTAGGTACACCTGGCCACTTGCTGAATCAGTGAGTGACCAAATAGAGATCCTTTGCTTTTTGTGTGAACTTTCATTTTTAAACACTGAGATAATTTTATTTAATATTTTAAACAATTACAATGATATTACATCGTTTCAAACATATTTTTCATGTTTTCATACATCTTTACCTTTTCTTCTTCACTCATAACTCCGTTTGGTGGCTGACATTAATGAAAGCTCTGGAGAAACATTTACCAATGGGGTGGTGGTGTAACAGACTGACAGCAGTGTAAATCAAGTCTTAAGAAACTCAGCAAATGGAAAAATTTTAAAAGAGTTTATTTTCAAATGAAATGTGTGTGTCCCCTGCCTGTGTGTATGTGTGTACATAAGTGCATATGTCTGCAGAGGCCAGAAGAAGGAATTGTATTCCTTGGAGCTGGAGCTATAGGCAGTTGAAAGCTGTCCAATATGGATGCTGGGAACTGAACTCTGGTCCTCGGGAAGAGTGGACTGCACTCTTAACCACTAAGCCATCTCTCCAGCCCCTGAGAGTTATGGCTTTGGATGGACTTGATGGCTAACATGCTAATAAAAACGCTGGATAGACTCTGGGGTATCATGAAGAGCTAAAGCAGTATTGACTTGGGCAGTGATGACTGGGCAGGAGTTGGACTGAGTGTGTTATCTGGAATCTTTTGAGTGTCAGGGCCGAGCTCAGCCACTCCCCTGGTCAGAGTAATGGAGAAACACAACCTCCAATGCAGAGTGTGCTCCAGGCAAACTGCTTTCTGCTGCCAGCTTGCAACTTCCTCATGCCAGTGGCGAGTCAGCGAAGCAGCCAGTTCTCAATGTAATGGCACACATCCAACGAGGATGCTTCCACACTGAGTGCTTTGCTACGGCAGCTCAATGGCCATACACTTAAGTGTGCCACAGGAGAGAACTCACAGCAAGTTATCCAAATTCTTACACTCGGGATGTAGAAATGCATGTAAAGATATACTTGAGCCATAACTGGGAGTTACACTTAACAGGGCAGTGATGTGAGTAAATAGACATTTCATAGTCACTGGACCCCAGTTCAACCCAAATTGTATTCAGGAGGGCTGAAAGAGAAGTAAAGACATTGATTTTGGTCATTTTTCATTATTCAACTGTGTATTTTTTTTTTTAAATAAAGCTCCTGTCTGATAAAGATTACTTGGATGAATTGATAACAGGTTCCTCTTGAAATGTTTTTTTTAAAAAAGATTTATTTATTTATTTTATGCATATGAGTGCTCTATCTGCATGTACACCTGCATGCCAGAAGAGGGCATCAGATCCCAGAATAGATGGTTGTGAGGCACCATGTGGTTGCTGGGAATTGAACTCAGGACCTGTGAAAGAGCAGACGGTGCTCTTAACAGCGGAATCATCTCTCCAGCCCCTTGAAATGCTTCTTTATAAATATGTGTTAACTTTTGACTGTCCATTTTGATTTTTGAAGATGTTAGTAAAATTATCTAAACCAAGTTACCTGTTACCTCAGAGTTTGGAGTTCCACACAGGAGAATCTGGGGTGCTCACTGGCCAGTCAGTCAAGCCTATTGGTGCACACCAGATTTAGTGAGCTACTCTGAATAAAATAAAAAGGTTAGGAGTGATGAAGTAAGACACTCAGTGTTGACCTCTGACCTTTGAGGAAGCACATGCAGCCCCCAATACGGCTAAAAAAAAGGGGGGGGGTGTCTTTAGAGAAAGAAGAAAGTAGCTTACATTTATATAATACCATACACTAAAGCAGAAAATAAAGGTAGAAACACACACTTACAAGAACACCTCTGTACATATATTTATACAGATATCTACAATGCAGATATATATGTAATTGTACACACATATGCATATATATTTACAAAGTCTTATATAGCCTAAGCTGTCCTCAAATTCATGATTATCCAGCTGCACCCTCCCTCCCATACTTAGATTATAGGCATCCAACACCAACCTTGTCTGTGTATGTTGTTGGTTTTTTTTTTCCTATTTTTGAAATAGTTAAAAAAATGATCACAAACTTGGCCAATTCTAAGTTTCTGGAGGGTAAGTCAGAGAGACAGATGTTTCATCAAGACTGACAACAATGGGACTAAGAATGTGGCAGAGCTGATAGAGAGCTGAGCTGGCATGCATGGAGCACTGGGTTCAAGACCAACTTGGACTACATGTCTCAAAGAAACAAACAAATACCACCAACAAAACCAAACTGCTTCATTCTGGACTTACGCAATGGGGAGGGAAAGACAGGATTGCACAGCTTAGATAGAAAAATCATAGACTAAATTGCAGATTCTCCCTTGCACTCAAATGTTATAAAAAATAAGTTCAGACAGTTTAACGTCGATGGAAAGATATGTTGATAATTAAAACATTTGATAAGTATTGTAGTTGACTAGGAACTGTTGCACATGGGTGTTATGTCTTTGAATACTTGGTTCTCAGTTGGCGGTCCTGTTCAGGAAGGTTGGAGAACTTTTAGAGCGGGGATCCTCTCTAAAGGAGGAAGGTCACATGGGTGGGCCAGCTCCTTTTCATACTCTGTTTCCTGGATGAAGACACCGTGTGACCAGCCCTCCTGCTCCTCTCACCATGCCTACCCTGCCTGCTGCCGTATCTTCTCCAACATGGTGACCTATATCCTCCATCTGGCTATGGGCCAAAATGAACGTTCTCCCTTGAATTGCTATTGTCAGAGCATTAAAAAAAATTCCAACAAGAACATATCTAAAATAAGCATCCTTTACAAAGCATATTCTAGTCTAGAAATTGGGGAAAATTGGGAAACCAGATGTCCTCCATGTCATGAAATTTATATTCCAGAGAAATGATTCCAAACTGGATCTCCTGGTGAAATTAATTCAGATGGTCAGCCTATGTATAATTAAAAGTAAATACTATTCATTTATATGAGAAGAAATTAAAAGTAAGTCATTTAGTATATTTTTGAGTCAAACCCAGGGCGCCACACATGTTAGGTCAGTGCTTTCCTACTGAGCCACACGCTCAGGTATACATGATTTATAATAAATATTCACTTGAAACACAATTCAATATTCAAACACAGCTGTGCTGGGTGAAATGCCATGAAATAAGCAAGAATTTGCATTACTTACAAATATTAGGTGAGTCTTGGACAGATGCTTAATGCTGCCTGTCATGCAAGCTGACAACATGGGTTTGATTTCCAGTGCCTACTGGGGAAGGAGAGAACTGATTCTGAACAGCTGGTCTGTGACACACACACACGAACACATGCACACAATTGTAATAAGTAATAAGAAAACAAGCTGAATATTGTGAGCATTTTCCTCTTTGTCTGACATTTTGAAATAAGGGCCAAGCATATGTTACTTTTTTGGTATAATTCCTGTGAATTCAACAACTGTGTGGTATAGGCTGAGACATTCATCGTCAGACGTCACAATATGCTTTGTCATTGGTGACATGACTTCTGACATGGTAATGTTTGGTGCAGTCCTAAACAAAACCAATTCCTGGATTATTCAAAAATACTTTTGAAATTTTCTATGAAAATGAAGTGAGGCTCCAGGCTTATAGAATTACAAATATGGCTTTCTCTTGCCTAGCCATCCAACATGTTGCATAGAACAAAGGTTGCTGCTTTTGAAATTTGAGTTAAGCATCACAAGACACCTTCTGTTTTTTCTGCCCTTAAAATGCTAGCCAAGTTCTCTCCATATTTCAAAAAATGGAAAACATCCCCAGAAAGGTGGAACCTCTTTATTGGGTAATCATCATTCTCGTAGACTAAAAACAAACAAACAAACAAACCTAGATGCATGTTTAAACGCTATAAAGAAGAAAACAGTACTAGTAACGTGGTATGAAGCCTTACACTAAAGGCTAAGAAATGCTTGTAGGCAGGCTGTAGGGTAGAACTGATGGAGAAGGCCATGCTGGAGCAAGACCCCCTCCCCTGTCAGGGAACTGCAAAGGCCGTGAAGCAGGAATGTGTTTGAGAAAAAGGAAGAAGGCTAGCTGTGGATGAAAAATAGATGAGTGGGGAAGAAAGCACTGGATTTGGGGGACTGGAGAGGGTGAGAATTGCTGAACTGCTTTTATGGGACGCTGAAAGCCCGGTAGGTGGTCAGCAGTCCCTTTATATTACATCCATGAAGGTTGCGGTTGGGGCTTCTGATATGTGGATCCTTGGACATAAGCCTTTCAAGTTAGTGGAAATTATCATCCTTGGCTCATAGAGGACTTGGGAAGATGTGGAAGAAGCTAGTATGATTTTGTTTTCAGCGGTAGCTCCTTTTGAAAATATTTTATTTTATAATCATGTGTGAGTGCATGTGTCTGTGTGTGGTTATGTGCACGTGAATGCAGTTGCCTGTGGAGGCCAGAAGAGCGACTGGATCTTCTTGAGTCACAAGTCATTATGAACTGCCTGATGGGGTGCTGGGATATAGAGTCTGCACTCTGCAAAGGCAGTAAGGGCTGTTAACTGCTGAGACATCTCTCAAGCCCTGAGGTCCATCTTTTAACTATTGCTATATAATGGACACCACTTGAGTACCTTAATGTCTCATTTTAAGTCCTCATATCAGCTCTGCAAGACAACCACCAAGATTTCCACTTTGCTTCCAAGTAGAGGGGAATTAAATACTTAGCTTGAAGTCACTCAACTTGTTAGTGTACTGGTCATTATTGAAACTGAAATCTAGATCCAGCAGATTTCTATGCCTGTGACTTCCATGGAAGTCAAAAGCTGCTTAATTTGAGAGTGGGCAAGCTTTGTCGTAGGATCCCAGCTCTAACCAGCAGGATGGACGAGACTCTAAAATTCCTTTTCCATCTGCCTCTTGTACTAAATATACAGGTATCCTTTGGAAATAAAATTAATTTTTTATGTTTGCAAAAGTATTATATATGCAGCATTCTGGGAAGGTTTTTTTTTTCATGATAAGACTAATCTATACACCTGAATAGGATAGGATGAGGTGGGGGAGTTCATGCTCTTTCAGCAATCTCTCTATTTCAATTTGTATTGATTTATTTTATTATGTGTGTGTGTGTGTACCTGTGTGTGTCTGTGTATATGTGCCTGAGCATAACACAGTATATTTGTGAAGGTCAGAACACAGCTTGTGGGAGTCAGTTCTTTCCTTCTACCACATAGGTCCTCTGGATCAAACTCAGGGCATTCACTGGCCTTAGCCTTTACTAGCTGAGCCATCCCTCCTCAGGCACTCAGAAAAATTTACCTGAGCGTGTCCAGGCTGTATTTTGTATCTTGTTTTTTCTTCTTCTTTTAATGACTCACTGGAGTTTAATTAGGGCTAGGAGCATGGGTGTGGGAAAGAAAACAGATGACATCTCTTAGCAGCCACTATCTTCCAATCATCCCCTTACTAGTGGACTCGTGTGCCCTTCACCATCGAGCCGGAATGTTGGCAGGCTCCACCGTGTGCAGATCTTGTAGAGGTAAGCAAACCTGCTGTGAGTTCATGAGTGCAGCAGCCTTATCAGTCTCATCACGTCCAGAAGACAGCGCCTCACAGCTCTCCTCCCTATCCCTCACCGCATTCTTTGCACCCTCTTCTATCATGTTCCCGGAAGGGGGCTGTTCATATCGGTGTCCCAGGCTCAGCCCTATTTATTCTCATCACTCTCACCAATTTTGAGTGTTTGAAATAATCACTGTCTGTTGAATTAATCACCGTTTAACGTGTCTATTGCATATCAGCTTCTGTGACCAAGGTAGAGTTGTTCAGCACTCTCCCATCCTAGATTCATTGTCAGTGAGTTAAAGGCACATAGTACAGAGGATGGGGAAGTCATTTTCTCTCTGAACAGTCCTAAGTCGGACCAACAATTCCCAAGGGCTGGAAGTGTGTAGGCGTTTCAGCGCAGAGAAAAAGTAACAAAGGACCAATAATTTCAGTCAGATTGCTAAACGGAAAATCTAAGTTTAAGGAGAAGGAAGATTACTGTAGTTTATCAATCGAACACAACAGAAGCTGAACAGGGCCTCCTTATCACTCTGATCGTCTCTCTACAGTCCTTACTAAGGCGGAGTGCCTAACTTATCTGGTTTTTAAATGTTCCTCCTCTTGGACAGCTGTAGACAACTCTCTTCCTTTCCCCACCCACTTCTTCCTCTCCAGTTGCTCTGCCTTAGGTGCTGACAGGGCTTGTCCACCAGGTTCCAGCTAGGCTTGGGTCACCGGGCCCTGAGGCTGCAGAGCTGGTGTGCCAAGTGGGCACGCGGCGGCGACAGTCCGATTAGGGTTTGGGCAGCGCCATCCGGCGATACCCTGCGCGTTCAGTCCCGCCCGCGAGCGTCCGAGCCGCGAAGGAAGCGCATTTTCCTCCCTACAAGCCGAGGGGAGTGAAATCCAACCCACACAGGCCCCGCCCACTCACGAAGTTCCGGTCACGTGCCCTCGCGCCGTCCAATCAGCGCCCGGAACCTCCAGGCTTGGGATTCAAACTGCGGCGCGTCCAGCACCGGAGTCGGCGCCGGCGTTGTCCCGCTACCGCTGCGGGTTGGGGATGGAGCACCGCATCGTGGGGCCCGGGCCGTACCGGGCCACCAGGCTGGTGAGTGACAGAGGGGCCTAGTCGACCCGGCGCTGTCCTCACCGCCGTGATTCGGGCTGTCCGCGGTCGTTGCGGGACCGGAGGTGCTGGCGGGGGAGTGTCTGCTGGGGTCGCGGTGTCCTCACCCTGCCCTGCCGCGGGCATGGAGCATGCCCCACCAAGGTGGCATGGACTTCATCTGTGGGCGGTGGCTGCGTTCTCGGCTGGAGACTGCGCCTTCAGCATTAAGGGGAACTGAACACCGGCGATCGCGTTCCTCTTTGTCCTCGGGTAGCATCTAGGAAGGGATTGACCGTGGGTGGAGCCCTAAGAGACCACCCTCAGGGTGTACCGCTTGCGGATTGCGGTGATCCAGGCAGGGTGTGTCTCCTTTCTGAGTGGCTCTGTTGACACTTGACTAGTGTTCCTTGTAACGGTGCACAGCGCGGAGGAGGCTCGCCCCTCTAAGGTTCCTGCCGCAGGCGTTTCAGGTGTTAGCAGCACCGAGCTCACTTAGGGAACTGCTCTGATAGGTAGCCTGGAGGCTCTGCAGACGCACCAGGGTAAGGCCATTTCTTGTAGAAACAAGTTGTGATTTTCAGAGTCTTACCTGATCTGTGTTATTTCTCGGAGGAAGTAATTTTAGGACAGCGGAATAGACACAATGTTTTAGAGGACTTCAGATTAGTCTGTGAAAACTCTCAGCTGTATGTACCTTGCGATCAAGTCTCACTGCTCTCTATACTCTGGAGAAGGTGGGGACGAGTATCCAAGCTCTAACTCAGTTTTAGACTCATATGCTAGAGACATAGTTTCCTTTCTAGAACCAGGTAGCCTGTGTTCTCTGGAAGCCACCTTCGGTGGACGAGAAACCAGGTTTCAGGCTATTTCTTCTTCTTCAACTTATGGAACACTTGGAGAATCCAATAAAGGTTATGCATCTTCTTCACAGAAAATAGCACATGTCACATGTGGAGTTTCTCCTAAGATTTTAGAGACTGTGGTATTGTTTCGTTTGGCTGAAAATACCAAATATTTGCTTAGGGTCATTGGTCTGGACTGGACTCATGCCAGTGGTTCTTCCAACAGAGATCACTCATGTGTCTCTATCTGGTGATTTGACTGGGGCTGGATGGTATCACGTGGTACCCTGGTTCTCAGTGTTAGTTGAACCAAATATTCTGACAGGTTTGCTCAGAATCTTCACAAGGTGATCTCCTGGTGCCATGGTTTTAGCTGGTTCACGTTTTGTTCACATCTCATTGGCCGAAGGAAGTAAAAAGGCTGAGTCTAGAATCTAAAAATTCATTTCATTAAAAAACTGACTTATTATTATTGTGTATTCGTGTGGGGGTGTGTGTTTGTGTACATAGAGGTTAGAGGACAACTTTAGGAAGTCATATCTTTCTTTCCACTTTTAAGTGCAAGGATCAAACTCAGGTTGCTGGCCTTGTGTAGCAAGCACCTTTATCTGCTGAGATATCTTGCAGCCCCCATTTCTACTTTTTAATGTGGAAAGAGGTGATAAAAGACATGTTGTTAAGGTGCCTTCGAAGAGGATTGGAGGCATCATTGCACAACCTATTGAACACCCAGAATGAGCCATTTATTTAAAGAAAGGATAAAATAAATAATAAATTTAGGTTTTCTTTAGAGCTAGTTTCTCAGAGGTATGAATGGTGATGACAAGGAAAAAAAATAGTCCCAGAAATGGTTATTTCATAATTGCTTCTGCAGAAGTGGCCCTACCATTTAAACAACCTGAGCATTTAGACTGCTACCCAGTGATGCATGCAATTGAAAACTTAGGAGTTGGAAATTTTTGGAAATTTCTATTATTCAGATTGTTGTTTACTGTGGGTGACTGAAATTTTGGATAAGGATTGATGATTTATCCTCCCTCAGGGTAGAAAAAACACATTTATTCCTCTATACAATTTAGTCACAGTACTTATTCAAGTGAAACACACTGTATCTTGGTGTGATGAGTCTTTACCCTGTCTTACAGTAAAAAGAACATAATAATTATTTTAGATGTCATTGTGATGGTTTATATAAGAATGGCCCCTAAAGGCTCAGCCAGGCCAGGCCCAGTGTTTCTCTCTTCCTGCTCCCACGCTCCTCCAGATGTAGAACGCTCAGCTACATCGTCTCCAACACTGTGTCTACTTGCGTGCTGCCATGCTCCTGCCACGATGGTAATGAGCTGTAAGCGTGCCCAAACTTAATGCCTTATTTTGTAAGAGTTGCTGTGGTCATGGTGTCTCTTCATGGCAATAGAGCAATGACTAAGAGAGTTGTCTTCACAGAACTGTATGGGGTGCCTTTTTTCATGGTTGCAGAGGTTCAACATATAGATGCTACTGGATTCTCTTTCACATCTGTAAAGAAAAATACTTTCTTTGGATGCATTTAACCCCCACCCCCATGGCATTCAAGCCCAGTTTAAACTAATCAACTAATTAGACAAAAAAGTATGTGGATAATTAAAAAAAAAAAACCAAAAAACAAAAAAACAACCCTTCAGTTTTACCAGAATTTTGTAGGTAATCAATTCAGCTTTTAGTTTTATTATATATTTGAGACACCTAATGTTAAATATTAAGATTTGGAAGATACAGTGATCACCAGTTTTTTTCCCCCTAAATGTGAGGGTTGTTGTTACTAGAAATTACCTTTGTTATTAAAAGTAAAACCTGCTAATATTTTAGGAATATAATCTAGCTGTGCCTTAAAGCTTTTAATAAATAAATATTTTTGTAACTTGTTCTCTCCTGTCCTTCAAAGTTTAGCCTTTCCCTCCCTTTTCCTTGTCCTGCTCTTCTTTCTCTCAAAATCACTCTCAATTTCTGTCTCTGTCCAGGAAGAGCCTGGAGATTTTCTTTATTTACTTTTTGGTTTTTAACACAGGGTTTCTTTTTCTGTGTAGCTTTGGCTGTCCTGGACTTGCATTGTAGACCAGGCTGGCCTCGAATTCACAGAGATCCACCTGCCTCTGCCTCCCTGAATGCTGGGATTACAGGTGCCCGGCTTGCTGAACTTTCTTATAGGTATAACAACTTCATTTTCTAAAGCGCTGATGTCTGTCTTGAAAATAAACTTTTACAGGTTAGGTAAATTTTATAGTAAAAATTAAATGACAGACCTGATTCATGACAATATAGGAGCTAGTCAGCTACTTATTCATCATCATTGAAACAACTCTCATTTAAAAAAAAAACTCACTTAAAAATAATTTACGGAAGGAAGACCTCCACTGTGCAGTTTTGAAGAAATCCCTAACTTCCGGGAGGGTAGTTACTATGGACATGGTTCGTGAATGAAGCTGGGTGAGAAAATTTTATGAGAACTTGCGAGATAACTCCAAGGAAACAAGGGAAAGAAAGGTCTAGTGAACTCTGTGCGTCCATTATGTGGGTTGTTCTTGGAATGTGCTCGCATGCCCATCCCAGGTGTAGTAAAGAGGAGGGGTTTACTCTAGATGTCCCGTCATCCTACCCATTATTTTTCAGGATGAAGTTTTGATGTTTCTAAACCTGAGTTGTCCTCATGACTTATTTGAACTTCTCTCATGACCTTGCCTAACCCTCCGAATACCCTCAGAATATAAATTGCCCGGTGCCCCGAATAAAGAAGGCTCTTACAGGAGACTTTAGTCCATCGCCTTTTTAATCTCTGCTCTCCCAGGTTCACCACACCAACAGAACAGTTACAGTTACTGTGAGGATCATAGGAAGGCACCGTGGGGAGAAAGATTGGAACATATATGCCTGCTGCATGAGGAACGAAATGATAGCCATTCACTCACACATTCACATCCTAGAAGCAAAGAGTAGGCAAGAGCCTGGCTCGGGTGGGATTGATTCCGAGGCATGGCGGGAGCGTTGCTGTGGTGTTCTTGCTGTCTCTGGCATAGGCTGTGGAAAGCTGGGAGGGTTTTAAAGAGTGACGGCTCTCTGATGTTTGCAGTATTCACTCACTGCTGTCTGTCATTTGACTGCCTGGGTGCTGGGATGCTGACTAGGTCATTGCTGTGTTCATAAAGCCCTCAGCAGGAGCTGGTTAAGTGGCTCTCTTATTCTAGATCTACTCAGGTCCTACTTTTAGTCACTGATGCAATTTCACTTGTAAACAGGGAGGAAGAGGCTGAGTTGTCTTGACATTGAGATCTGAGCTCTGGTTTTTGTCTGTCGAGGCTTGTTAGTGGCTCATGGGTATTCTTTAAGTCGCATTTGGGAGCAGTAGGAAACTGGATATTTTTATGACATTTGCCGTGTACCAAACCTTATATAAGCTGTGAATGGAAGGTCTGGGATTAGAACCCTGGGCCCGCCCAATGCCTCATGTTTTCCCCATTCTTTAGAGATTGATTCTGTCTTGTTAAAGGGGCTCAACATCAAGTTCAAGGCCAGGGTTACTGTGCTGTACTAGAGTAAGTCACTATGCACTGATATGACATGTTGGCCTTTGTAAAGGTTCATAAGCCAAGTGTAAGCAGGGGCCACATGGCTCTTTGATTTGACTGGAGTGGGTTGAACCAGCACCTTGAACATGCTACCTCGTTTCTTAGCAGGCCGACCTTGGAAAACACCTACCTCTACTGCTTTCTTTTTCTTTTTCTTTTTTTTTTTCAATACTTCACATTTATTTTAAACAAGACATTCTTACTGGTTTATTTTAAACCAGTAACAAGTCACAAAGTCCCACTGTTTAAACACTTCCTT
>CM053750.1:13018870-13042864 GCA_028658305.1 Pachyuromys duprasi
CCAGATTCGGTGATAATGTCGTCATACACCCAGCGCTGGTTGCATCGGCACTCAGGCCCACACTTGTTGGAGTTGCACTTGGGACAAGGGTAGAAGCATCCCAGGCAGTTCTTCTCTAGACAGTCACACAGGTCCACGTCATTACAGATG
Source organism: Pachyuromys duprasi (assembly GCA_028658305.1). NCBI lineage: Eukaryota > Metazoa > Chordata > Mammalia > Rodentia > Muridae > Pachyuromys > Pachyuromys duprasi. The sequence goes on from CM053750.1 coordinate 13,019,021, forward strand.
AGCCTGCCGCTTTCGTCATACTTTTTCATGACTTTGTACTTCACAGAAAAATATTCGTTCATTTTCGACATCCTTGCTTTCTTTTTCTGCTGCCTTGTCTCAGGGTTAAAATCTGCCACCTGTGGTCTAGGATTTTGAAATGCCAAGCATTTTAGCTGCCGTTCTATCTGTTGCAGTTGCTTCTGTCCAACCTGACTGCTCTTCTCTGGAAATGTTTGATCTATGTGTTCTTGAATGGAGTTGTTCTTCTCTGATGGGTCACTCATTCTGACAACTTAGGTCCAGTTCATCTCTCCTCATGGTTCCAAATCTTCCCTGCCGATCCCTCCACGGCTTTCTTTTGATTGCTTTTTTGTTGTTGTTGTTTTTTGGTTGTGAGAAGACAGGAGGGGCATCTTGTTTTATAACTCAGGCTAGCCTTGAACTCACGTACCTCTTGCCTTAACCAGGATAGTACAGTACATGCCACCACACCAGCTAGCTTCCATGATTTTTACATGTCAGAATCTCAACTTTTTTTTAGTTGTAGTTGGCTATAGCTGAGCAGGCTGTAATCAGTCACACTGGGCTTCAGAGCCTGAGCTCTGTCTAGTTGGCCTTCTGTCTGTCCCTGTGGCATCTGAAGAAGCCATGCCTAACTAAACTGTGTTCTTCCAGAAGAGCCTCACAACCAAGCATCCTCTCAGGCAAGCAAATGGCGTGAGAGAACTTCTCTGCAGCAAAAGACTAGAAGGTGCTTTGCAGTTGGTGTGTATGATTGGAAATATCTAGTAATTCCTTTCAATCAGCTTTTTTTTTTTTTTTTTTTTTTGCAAATAAACAAAGCTTGATCCTGCTTTGTAAAGGTTTTTCTCTACTGTCTTGAGCTCTTTAGCATTGGCAGTGTGCCATTATCATCACATGCAACTCTCTTCTTTCCCCTGTGATTCCTCTCACACAATGAACAGTCTGTAAGTGTTTGATGAATGAAGTCTTAATACAGAAGGGACTTCTGGAAATGAATTATATGCAGTGGGCTGACTTTCTGGGCGTCGGGTTAGGCAGTGTTTCACTATATAGTCAAAGCTGGGCTTGGGATTTTATATGAATTCCAGGCTGGCCTTGAACTCAGAGTTCTCCTGTCCCAGCTTCCTGAGTGCTGGGCTTATAGCAGCGTGCCACACTGCACCCAGCCATGAGCTCAGTTTAACCAGCACTAACTACCGTAGTTTTCATGCCTGTGAATTTCACCACTTAGCTTTCTGGAGGTGTCCTCAGTAACTATTCCTTGAGTGAATAAAGGATGAACAGCCCTCAAGAAGTTGAATTTTGCTTGTTTCTCTTCTGTAGTTAGGTTCTGCTCTTGCTTCAGTTGTAACAAAACAGCTATAATGTAGACTATTTTTAACCCTTTCTAAGTGTGTAGTTGTGTGGCATTAATTACATTCACACTATCTTGTAATCATTACTTCCCACCATTCATTTCTTAGGGCTTTAAGAGTTTGGAAGCTGCAAATAAAAGCCCAAGCCTCCATCTTTTATTTCAGTGTTTGTTAATTAAAAAATTTTGATTTTTATCTGCCTACCCATTTAACCACCTACCAACCTATGAACCCATCAGTTTGTGGATCAATCTGTTTATCATCTAACTTAGGGTCTTGTTTAAGCTAAGTACTCTCTAGTCTTAAAGCAGTTTATTAAGTGGAAAACTGGTGTTCCTTGATTTAAATATTTGGGATGTATTAAGCTTTAAAGAAATGCTGGTCTGTGACTAAATGCTCTGTGTCCTTTGCCTAGTGGAATGAAACGGTGGAGCTTTTTCGTGCCAGAATGCCATTACGGAAGCATCGTTGTCGCTTCAAGACTTACGAGCATTGCTTCACGGCCGCTGAAGCTGTGGACTGGCTGCATGAGCTTCTGAGGAACAGCCAAAACTTTGGACCCGAGGTAACTCGCAAGCAAACAATCCAGCTACTAAGAAAATTCCTCAAGAACCACGTTATTGAAGACATCAAGGGAAAATGGGGCCAGGAGGATTTTGAAGACAACCGTCACCTCTACAGGTAATGGCAGTGTGTGAACTCTGAAGAAGGCATCGGGGAGAGTGAGTGAGTGCATCTGGGCAGCACCTGGAAACTTCCTGAAGTGAAAGAATTCACTGTGTCCACTGAAGCGGTGCATCTGTTTGTAATGTGCTAAGTGCCTCACTGAATGGGCTGTTAAACTAAAACCAATTGCAGTGTGTCCTGCTCTGTCAGAGCACCACAGCAGGCTTTTGTTGCAATGATTTTCCAGCAGGGAAAAGTTTTCCACGCATTCTGCTTGCCTCGGAGGGTGGGGGTGCTAACTTAGTACTTTTAAAGTACCAGGAAGGACGAAACAGTACTAGGCTTATAGTGACTTAGTACTTCCAGAGTACCTGAAGGGGTGAAATAGAACTGGCTTTGTAGTAACTTAGTACTTCCAGAGTGCCCGAAGGGGGAAACAGTAACTCTGTGTTTAGCTTTGCTGAACCCTGAGGACTGGGATATTGGGCAGAGTATCTGGTCTTGAAAAGCTTAGGGAGCATGTGTGGGATTATGTTAGGACTCTTTAACATCTCTTACTAAACCTGGTGTTGCAAGCCTGCCTTTCTCCACGGGACTTGCTGACAATATGTTATGATGTGGACATTTGCCATCGGGTAATGTGAGGGAAAAGGGAGATCTCTCTCCTTATAGTGCGTTCTCACTGAACATTAGGGTATTTGATAGCTGGAGGCCACGGATGCTCATCTGATGAAAGAAGACCAAAGCAGAGTGAGGTCACAAAAGTCCAGAAGGAGCTGTTTTATTTTCTGTAGAAGCCTGGCAGTGCCGAGGACTAAAGAGAAGTCAGCGTAGGGGACTGCAGACTCTTGCCGCTTGCTTTCCATTGTTCTAACAGAAGAACAAGGACCCTGATTACAGCACATTAATGGGACACATGGCTGTGAGCTAAGAGATGCTGCTCTCTTATGTCTGAGCTGTTCCTTTGTTTCCATCCTAGACTAGCCTCTGTGCCCAGCAGAGCAGGGTAAAGGTGGTCATGCTGTACATTTCCTCCCAGGCCTCCCTGTGGGACCTTAGAAGCCACTAGTGCCCAAGTCAGGATTGTCATCTGAGCAGCTAGTTGTCTCTGCTTGGCGGTTATTTGCTGATCTAAGTTTAATTAGGGTCTTGGGTGGTCTCAGCTTGTTCTAAGTGGGATCAAGTCTAGTCCTGAACCCACATGCCAAACTGCATTGGGGATTCTGAAGTGATTACGCTTTTGGGAGCTTCCTTGCTTGTACCCATCAAGAGTTAGTAAGAACCCTTCTTAAAGGCTTCTCTGGACAAGTAAGATGCACTTTCCTAGTGTGACTTTAAATAAGCCATCTCCCATTGAGTCCCCGCAGGGCTCTGGAATCCTCAGGAGAACACCATAGGAATGTATTCCCAGAGCTGACCACTGAGCACTGATTGCTAGGATATTTCATTTTAATATTATGACTTAAATCATGCATCCCCTTTGATAAAAGAATTCATAAGACAGACGATGTTTCCTTATTATCATATTGGTCCTTCAGGGTCCACCAAGTTCCAGGAACTCCCCATATATCCAAAAATTGTCATATTCTATAGTTCCTTATGTAAAATTTAGGATTTGCATATAACCTGTCCTTTAAATCCTCTCTAGACTACTTATAATACCTAACATAAGGACTATGTAAATAGTGCTGTGCTTTGTTATAAAATAATGACCAAGGGTACGTATGTTCCATCTAGATGCAACCACTGTATCCCTAACTACACAGATCACGAGCAGGGCTTGAACTGAACAAGATGTGAGGCAAATGTGCTCACGAGAGACAGAGGATGTGTGAGATGGTGGACGATAGCAATAACTTTTCACTCATGCGCTCAGCATACAACTTGGTACATGGTAAATTCAGGTTTTGCTCTTTGGACTTTCTGGGAACAAAACAAAAACAATTTTTTTTTTTTAATCTTTGAGATGGCCTTGCCTTGTTGTTTGAGCTGGCCTTGAACTCCTAGGCTCAAAAGTGATCCCTCTGGGTTAGTGGCCTAAGGAGCTGGGACTATAGCTAGGAGCCACTGCACCTGACTGGAAGTTTTTCTTCACCTACTTTTGAACCATGCTTGAGCAAATCCAAAGACAGGACTCCTGGCTATGAAGGGCTGACTCTAATGATTTTCTCACTCGTTTCTTAGTTTTGGTAACAGAATGCTTGTGAGTCATAGGCAGGGCAGCATTTTGTTATTTAGTATCTGAAAACTCACTATCACTTTTTCCCCCCTGCATGGGAATTCCCTGCATGGGAATTTCATAAATTAACCACTGACTTTGGCCAGTTATCTAGATTAGTCTTGGATGGAGTCTATTTAAACATGTAAATCATTGGTGAAGGTGCCCGTGACTTGCATTGAGAGCGAGCTAATGAGTGTACAGTCAGCTGTTGCGAGGGCGCAGGCTCACGTGACTGGTGGGGGAGGTAGTTAGCATTCTGCAATAGTGCTCTGGGGAGGGCTACCTTTGGTGTTTTGAGGGGTGTACCACCAGCTCCATTCATTCCTTAGGTGAAGACCCCTAAAGCCAAGTTCTTAAGGAAGCTGAGGAGCAGAGAATAAGCCGCGGCAGGTTAGATTTGAAGTAGACAGAGAGTCGGTGCTAGTGGAATTGAGGACATGCTTCAAAAGATCCAGATTTATGGAGGGAGTCCTTTTTGAGTAGTCGAGAAAGTGCTGGAAAGGACAAGGAGAGGAATTCCTGTTGAAAAGAGAGAAACAAACATTTCAGAGCATGTCTGGCTTTGCAAAATCAGTATATAATTTGTCATTTAACTCAACTCCTGAAAATGTAGTGATGTTATCCCTCTATTATATGATTTATTTTCTCTCTCTCTCTCTCTCTCTCTCTCTCTCTCTTTAGATAGAATCCTGTGCTAGGCTGTGTCAGTTTCCACAAGATGAGGTTGACATAGATTAGCAGATAAGCCCGTGATGAATAAACACAGACTCCAAAGGAACGTTTGGTGTGGCCAGCACATTCGTAGCCTGTTGTGCTTGTTTTTAAATTTTTTAAAAGTTCCTTAAAGCTTCTCCCTTCTAAACCCTCAATCCTAGGTAGGAGAGAGAAGGTTAGTGGGAAGAGGGTTGCAGACCTCTTTACTTCTCCTGGCTGTAAGGTCCATGGGTTGTTTTTTTTTTTTGAGCTATACCAATCTCCATCAACAGCAAACACAGCAAGCAGTCTCCTCCAAGCCGCCACTCCGTCTGTCTCACATTGCCCCACGCCACACCTTCTCTTTCTGGGCTCTCATATTTATATCCTTCAGAGTCCTAGACCCCCGCCCCTGTCTGTGCTCCACAGGGCAGGCCCTTACCAGCAGGCAAAGACCACGCCCCACAGGAGGCAGTCATCAGCTGTGGACAAACTAAAATCCCTCACTTGGGATTAAAACAAAAACGTATTTACATAACATAACATAAGTGATAGATGCCTTAAACTATTCTCAAATGAAGGAGGTATGGGCAACATTCAACCTAAACATTCTTCTAGACACAGCCAAGTGGGATCCTGAGTCTGTGCCATTAGAGAAAGTTACATGAATGAAAACCCTCACTTATCTTTTTGTCTTTTTGTTTGTTTTGTTGTTTCTGTAGTGATGGAGATCAAGGCCAGAACTATATGTCTGGAACCTGTGTATTTTAAAGAGAGAAATTACATATATGTGTTGAATAATCTTGTAACATGGTGAGGGAAGAAGCCCTCATTTTGTACTTTCTAATGGGAGAAGCACTTAGCTGCTTGTAGACCAGAGCATGATTGCTCTGGAGTCTGGCTGACCCTTGACTTGATCCCTTTACTGGTGGGTAGAAGGACTCCAAGCTTCAATTTTTTTATTATTTATTTTTAAAACCATTTTTTCAAGACTTTATTTTTTAATTGAAAATATCCTTTTGTACACAGTGTTTTATCATGTTTCCCCTCCCCCAATTCTATCCAGAACCTTCTCAACTCCCTAGCCACCCGACTTTATGTTCTTTCTCTCTTAAAAAATAAACACCGCACAACAGAAATCAAAATGAGTAAGCAAAAGGTCAATTAGACAAACAAAACAAGAAAACAAAACAAAAACCCCAACAAAGCAGAATGTGACAAGTCTGCAAAAATACTATTGAGTTAATTTTGCGTTGGCCAACTACCCCTGTATGTGGCACTTGCCCTGAAGTGTGGTTAAGATAACCTGTGAGACTCCATTTGAGAAAACTCAGTTTTGCTTTGCTAATGAGTATCAATTGTGGATAGCTTCTGGATTAGGGGTGAGAACCCGTGTCTACTTTCCCTCTCAGTGTTGGAACCATCTGGCTTTAACCTGTGCAGGCTTTGTGCATGCTGCCCCGGTCTCTTTCAGTTCATATGTAGACCAGCAGCATATCAAGACCCAGGCTCAAAATGAAAACAAGTTTGATATCTCATATCCTTTTTTTTTTTCCTATATGGGATGCTTTACCAGAGAAAGTCTATATAAATATTCTGTGGTCTAGAAGACTCTGAACTCTGCAGGTCTGAAGCATTTTGGATGAGGGTGATGTTAAAGTGGAGAAGGCACAGATACATAAAACAGTGGGCACAGTAGAGCTCAGAACAAATACAGATATACAGATGTATACAAATACAGTCAGTTGGTAGAAAATGATTAGTCTTGTCAGCAAACGGTTTTGTGAGTGCTGGGCATCGAACCCAAAGCTTTGTTCGTGTTAGGAATGTACTCCACAGCTGAGCTGCACACTTCCGTCCATATCAAATGATTTCTCAACAACTGGCTATCCAACTGCCTATATGTGAAAATAATTCACAATGAAGCTCAGCCTAGACTCACAAACTATACAAAAGCTAACTGACCATTGATTTAAGTATAAGACCATATTTTTACACCTTGAAGTTAGGCAGAGAGGTGTTAAGGGGGGTTACCAAAAGCATCTGTCACAAAAGAAGAGATGACAAATCGGAAAAATACCAAAATGAAAAAAACAAAAAACATTGCTATGAGACACCACTAAGAGCGTGGAGAGAAGGCTGGGTTGGCTCAGCGGCTAAGAGCACCTGTTGGTATTGCAGAGGACTTGGGTCCGTTCCCTAGTTCCCACATGTCAGCTCAGAACTGTGACTCCAGTTCCAGTGATCCGAAGTCCTCTTCTGACCTCCAGGCACACACGTGGTACCCATCCACACATGCAACCGAAACCGCTTGTACACATTAAAAACAAAGGAAAATGAGGAACTAACAAAAAAGAGGACAAGAAGACAAATAACAGGCAGAAATATCTGCAAACCACATATGTGACAGGGGGATTGGTACCAAGAACATGTGAAGAACTTTTGAACTCAGCAGCGATAGAGCAACAATTCAAAGAAGGAGCAAGAGGTTTGAACAGATGCTTTAAAATATACAGAGAGCAGATGAGCCCACATAACGGTCTTTAACATAGCAAAGCTTACAGAGATGCAAGGGAAAACCACAAGAGCATGTTGCTAGCTGTTACAACGGCTAAAATAAAAGTTCCAGCACATCAGGTGCTGCTGAGATGAAGAGGGTGAAACCTCCTCTATCGTTAGCCAGAATCCTAGGTTGGTAGTCACTTTGGAAAACTTGTTGACAGTTCCATATAGAGTTAATAAATACAGTTGATCTCAGTCAGCATTCCTAGGGGATATTTCCCCTAGAGCAATGAACTCTAAGTGTACGAATGGAAAACTTATGAAATGTTTGTGCTGGCTCCATTAATAATTGCCAGTAACTGGAAACAAGTTAAATGGCCCATGGTTGGATGAACAACTACAATTCACCTACAAAATAGAACACCATCAAGTTGGCAAAGGGTGTTCTACCATACAGTGAGAGAAAGAAAGTTTGGAGAAGTAATGAAAGTTGTCTCTCGGGGAGGAGGTTACACAATGTGATGGTGTGTTCAGATTGATAGGATTACATTACACCCCCATCCCCACAATCAACTTTCCTGTAGGCCAGTAAGTGTAGATTTGAAAAATCTTATTTGAATCTCTGGTGCCAGAAACTTGAGCAGATGTTTTGAGCTGTGTGACCTCTTAGGCATTTTTGTGAGCCTGTGAAACACTCTTGCATCACTGTCTTGTAAAGGACCTGCTTTAGTTTCCATACCTTCAAATGGGTGGACTATTTACTCCCTCTAGTGGACGCCTTTTTGTTCCTAATAGGTATATTTGTGATTTTATATTTCTTTTGCTACCCATTTCTTCAAGTTTATGAAGATCAATTTTTCAGGCATTAAGAGCAAATGCCCAAGGTACTAAGACCAGCAAAATGTGGGAACTAGAGGCTCAGAGACCTCTTTTCATATCTTAAGTGAATGGAGGGAAAATATCCAAGATCTAATTAGTCAGTTGAATTTGGGGACATAAAGGAGAGTGGATGGTATAGCTTTCTTCTCTTTCTCCTTCTTTTCCTTCCTTCCTTCCTTCCTTCCTTCCTTCCTTCCTTCCTTCCTTCCTTCCTTCCTTCCTTCCTTCTTTTCTTTCTTTCTTTCTCTCTTTCCTTTCTTTCTTTAGAAATTGGTTCAAACACTTGCAATAATCTTTTGCTGGAGGTTTCTTTATTGCAACATACGGTCTGCTTTTAGTTTTGGCAACACTGATTAAAAAAAACAAGTAAATTCATCAGGTTATTCTGTGTCTGTTGATGTTTTTGTGTTAGGTGTCTTTTCATCTGAAGTTGACACACCAGTTGCGTGTTTGATGGGTGTGGTGTTTTAGTACAGCCATAATGCGCTATGTATGTGATGAGATTCCATCCACAGGCACTTGTATCACCTCAGACATGTCTCATTTGTATTTCTTGTTGGAGACATTAAAAATCCTCCCTACCAATGTAGAAATATCCACTGATTTTGTTACCCATAGTCACTTTCTTGTGCTATAGATCATTGCAAGTGACTCCTCCTATCTAGCTGGACCACTGCAGGTTTAGGAATTAGACAGCCTCCCTGGTAGGCAGACATGTGGGGAGCAGGCCATGGCTGGGTAACACCGATGGCAGGCTTCTTTCTCACCTCCCCACTCAAGACAGAAGCCTGGCAGGCCTCCTGCTGCTGGACTGACTCAAACTCAGAGCTGGGTCAGGACATGTTCCATAACAGTTGTCTGTACCCACTCTCACACTTATTTACATACATACAAACATTTAAAGTTAGGATCCACACATAAGAGAGAACCTGTGATTGATTTTTGTATTTCTAAACCCAGGTCGCCTCATTTAATATAATACTTTCTGGATCCTGTCGTTTTATTGCAGGTTTCATTTTCTTATATGGCCAAATAAATTATGTTGTGTATATGAACCAGATTCTCATTGTTCATTCCTCTGCTGATGGACATATAGGCTGGTTTCCATTTCCTTGCTCTTGTGAATAATGCAGCAATCATTGTGAATATGCAAATCTCTTGTGGTAGCATACAGAGTCCTCTGGGTATGTACATGCCTGGGGTGGTATAGCTGGGTCATATGGTAATTATATTTTTAGGTTTTTGAGAAATGTTCATAGCAACTTCCATAATGGCAGCTGTAGTCAGTGACAGCTTTGAGGTTCTTTGATACTGTGTTATGCTAGGTAGCCCAGGCTGGTCTCAAACTTGATTCACTTAGCATGATGCTGGGCTCGAGCTCAGAGTCCTCGTGCTTCTGAGTGTTGGGACTGCAGGTGTGTGCTGCCAGGCCTCCTTGAAGGACCTTTTTCATGATTCCAAAGATTGAGTATCATGCTTCCCATTCCAAGACAGGACAGAAACTGTAACATGATTCCTTCTCTTTCTGACTCTGAAAACAAAGGGGACAAATAGACAAATCAAAGCATATTCAATCATATTCCTGCAGGTATGCAGGAATCCATAGCAAATAATAAATGAGAATCGCTAGACTGGCACTCCGTGGCGTGACTTGTCTATTTTGCCTGATCTGCGTGGTAATTTTAGTTATTGTTTCATAAGTCTTACCCTTTTCACGTCTCCTATTTTTGTAGGGTAATGCTTCCATGTTGTTCAGGTTTTACAAAATACAAAAAAATACATACAATGAAGAACCTTCTTCATCTCTCTCTCTCTCTCTCTCTTTTAAGTCAAGCGGTTCCAGGTCCCCAGCAACACCTAACATTACTAACTGTAGCCATGTCTTAAAAAATGATGCTGCCACCAGCCGGATCTGGTGGTGTGCCTGTAGTCCCAGCTACTTGAAAGGCAGGTGGATCACTTGGATCCTGCTTGGGCAATATAGTGTGAAGCCTATATTAAGACAGGGCAGTTAGGAATTTAAAAGGCTCCGATGACACACACACTCCGTGGGCACACTCTCTACCATTTCCCTTATGATGATGGTTTCTGCCCGGCTTAGGTAGGAACTGTGTCTGCGACCCAGTCAGTGTAGAGAGGCTCTTTGGGACCCGTAATAGAGAGAGGAGAAGGAAGATCACTTCAGTAGGGGTCCTATGGGTCGGGTAGGATCTGGATGGTAAGGGATGGGAGTGAAGAGGCTAAGAAGCAGGCTGCCAGTCAGAAACACACTAGTCTGTAAGCTTTAATGTGACAAGGAGGAGGAGACAAACAAGGCTGCTCTGAGGAAGTCAAAGGGATGAATTTGGTGGAATTTATTAAATTTATATCTATGGAATAGACTTTTTTTTAAGCGTCATTTTATTTTGTGTGTGAGTGTTTTGCCAGAGTGCATGTATATGTTTGTGCACCCGGGTGTCAGATCCCTGGAACTGGAGTGAGCCAACATGGAGGTGCTGGGGATTGAACCTGGGTCCTCTGCAGGAGAAACAAGTGCTCTAAACCCCTGGGACATCTTTGCATCCCTTAGAGTAGACTTTTACTTATGAAAAAGCAGCCAAGGCAAGAGCTTTGAGGAGGGATGAAGCCTAGTTTAGTAACAGTTATGGCATCAACTGTAAAGCAGAGGACTGCTGGGTACTGTCTGAATGATCCTGCTGGTGTGGATGGAAGGGCTTCTATTCTGGCTTCCTCACAGGCTAGACTACGCTTCGTCTGAGGCCTGACATTCTGTCCTTTTTTATCATTCAGGAAATCTAGTTTTTCATTTAGAATCTTTAAAAGAGATTGTGCATGTGTGCGTGCGTGCATACATGAGTATGTATACGCACGTGTACATATCTCTGTGTGTGTGGAGGTCAGAGGACAGCTTGCGTGAGTGGTTTCTTTCCTCCCACCATGTGGGTCCCTCATATTGAACTCAGGTAGTCAGGATTGGAGGCCTTTACCCAATGAGCCATCTTATTTAGAATTTTTATCAGTATTTTAACATTTCCTTATTGAGGCTTGGACTCTAATCTTAGTCTTTTTAAAACCAGTTGAAAATCCATAACAGCTTTCAGTTCTTCATAAACATCTTCAGTATTTCCTGGGTATTTGTGTTTCAGTTCTTCATAAACATCTTCAGTATTTCCTGGGTATTTGTGATACCTTTGTTCCTAGTTAGTTTATGAAGGAGTATGGAACCCTGAAAAGTGGGTGAACATCTCAGGGTCTCTCTACCTCTCCTCTGTGTATCTCACAAGGGTCAGTAATGAACAGCCAGGTTGGAGTTTTGTTGTTGTTGTTGCCAATCATTCTAAACCTTTCTGTTTGTGGGAGCTCCTGTATGGGTCATTCTTGGTGGGAAGGAGAGCCATGAAAGTGAAAGCCTGGGTGATGGAAGTCACCCTTTCCCTCCCTCCTAGCACACGGCCTGCTTCTGGCTGTTTAGGTGTCCCCACCCAGGACTGAATCTTCATGCAAAGGGAAAGAACTACTTGGAGCATCTTGTAACAGAAATAGTAGCCTGTAAGAGCAGTGACGGAAGCACACAGTGCCAGTGCTGGCTTTGGGACCAGCCTATTCCTAGGGCATGGTCTCACCAGTGGTTCTGTCTGTGTGTGCTGCCTGGCCTTCTGCTTTTGTCTCTGCTTCATCTCTTTCGTCCTGTTCTCTAGCTCCCTATTGATTCTGTGACCTAGTAGATATTTTCAGAGTCCTTTCTAGGTAACTTTGCCAGGACTGGTTTCTGTTGTTTACAGCTGCAAGAACCTACTCATGGACCAAGTGATGGCTGCGTAGAACGTAAAGCTGGGCCAGCTTGTTAGGCCTAGGAAATCGTGTGTGGACTGTCTGAAAGAAAGCAAAGCAATGATTCATACCGTTGGGCAACCCTCGGAGGCGGGAGGGTTGCTTGGAGTTCCCTGTAAGCCCCGAGGCCTGGGGGGAAATCTGTCCAGGACAGGAGCTTGGCCAGTTGAACCCTGGGCTGAGAGATATACACGGTGCTGTTAAATCTGCCTGACTCAGAGGTTAGAAGCCACCATTGCCATCTTCCATGCGGAAGCTGCCTGGGTTTTGGTAGCCATGCCAACAGGATGTTGAAATGTGCTGTTCTGATTTAAGCCAGGTGACTCCTGATTGCTGACACAGTTTTGTAACATCCCTTCTAAGGTGTGTTGGTGATTAATTCATGCTAATTTCAACCCGATGAGTTGCTCTTCTGTCCTGACCCTGAAATGTTTCTGTGTTTCATACTCTCTGCCAGGTTTCTTTATCCATCCCCTCTGTATTTACGTTTTATTCATTTGACTACTACCCCTGAAATTGTGTGTCCTTGAAATTGCTATTTTCTCTGATCCTTAGCTATGTTCCTCCATGAATTCTCACTGCCTGTTTTTATCCATCAGTGTCAATAGAGAACGGAGCTGGAATTCTGATGTCTCCTTCTCTGCTTCTTTTAGAGAAAGCTCTTTTGACTTGAGAGGAAGGTTGCACAGGAGAACACTGGAGATGTTATTGACACAGAAGCAAACAAAGACATGTGGGTGCTAGTTAGTCCTTCTCTATTCACGCTAAACTATGGCTCCCTGAGAACAGTGGGAATCTGCTTTGAAATGCAGCCTGTAGGATGAGCTGTATTGAAGTTGCTGAGAGGTGGAGAAGACATTCTAAGTATGTAGAGGTGGCATGCTTGCAAACTAGGAATGGAGGATGCCCACAGATGTATCATGTGAGCCTCAGGAAACACAGAACATATTTAAGCCACTCATTTCACCCTGACTGAAACTTAGGCTTTGATGTGAGGGGAACTATTGTATATGTATAAAACTTGAAAAAAATGAAAGCTTAAGTTTTGAGCTGTTTCTTAAGTTTCAGTTTTATTACTTATGCAATGACCGAGTGTACCGCAGTGCAGGTATGGAGGTCATTTTATGAGGGGTGATTCTATCCTTTTATCATGTGGGCCCTTGGGATCAGTCTCAGGTCATCTGGCTTGGAGTTAAGTGCTTTTAATTGCTGAGCCATCTTCCTGGCCTGTTTCTGATTTGTTAGGATTTTGTGTTTAGAGGTGTGTGTGTGTTAATTAGATTCCTACACATGTTGTACACATTGCTCTGTCTTTGGTTATCCTTTCTCAAGCATGTGATGCTGAGCACAGGAACTGGGTAACCCTTTCTGCAAGTAAGTTAGGAGAACAAGCCCCCGAACCTCTGTCTTTTTTTAGGGTCTCTACTGCTGTGAAGAGACACCATGACCACAGCAGCTCTTGCAAGAAAGCATTTAATTTGTTAGTGCTGGTTCACAGCTCAGAGGTTGAGTCCGTTATCCTCAGGGCCAGAAGCATGGCAACACGCAGGCAGGCATGGTACTGGAGACGTAGCTGAGAGTTCCACATCCGGGTCAGCAGGCAGCAGAAAGAGAGTGAGACATTGGGCCTGGACTGAGCATCTGAGACCTCAGAGCTGACCCCCAGCGACAGCCTTCTTCCAACAAGGTCACACTACCTAATAGCGCCACTCCCCATGAGCCCATGGGGCCCATTTTCATCCCAACCACCGCAAGCCTGATCTCTTGTCTGGAGCCTCTGACAGGACACGGGTTCAGGGCTGCAGAAACGTCAGCTCTGCCTGAGTCCCTCGGGGAGGTCTGTTTTCAAGGCACCACTCAGTTGGATCGGCAGCAGGTGTTGCCCGTGAGGAAGGCAATAAAGAAATGGGGTGTCATTACACAGGGAGGGGTGGGAGATAAGGATGTGGGAGAACTTTCCTTTTATCTGTGTGTCTCCATAACCCAAGAGAACACCTAGTGTGTGTTGAGAAAAAACAGTCCTAAGGTTAGTCCGAGAAGAGAGGGTTCCTGTCCTTATGGTAAAGGGAGCGGTCCCCACCCTACCTCCATTTCTAGCAATGGCGGCTATAGCTTTTCCACAGCTATCTGGGTGTAGTAATAGAGTGCCTTGTGAGCCCAGGGATTGGAGGGATTAGAGCCCAGAAGTATTGGAGTGTGGCAGGACTGGGCTCTAATCCCTACTGTTTACAGTTTTCCACCCGTCTGATTGTAAGCAAATAGCTTATAGTCTCTGACCCTCTGTGGCCTCATCTGCAAAATGCCAACATTTTGGTCTTGGCCAAGTTAGAAATAGGTATTTAATGATTCTCCTGTGACTTATATTATTCAAACTGAACGTATCTGTTGTTGGCACTGCAGCAGGACAAAGGTTGGTCTGTCTGTTCCTTGTCCTCATGTTGTCTGCGTAACTTCTAATTAAATACTGTTCCATCTGTCCTTCCTCTAGACCAGGCATCAGCGGCTTTGTTTTATACATGGCCAGGTAGCATATAGTGGGTCATGAAGCCTCTGTTGGCACAGGCTGGCACTTCTGCTTTCTGGCAAAAGCAGCTATAAACAGTATATAAAAAGTGTACCAGTAAGATTCTATAAAGCAAATGATGGGCTTTGACCTGCAGGCCAGAGTTGCTAGGCTCTAAGTTTCACCCAGTGATGTCTCATATGTAGCAGGTACTTCTGTTTCTTGCACCCGTGCGAAGTTCTTATATATGAATGAGTGTACATGCGGATTCCTCGGGACTTCGGCGCAGAGGAGAGGTGGCAAGGTAGTGCTAGGTACGCACGATCTTCAGTGCTGTGGGTAGGCAGCAGCCTGAGGGATCTGTAGGAAGGGAGCAGGGATTAATAGACCCAGCTGCACTGTGATGCAAGTCTGACCTGACAGGAATTCAGAACCAGAGTCCCTTGCCTGGACTCCGGGGGAGTTCCCAGGCAAGGACTGCTGCTGGAGTCCTGTGTCTTCTGGAAGGAATGCATGGCTCTGTTATTCTGTGTGCTCCACGGCGGGCTAGCGGTGTTACGGGGAAAGCAGGACTGATAGAGCAGACATGAGTGAGCTCTTGGCCTGAAGAGAGATGACCTGATCACTCTGTGGCCAGCACAGACTCTTTCATGTGCTGCAGAGAACCACCTTGCAGGCTCAGAGTGACCCAGAACGTTATTCCTGAGGGTCTGGGCTCTGCCATCTTGTACTTCTCAGACTAGTGTTTTTGTACCGGCCCATTCACAGTTGCAATGGGCCAAGAAGCTATCAGGGGGTGCCATGCCGACATTGTGGGCGCTGTGGATAGTTCTGCTGCCTCCAGGGTGTGCGCACACAGGCGTCCTTTCCTCGTAGCAGGGTCACTTACCCGTGCCTCGGTGCTTGCTGTTCTCGCCCTCTGCTCTCTGGTCACAAAGAGTGCCCGCTCGAGGTCCCCTGGCTTGTCCCTCTGGGGACAGGGATACCTGCAGAGTCCAGACTGTGGTGACCGGGAGCACAGGGCATTCCCTGGCAAAGTCCTGGGGTGGGGTGGTGAGCAGGGTTACTTTTGTTCCCATCCCTTTTAAAATTAAGATGTATTTATTATAAATAATAATATAAAAATATATAATATAATATAAAATATGTAATAATAAAATACATAATATAAAATATATTATAATATAATAAATATATAATCTATTTATTATATATACAGTGTTCTCCCTACATGTGTCTACACACTAGAAGAGGGCCTCAGATCTCATCATAGATGGTTGTGAGCCACTATATGGACTCTGGGAATTGAACTCAGGACCTCTGGAAGAGGAGCCAGTGCTCTTAGCCTCTGCCACCTCTCCAGGCCCGACCCCTTAACTTTGATGCATTCATATTTTTCCTAGGGGAAGCCAGGGATCCCTTAATTTCCAGCCCTTGCTATAGGTCGCACCTCTGTGTCTGCTCTGAAGTATTGGCCTGATCAGTGTGTTTTGTGATGGAGATCAGCTTCCTGTCACCTTCCTGCCTTTGCTTTTATTTATTCATTTATTTATCCATTTATTTATTTATTCAAATTGTTGCTTATTCTAGGTCCTTTGCCTTTCCACATTTGATTCAAAGTGTTTATCCCTACAACAGTTTCTCCTGGAATGGAATGAGCAGATCAGTTTGGCATTTAGCTTCTTAACAAAATCAAGTCTTCTGAGTCATAAACAGAGCGAAGATCTTTCTGTTTGATGTCTATTGTTCTGCAGCGTTTTGTAGTTTTAAGTTATTGATCATGAACATGTTTCAATAGATTTTAAGTTGTTCATGTTTTTGATGCTATTAATGTTCCTGTCACATCTTCAAGCAGTTTTGTGAAATATAATTATTAGCAAAGTTTCAGTATTTAGGTGTTATCCTACCATATATACATATATGTACGCACTAACATACACACACACATATTATATACCATACCAATAAGTGTGATGAGGGGCTTTCTAGAACAGGTAAGCCCTTAGGACTGTTAAAGATTTGTCTAGCTCGTGGAATTCTGGGAAACAGCCGCCTTGGAGAGACGAGAGCTCATGATAATTGGTATCTGGCAAGGTTTTGCTGTCACTGAGTTAGTTAGTTTAAAAGCCTTAGGTTACTGAGGCAGAGACAGGTTGGCTGCTGCTGCTGCTGCTGCAAATTTCTGCTGCTAACCAAGAGAGAACTTTAGCACATTCCATGGAAGAGAGCTTGAGACACTGTGAAAAATGTTACACACCAATCAAGTCCACAAAGATTTATTGAAGATTTTATTTTTATTTGTGGTGTATGTGTGTGTGTATGTCTGTGTCGGTGTCTGTGTAGGGATGCAGAGGCCAGAAGAGGGGTAGGATCTCTTGAAAGATTAGCGTACCTGCGGGGAGCTGAACTATGGTATTCTAGAAGACCAGCAACTGCTGGTGACTTAATCATCTTGCTAGCCTTCAAAGATTTAGAAAGTGTGTTGTCCTTATGACTTAGATGCTCTATAGTATCTAATTTTTTGATTAAAAAATTAATGTTTTCAAATAAATTCACCGAAGGGTAGAAGTTGTGGTATGCACTGTTTTAGAGGCTTTTCCAGCCATCACTGGTATTGAGGGGCACACTAAGAGACCAGGGTTGCTTCGTGTCTAGTCAGGGAGGCCAACCACTCCCTTGATGTCAGTGTCTCTAGCATACACATGTGGAATTCAATATGCCCTCAATGGGACTTCACAGTTCTGAAAGTTATAATTTACAAATTGTAAAACAAGTGATTGCAAATGTTACCCAGCAGAGGGAGCCATGCTCCTTCGAATGTTCTCTGTTGGCGTGAAGGAAGGCTAAGGCAGGAGCTGATGGACTGTGTTTGAACAGTGTGTGTATTGACAGGAAAATGGTCCCTCTTTTCCCACAGTTTTCATCACCTCCTGAGAGGCCAGCAGTGTTTGGACTCAGGTATTAATTATTCCACTGCTTCTGGCTTATAATTTTTTTCTTGAATCACTTATTCATATTATCTTTAAGCAATCTATTCCTATTTTTTAAAACACTTATTTTATGTGTAGGAATGTTTTGCCCACATGTATGTGTGTATCATGTGCGTGTCTTGTGCCTGCGTAGGCTAGAAGAGATCACTGGATCCCCTGGAACTGGAGTTATGCGCCACCTTCTGGATGCTGGGAATTGAACCTGGGTCCTCTGCAAGAGCAAGTGCCTTTCACCTCTGAGCCTTCTCCCAAGCCCCTAAAGAAATGATTATTTTTGTTTCTGAAATATTTTCTCTGCCCTTGACTTTTATATAAAACTTACCAAAGTGTGTTTTTTCTTACATATTCTTCTGTTTCTTGTAGTTTTTTTTTTTTTTAAGGATGTATTCATACTGCTGTGTGTAATTACAGTTTGTTGAATTCTCATGGCTGTTTGTGCAACGTTCCCCAGTCTGTTCTCCTGTCAGTAGGGGTTTGGGTTGCTTCCACTGTTTTACCCTTACAACAAGGCTGTCATGATCTGCCATGGACACTTTGCTCTGTACATGCCAGTGTTATTTTAGGGTATCCAGCATTATCTAGGAGTGCATTGCATTTAGAGCATTTGGGCACGTTCAACTTGCTGGTAGTAACAAATCTTTTGCCAGGGTACATATGCTAATTTTTATTCTACTAGTGCAAACTGTAGGACAAGGACCCATTTACACATTTCCTCACCTGCTGTGTATGAAGCGCTGGCTCACTGTGATGTTATTTGGAGCTTCCGAGGCTGGGTACCATTTATATGTGCCAGCTGTCCCTAAATCCACATCTAGACATGTTTGCTTCACAGTTTTACCTTTCTGCAGAACTTTTCCTTTTAATAGATTCTTTGTAGTCAAAATAAGCTTTGTATTCTTTAAATTAATCTTTCATCAGATATATGGATTACAGAGGATGCTTACTCCCCCCCCCCCCCTTGCACTGCTGTGGAGTGGCCTTGTGAAGGCTAGGGAAGCAGCCTCCCACTGAGGTACTCCTTCAATCTTCAGTTTTGTGTCTTAATGCCATGCCCTGCCTGCCTACCCTGCCATGCCCTGCTCTCCATGCCCTGTTCTGCCATGCTCTGCTCGTCTCTGCCTTACCCTGCTCTGCTCTTTTCTTGTCTTTCTCATCTGGCTACTTTTTATTGTCAGACACAGGACTTCGTACATGTTATAGATAAATAAATGCCCTCCCACAAAACCTCTAGGTCAGTGGTTTTCAACCTTCCTAATGTTGGGACCCTTTAATACAGTTCTGTATTTTGTGGTGACCCCCAATATAAAATTATTTTCGTTGCTACTTCATAACTGTAATTTTGCTACCATTTTAAATTGTAATTGTAATGTAACTGATAGGCAGTTTGCATCTGATACGTGACCTCCCCCAAAAGGGTCACGACCCCCAGGTTGAGAAATATTGCCCTAGGCAATTTATTTTTTTAATTTATTTGTTCATTTCATATCCTGTAAATATCTGATATGCAGGATATCTGATCTATAAACTCCCTTCCGCCAAGGGGTCACGACTCCCAGGTTGAGAAATACTGCTCTAGGCCTTCTGGCCTTTGTTTTGTATGGCATCTTTCTCTTTTCATTAATTTATTTATTGGTTCATTTTACGTCCCAGTCGAAAGCCTCCTCCCTTCTCTCCTCCCATTTTCCCTCCCACCCACTTCCCCATATCCTCCACTTCTCCCTGGCACACCAGATTGCATCAGCACTTAGAGCTCTCTTCTTTCGAGGAGGCCAGACAAGGCAGCCCCGCTAGAGAAACGGGATGCAGAGGGAGGGCCACAGAGTCCAAGCCAGAGACAGCCCCTGCTCCAGTTGTTAGGGGACCCACCTGAGGACCAGCAGCCCATCAGCTTCATGTGTGTAGGAGGCCTATGACTAGTCCTTGCATGTTCTTTGGTTGGTGGTTCAGTCTCTGTGAGCCCTGATGGGCCCAGGTTAGTTGACTATGTAGGTCTTCTTGTGGTGGCCTTGACTCCTCCAACTCCCTAATCCTTCCCCTAACTCTTCCACAAGACTCCCTGAGTTCCTCATATGGTTTGGCTGTGGGTCTCTGCATCTGTTCCCATCAGCTGCTGGATGAAGCCTCTCTGAGGACAGCTATGCTAGGCTCCTGTCTGCAAGCACAGCAGAGTATCATTTATCATTAGTAGTGTCAGGGGTTGACTCTCTCCCATGGGGTGGGTCTCAGGGTGGGCCAGCCATTGGTTGGCCATTCCCTCAATCTCTGCTCCGTCTTTTATCCCTGTGTATCTATGAGCAGGGCAGATTTTGGGTTGAGGGTTTTGTGGGTGGGGCTGGTGTGCCCTTCCCTCTACTGGAGGGAATTCCTGCCTGGCTACAGGATGTGGCCATTTTAGTCTCCCTATCCCCTGCTGCTAGGAGTCTCAGGTAGGATTACCCCCATATCTTCCCAGGAGTCTCTCCCATCCCAGGTCTCCAGGTTGTCCCAGAGATGTCCCAACCAATTTCCCTTCTCTCTCCCAGCCCTCTTGCCCCCATCCCTGCTCTCCCTACACCTGATCCCCCCTTCTCTCCACTCCTGCTCCCACACAGTTCCTTTCCTCTCCCCTTCCATTTCCAGTGTCTGCCTTATGTCCCCTTAGTAGGATTCCAGCAATCTCCCTTGAGCCCTCCCTGTTACTCAGCTTCTACACTGCTTTGGTCTTTTGTTTTTATGGCATCTTGAGGAGCAGAAAACTTACTAATTTTATTTATTTATTTATTTGGAGACAGGGTCTCATTTTGTAGCTCTGGCTGGCCTGGAACTCGCTGTGTAAAGGTACTGCTGTCAAGCATGGCTACCTGAGCTTAGTCCCTAGAACTCAAAAGGTGGAAGAAAGGCACTAACTCCCACGGTTGCCCTTGGTCCTGTGCATGCTGTGTTCTGTAAACTGGTCCCCAGGAAAGAAATATTTTTAGAAGTTTTCATTACCTGGAGTCTGAGAGCTATTTTCTTATATTTTATCTTAAATGTCATATCTTTGCTGTGACATTTGTTCATGTGGGCATGTGTGTGTGTGTGCATGCACATGTTGGTGTTAAATGTGAAGTGTCTTCCCATTGAACTGGATCATGGTTTTGACTAGGCATGTTCCTTTCTCTGCCTTCCAGTTCTAGGGCTACAGGCAAACACCATCATGCCCGACTTCTTGCATAGGTTCTGAGGATTTGAGCTCAGGTTCTCAAGCTTGCATGGCCAGAGCTTTTACCCACTGAACCATTTCCCCAGCCTCTATGATAATTTTTTTAAAGTAAAATAGTAAGCTTTTTATTATTGAAATAAGTGATCATAACAGGAGATAGAAACGAACTCATGGTGTGAATTAAGGCAATGTTCTGATTTTCTGTGGCTGAGAAACAGCGTTACCCAAATTTTAATGGCTTAAAGTAATTATCTTTGCTTCTAAATTTAAAGCTATGTTATTTTTGAAAAAGGCTTTAGAGGCTCAAGGTATACTAGAATTCACGGTTGTAGTCCAGTCTGGCTTTGAACTCTCAGTTCTCCTGCTGTAGCTTCCTCAGGGCTGAGGAAGTAGATGTACCACTATGCCCAGATTGCGCTTCCTCTGTCTCTCTGCCTATGTCTTGTTTCTGCCATCCCCCGCCCCATTCCTTTTGGTCAAGAACTTAGAAAGAGCTCAGTTAGCAGGTTTCTATCTACCAACATTGAATCAGTAAGATGATGTCCTCTCCTCACAACCATGGCCCCTTTGTTGCGTGTTAGCTTGTTCCTTTCTCTTTACATGAGGTCTCATTCTCTTGGGCATCTGCCTGTGATATGGCTTCATGCAGCATGATGGGGTTAGGGTAGTCTTCATACTTCCATGGTAGGTGGCTTAGAAGACACTGTGTTCCAAGCATGAGCATCCCAAATGCAAGTACTTTCAACAGGCAAGGAGAGAAAGCTGGCAGGCAGCCAAGGTCTGTGCCCAGAGCTGTCTGAGCTTCACTTCTGTATTCTGCTTGTCAGAGCAATTGCACAGCCCCCTCACACTGGATATTGGGTAGAGAAGTCTGCCGATGGGAAACTGTCAGTCACATATTGGGTAGGAAGAGCATATGGGATGAAATGGGATGAGCATATGGGATGAGAAGAGCATATGGAATAGGATGGGAAGAGCATATGGGATAGGAAATATGTTGTGACCATCCTTGGAAAATGTAATTTGTCATAGTTTGCCTCTAGCTACAACTTCTTTTCATTTGCAACTGCACTAACTCTGTCCAGTAAGACAACTGATTTTCATCCCATTATCTACTGATGGCTGGCTGGTCCATAGCACTTTTGAAAGGTAATTGGACATACGTCTGCCACTTTTGCTGCTTTCTAGAGTTCTGTTTGGCTTGTGGTTCTCCCCTTGATTCTTCACTCAGCATTCTAAGTCTTTTTTTTTTTTTTTTTTTTTATAAGAAATAGCCCATGTCTATAGTGAAATGTCCTTCTTAGATACATCCAATGCCCTGGCGGTTCAAGTCTTGACTGCTCATTTCATTTTCAAAGTTGAAGTGGATTTGATGTTCATTTTTCATTTGAACTGTACAACACAGGTAGCGATTCAGCTACTATTATTGACTTAAGAATCTTGAGCTTTCTCAGGAATCCTATCATGGCTTGCTCCATTAGATGAAGTCACACTTTCACACTCCTTTGAGTCAGCTTCTGCTCTGTCCTGGGCTACTGGAAAGTCCTCTGTGGCATAGTAGCCTTGCGATTCTTAGAAACTTACTATGCAGTATTAAATAAACCCTTAGTCTTCACCCTAGATCTCCTGAGAGCTCTGGGATTCTGTGAGTGACAGGGTGTCTTGTTACGTGTAACTCTGCTTTGATAAATGCTGGGTTTATATTATTGAGGTTTCTTACTGCTGGGGCCTTGGGCACCTTTCGGGGAGGATCCATCTTTAGAAAGACCCAGTGATTGGATAGCAAGACACTTGGAACTTTTAGCTACATGTACCAGAGTTTCTGGGAAGGTTCTTGAACAACAAGGTTTAAGTTTCCAGGTTGCCAAACTTGCAATATCTGGAGATGCAGAAGGGTTGTGACCAAAGTGCGTCTATCCCATGTGCTGTCATACCATCTCCAACCATCCCTGGCTATTTTTTCTGACTTATATGTCTTTTAGCATAAACTGGTAAATGTATGTGTACTATTCCCCTGAGTCATATGAACTGTTCTAATAAATTATGGATCCTGTGGGGATATGGTGAAGGCTTTGTGGAGCCCCTAACTCTAGCCAGTTAATCACAATTCAGTTCATAATCTAGGAGCTTTCACTTGTCATCTGAAGTTGAGGGCAGTCTTGCTGGACTGAGCTCTCAAACCTATGGGATAGGGTGCCGTCTGTCGGTAGTAGTGTCAGAAATGAAAAGAATTGAATTTCACCTGTGCTCATGTCCACTGGAGACTGTCTTGTTGGTGGTGGGGTGGCTCCCACATATCTGGTCTTAGGAATATTCTGTGTTAAGTGGGAAAACCGAACAGGCAAGTAAAGCAGAGAAAAGTTTTCTTTTAGAAAACTTATTCTGAGTCATGATGTCTCTGCAGCATTGCCTTACATCTTTCTGACGGCATAGGAAACACCTTAGAATTACATCCTCATGGCCTGCTGAAATCTTACTTTACTAAAAACATCTTCCTTTGAATTTTGCATATGTTGTTTTACCTTGTGAACCTTTAGTGAGAGGGGTTGGGGATGAGGAATTGCTTTGTTTTTGAGTCACCCAGTCATGGCTTTGTCTGTTTTTCTGTATCTACTAAACACCAAGAATTGCAACAATAATAAGACATAAACACACACGGCACCAACCTAACACTCTTTCCTTGCTCTACCCGTACCTGCCACCACAACTGAAGGAAGCCGGTTTGCTCTTTTACTGGCCACTGCGGAATATTCCTCGGCCAGAGCCATCCATGCTTTCTGTTTCCCGTGTTCTGGCAGGTGACTGTGTAGCACAGACCTGTTCTCTACTGTCCGGAGTCACCTTCCTTCCTGTTCTCCCAGCTTCCATTCAGGATGATCGTTTCCAGGTCCCACCATTTGCCTGCGAATTTCATCATTTCCTCCTTTTTAATTGCTGAGTAGTATTCCGTTGTGTAAAAGTACCATAATTTCTGTATCCATTCCTCAACTGAAGGACATCTGGGTTGTTTCCAGGTT
>CM053750.1:13043364-13078070 GCA_028658305.1 Pachyuromys duprasi
AATTCTGTTTTCATGCTTTATATCGTTTCCTTCATCTGATTCACTGTGTCTCCTATTTTTTTGTTTGTTACCTCTCTGTCTATCTTTAATTTTTCCTGTATGTGGGCAGTTAAATTCTTCTGAATTTCTTTGAGGGCCTTGTTCATTTCCTCTTTTTGTCCCTCTTTTTGTTCCTCTAATATCTGCATAATCATAGCTTTAACATAATTTTCCTGTGTCTCCACTGAATTAAAATCTCCATTGCTTTTGGGTTTTTCTGGTGGGGCCATGGTGTCCTGATTTTTGTTGGGTGAGTTCTTATGTCGACTTCTGGGCATTTGTTTATGTATAATCAAAGAGCTGTTTGTGCTTTGAGGCTGAACTTCAGACTGGAACTGTCAATCTCTTGTGTCAGAAATATTCTTCAAGAAGATCAGGGAGTTCCAGGGTTTGATAGTGTGTGTTGTTGCCTCAGTTGAACTCTGTTGTGGGATCTGTGTGCCCAGCTTTGTGCTCTGTGCTAGAAGCTGTGAGCACTGCAGGCTGGTCACCCCTCTGGTCTGGAGGCTTGGCTCCTCACTCTGTGCCAGAGGCTGAGTGTCCGGGTTTGAGATGTCATCTGGGGGCGCCACTCTGTTCTGGAGGCTATATGCTCCCACCTGGGCTTGCTGCTAAGGGCTCCCCTCTGGACTGGAGACTTGGTGCCTCCTTCTGGGCCAGGGGCTGTGCACCACAGTCTGAGATGGTATTTGGGGCACCTCAGTCTGGACCTGATACTATGTGTCCTGGTCCGGGGTGGCAGCTAATGCCTCCAGGGGGAGTGTGCCCACCCGATGCAGCCCTGTCTGGGGAATGGAATCTGGGGCCTTCTCAGACTGGCCCGTGGACACACACAGGGTCTGGAGTGGTTGCAGGCGTTGCTAAGCAGTGTGCGCCCGTTAGATGCACGCCTGTCGAAACAGTACCCGGGGTCTTCTCAGTCTGGCCCGGAGACTGTGTGACCCAGTCTGGAATGGCGGCTGTTGGTGCCCAGTGCGGTTGCTCGTTCAGATCAGAGCCGTGCGCCGCTGGTCACCAGGAGTTTTTTCCCGGGAATAACTGTGTGTCCCAATGATTTTCCCACTTGATTTCCTCAGGGTAGGAGTTCTGCTCACTTGGCAATCACAAATGCTGGTGTTTTCGGTCCCAGAGTTCACTCTCCTGGTTGCTGTGTTGTTACTGCTGTCCTACTCCTCAGACACAGTGTCCTCTCATGGCAGCCATTTTGGATCTCGCCCGAGACAGGCTCTTATGTCAGCCAGGCTGGCCTCAGATTCCTCAGGGCTGTGATCAGAGGCATGTGCCAGCATACCCATTGAAGAGTGCATGAATCTTTCTTAGAGATGTTTCATGCTCTGAGATACTTGATTGCTTTTCTATTTGGGAACTATTATTCCTGACTCATCCAAATGAAATTTGAAATAGGTGTCTAGCCCTAGATGACAAGAGTCAAAAGTTAGGATTAAACTGGCAACTTCCAGTCTCCAGAAATCATACCCCCCCCCACCGCAGTCACCACTAGAGGGAACCCTTGAGCATGCTTTCCTCAGGCAATGGCGCCTACCTGCAGGTGGGGAAGATCACCAGGCACAGTGAGGAGATACTGATAGGCATATCCTCAGTCACCATTCTGCATGTAAGAAGTTTTACTTTGCTTTTTGGGAGATAGTTCTTTCTGAGTGTGGTGATACAAGGCCATAGTTTTATTTTTTTCTTTTCTTTTTTTTAATTTTAATTTTATTTCTATTAATTACAATTTATTCACTTTGCATCCCAGCTGTAGTCCTCTCCCTCATCTCTTCCCAATCCTACCCTCTCTCTTTCTTCTCCTATGATCCTCCCCCAGTCTACTGATAGGGTTCTCCTCCCCTTCCATCTGACCCTAGTGGATCAGGTCTCATCAGGACTGGCTGCATTGTCTTCCTCTGTGGCCTGGTAAGGCTGCTTCCCCCTCAGATGGAGGTGTTCAAAGAGCCATCCCATGACTTCATATCACACATGGTCCCTGTTCCTATTACTGGGGAACCTTCTTGGACACTGAGCTGCCATGGGCTAAATCTGTGCAGGGGTTCTAGGTTATTTCCATACACGATCCTTGTTTGGAGTATCAGTCTCACAAGAGACCTCTGTGCCCAGATTTTGGGACAGACATCGGAACAAGGCCACAGTTTTTAAAGTAGGGGGAAATGCATAAATCACCCAGCAGATCATTGAGTTACTATTTAGAGAAGCTTTCACCTGACAAAGGACGTACAGGTAGTTCATGAGAGAGACAAGTCTGGAACTCAAGTCCCCAGTTTTCATACCATAATTGAGAGTGGAATTGAGGGTGGGTGAGTGCTGGTTGGAGATTATTTAATCCTATTTATCTGTGAATTGGCGGCGGTCTGTGACCTGGGATTATATGCATAGGCGAGACTGGGAGTGTGTATGCCAAAGTACTAACCTTGGTTTGGAAGAAGTCATTTGTTGTGATTGTTGCTTTTAAGAAATCAGATTGGACCGAGGTATGGCAGGCGGCTCTGCCATTTTAGGATATGGAAGGCTGAAAAAGGATCTTGAGTTCAAGGCTAGCCTGGGATACATGGTAAGGGCCTGCCCAAAAGAAGAAGAGAAGGAGAAAGGAGGACAGGAGAGGAAGAAAGAGGAGAGAGGAGGTGGGAAGAGGAATAGAGAGCAGAGAAGAATTACATTGACTGCTATGAGATAGCCTTAATTTCAGAGTAATCTTTGACTGGCTTAAAATATTCATTTTATATTTGGGCTTTTGCCACCCACCTTAGTAATCTGATTGCCACTTAAATAAACCGAAACTATCAGTTTATTTAACTTAATTTGATGCTTTCTAGACCTTACTTTTCTTCTTTGGATTCAAACTGACTTTTGAAATACAGTGCAGTTATTAACTGTTCTTTTCAGAGAACACAGAGTTCAGTTTTTCTCCACGGCTCAGCTCTTTTCAAGTCTCCTGTGACTGTTCTTGAAGTGGTTTTCTGTAGTGCTCCTGTTATTGCTGTGTCTCCTGATTCACCTTGATATAAACTTTCTTTGAAAACTATTGGCACTTTAAAAACTCTTTGATTCTGCATTTGCTTTAAGAATGAGGTGTTCACAGCTCAGAAACTCACAACATGACCAAGTGCAGAGAGTAAGTGTGCATGGAATGTTTGGCCACAAATGGGACATCTGTACCGCACCCTTTGCCCGTAAAGCTCAGGGAACATTGCAAAAGGCAAGAATAGAAAGATGGTTAGAGGCAGAGATTGGGAAGGACCAGGGCCCAGCAGTGACTTCTGGACGAGACTGGACTCTGACATTCTTAGAGCAGCTGTGGCTGTCTGCACAGGATCAAGCCATCCGAGGTCCAGCATGGAGAGGGGTGAGGCTGTGCACTCTGATCTGTGGAGTTATCCACAGTCTGTGTCTTCTGAGGAGGAAGAACCACTTTTCTTTAAGGGCATGGCTCCTTGTTAGTGAGCACGCTCCGGAGGATGGCCTCATATTCATGAGTATATGGAGAATACAAATTAGACTTCATGGGCTATTAAAAAAAAAGGTAAGTTGGGAAGGGGTGGATGAATGTGAGTTACCTGCCATTGATGCAGGGAACCGAACTTGGGTCTTCTACAAGAGCTACGCTCTTAACTACTGTGCCATCTCTCTGACTCTTATAGGAAATTTCTAAGCCTATAGTTGTGCCTACATTTTAAAACAAAAGCCAGTACCTTACCAATTGCTTGCATTGCTTTTGCAAGCTTACCCCCCCCCCCACACTTTTATTACAGTACTGGGATTGACCCTCCCACATGCCAGGCAAGAGCTCTGCCCCCTGAGCCACACATCTATCGTATTGATGGATTTCACTGTATTCTTTTCTAGTAAATTTATAGAGGAACATCTTATAAGGAAAAAATCCCACATATTTAGCATTAGTTCTTTATTGTTATGGTAAAATCCATCTTCAGGAGAATTTTTAGGTTCAAGGTGGAATGGCTCTGATAAGCCAGAGATCCGGGAAGAGGGGCAGTGTGTTGAAAGGCGGAATAATGATTCTGGACGGTTTTCTAGCTCCCTGAAGATGGATTTCTTGGTTGGTATTTCAATCTCCATGTGACGTGTTGGCTATTCAAGGGAAGGAGAATTAGTCTTTCTGAGAAGTATTTATAAAAGTGAACCCTGGGGCTTGAGGGCAGAGTTCCCTAGTAGAATGCCTGCCCTGCAAAGGAAGAGGAGCAAGTGACTGCCAAGTCAGTGTACTGTCTCAGCAAGGGCTCTGTCAGTGTTCTGTGTGGAACACACCAACTATAAACTTCAGTTACAGAGCCATAAGAGCTGGGTGAAACACGGGGCCTCCATTCCACTAAGGGCATCTTTAGAACTAGGCGAGGTGACACACATCTGTTACTGCTGTTCTGGAAGCATAGGCAGAAGGCTTGCTGGGGCCAGGAATCCAAGCCTGGGTACCACAGTGAGACCGCATCTTAAAGACAAAGGAAAAGAGAATGGAAAATAAATAGGAAGCCAGTTTTATTATTAAGAATGTTATGTATATTTTATAACTTTTCTAATTTTATAACTTTACTAATATTATTTGGTGAGCATAATGAATGACTATCTTAAAAGTCATTATTGTTGAGTACAGCTCTTCATGATTCATGTGCAATAATTTGATGAAGAATGAGCCCATCATTTATCTGAGTGCTGTAAAACCTCTGTCTCCTACTGTCTGCAATAATAGAACATTTCTTCTTGGATTTAGATTTCCTCCTTCCTCACCCCTGAAGCCATATCCAAAGAGGCCCCTGTATCAAAGAGATGTTATTAAGTTTCCAGAATGGAATGATCCCCCACCAGGCACTTCACAAGAGAACATCCCAGTGAGGCCAATTGTGATGGTAAGTACTGTGAATAAAAGCCTCTGGGCTGGATATTGGCTCCTGGGAAAGAGGAAGTCATTGCATCCCTGGTGGTACCATTGGCGAGTTAGTCACCTCAGTGAACAGCTTCATACCCATGCCCACACAGCTGGCCCTGGATAAAGTCAGTGAGTCACTCAGCGAAAACAAAACAACAACAACAACAAAATAAATAAAAAGAGATGAAAGCTAGATGGGGGCTTCGTGGTAGAAAGGTCTGGAAGGAATGCAAAGGAGATACAAGACGGCGAATGAATGTGACCAGAGTGTATTGCATACATGTATGGAATTGTCAGTAAATAAATTAATGAAAGCAATAGTCATGATTTTTGAAAAGAGTTGGTGGGTTCAGTTGAGGGAGAATTATCTAGTGAGCTGAGGCTTTGGCCAGTGCTTTCTAGTGGATCCTTTATGAAGAGTGTTTGGGGGAGTACTGTGAAATGACATGACATCACATCTGTCAGTGGTTGAGAGGTCATCCAACAGGAAGATTGGCTCTTACATTGTTTTCACTCTTGCTTACTGACATTTTGATGGACGCGTGGTAGCTGTTTTCATACGTCCAATCAGGGCAATTTCTGTTAGACTCCCTCCCTTCTAACCTTTCTTGTTGTAGAGTTTACTTTTCTTCCTTGTCTTCTCCTGAACTTTGTCTCAATTATTATATCAGGTGAGAGTGAGAAAGTAGGCTGTCCTGTGACCCCAATAGCCAACACAACACAGGAACAAATACGGCTTCTTCTGGTCTTAACAGTAGCAGAGTGTGAAACACACAACCTCCTCCTCCTCCTCCTTTTTTTTTTTATAACTTCTTCTTAAAATATCCCCAGTACAAGACTGTCAAGATCGAGATGATGCTAAAAAATAACATACAGAGAGAAACTTTGATAAGGCAATTTGGAAGAAATTTACTAACCTGATTTAGGTTAATCCGGTGTTTTAAGATTTGCAAAAACGTGATGAAACTGATTTTAACCAATCAAATTAAAAGAAGAAAAAAGAGCGCCCCCCCGCCCCCAAAGAAATTATGTGATGTCTCAGCTTGGAGAGAATAAGCTTGGAAAGCTTAGACCTATCAAAGATGATCCAGGCGAAAAATGGCCCCAGTGACGGAAGTGGGGATTCCTCAGGGGCTTGCAGGTTTGTCGAGGAAGGTGATGACTTTGGGGTCCATTTGACAACGGTGATGGTCTGTATGAACAGCAGGTGGCCAGAGACAGGACCACAGAACCTAGAGGAGAGTCTGTACTTAGGTATCGCTCATTTACTTATTCAAAAAGATTCATTAAGAGTGTCCCTGTGTGGTAGGTGTGAAGGCTCCCTAGAGTCAGTGATGTGTGACACATTCTCTACTCTCATAGTTTAGTAAGAGAAAAATGGTAAAATAGAAGATAGTGCTAGAGAGCAAAATGAGAACCATAGAAGTGCTAGCTAGTTGAGGACTACTCCTAACTAAGGAATACTTAATAACCAGGTGTTATTCCTAATCAAGGAAAATTAATATGTAATCGCTAAGAAACTGGATACTCTTTTCTTTGGTATGTTTATTTAAACACCCAAAAGACCCCTCTAAGTCAGGCTTTCTTCAGAAGGCCAGTTTTTTACAGGGAAATGAGCAGGCTTCGATGCCATCCATATGACTTTCCCTTTCTTTTCTGTGCAGTTACTATGTTGCTGCTTTCCCTGGGAAGACCAGTGCTTATTAGCATATGTCAACCCCTGAGAAGAGTCTTGTACTAGGGATCGTACCTTCCAGGCTTGGGAGCCCTGAGGGTGCCAAGATCCTAGAGCCATCCAACCCCTGGAAAGCTCAAGTCTTTAGTTTCTTCTCCAGCCGTCTGCATGCATCCAGACTTCTCTTTTGATTTGTTCTGGGTCTGTCTATTCCTGTACCTCCCTCTGACATGATATGCAAGGCCATAAGCTCCCTGCTTGTTATGGGACCCACCACAGCTTGTCCCTGTTTCCTGTGGAGGACCCAAACTGATAATGGTAGAGTAGGATGCCTCTCTTTAGGGGGACCATGACATAGTTTTTAGAATGACGTCAAGATTCTCTCTGTGATGACAAAGAAGTGTTTGAGTTGTGTCTAATAGCCTAACTGTGGGATGTGAGGTACTAGGAACAGAGCTATAGAGTGCTGTATGACCTGCAGCCTGTCTAAGCTGGAGCTGTCTCCTCCCGAGGGCTTCACTCCTAGGCCTTAGCCGTCCCTAGGCTATCCTTGTAGGGTGCTGGCTTTTCCGCCCTTAGCAGTTGCCTGGGATTGGGTTGCCTTCCAATACTGTATTTAATAGTTACTTATAAAAGAGAATTCTAGAAAGTATATTACCCTTACTTTAAATGATTACTCAGTTGGGACAATGTGAATTAAGACAAGCATGTCTGGACTTAATTTTGAACGTATAAAAATTTATTCCACTGGTTACTTGGAACTCCCACAGGAAACCTCAGTGGTTTAGTGACGCACTCACTGCCTTAGCTCTTTTGCCATTCATTGTAATGTGAGCTAAGCTTGAGAGTCATTCAGTACTTCTCTGAGGTCCATGCAAAGAAAGTTAGCTTATATTTGTAACCATTATTTTCAGCCAATTACAAGGAGGAAAAGTCAAAGACATTTCTCAGAAACGATAGCATTTTATACTGAAATCTATATTCTTCCTCCCACTATCCCACCTCCTTCCTTCCCTTCTTCCTCCCCAACCCCCCCCCCCCCCAACAAACTAGAACTCTGAGATGTGGTTCAAGCGCCACAGCATCGCCATCGGAGAGGTGCCAGCATGTCGTCTAGTCCACCGCAGACAGCTGACGGAGGCCAACGTGGACGAGATCTGGAAGTCCGCCACATTGTCATAGTACGTGCATTCGACGCTTGAGAATTCCAGGGATCTTCTTTCTGTTTCATCTCTTTTCTACTCTCTGCATATTTAGTTTTCTGAAATTCTGTTTTAAAAAACTCAACTTTGTATAATCTGTACTTATGCTCTTTGACAAATATAATTTACCCGAATTTTGAGAAATTTCCATTGTTAGATATGTAATAGTTAAAATAGGAGTTTAAATTCTTCTTTAGTTGCTAATCCCCCACTCCCTACCCCTTGAGACATGCCAGGTTGATTTTGCATTCTCTAGCATGCTGTTCAGCCTTTGAGTGCTGGGAATGCATGTGTATGCCATTCCCAACTTAAAGTAGTAGCACTGACATCTTCAGTTTCATAAACATGTAATGGAAAAATTTGGCCTTAAGTAATGTTACTTAAAAAATAGTTTTTTAAAATTCAGGTTGTTGCGTGATTAAGTAATTAAAGAAGTGTGCTATTGGAAAAGGGTATTTTAATGTTATCTTAAACACATTCAATTTCTAACCCATTGTCTAGAAAGTTTGGGTGCAGTCCATGAAGATAATGCACCTTAAAGATCGGTCTTTGGGTGCTGAGGGAATGCTCAGTGGGTAAGGGTGCTTGCTGTAAAAGCAGGGGGACCTCAGTTCAAATCTCCAGTGCCCATCCTCACTGTACCTGCAGCACTGTGGGGTAGAGATGTGTAGATTCCAGGAGCGTGCTGGCAGCTAGCCTCACTGAAACAGTGAGCCTCGAGGTCAGCGAAACCCTGTCTCATTAAACAGGATGGAGGCCTACAGGGAAGAAACGGGGCATTTGTCTCTGACCTCCATATGAACATTCATGGTACATGTGCTGGCTCATGAACACACACACACACCAACATACACCCATAAATACATACATGTGCATACCAACACACACCCATATGCATACACCACACACAGATCTTTTGTACTGCTCAATTTTTAGCACTACAAAAATAATGATTAAAATGTTTTGAAAATTACTTGAAGAATAACTTAATCTTTTTAGTTTACAGAAAATCCTTGGCCTGGACTCCTTAGAAGAAGTTTTAAACAGCAAGCTTGTCAACGCCAAGTTCATCATCCACAATGTGTACAGCGTCAGCAAGCAGGGTGTCGTCATCTTGGATGACAAGTCAAGTAAGGGCTCGCAAGCCATCTGCCTCTGTTCCACCCACACTGAGAGCTCTTAGTTCCCAGTCTGTCCTTGCCTCAGCCCCAGCTGGGCTGGCCCTGGGTCCATATATTCCGTTTCCCATCAGCGCCTTTTAGCCAGTGTTCGGCTTATTAAGACGCCATAGAAAGATGAGCTTCCGGGATGCCGACTCAGCTCAGTGCACTCTGAGTTTGGAGCAGTGGTCCTCAACCTTCCTAATGCTGAGACCCTGACACAGCTCCTCATGCTGTGCTGACCCCCAACCACCAAATTATTTTTGTTGCCACTTCATAACTGGATTTTGATAGTTATGAATTGCAATATAAATACCTGACATGCAGCCTGTCTGATATGTGACCCCCGTGAAAGGGTAGTTCGCCCACCAAGGGGTCGTGACCCCCAGGCTGAGAACCACCGCTCTAGCTCCTGGTTAGCTGCCTAGGTGTTTAGTGGGTCCATACTGTCCCTAGAGAAACTCCAGACACATAGGGCGTTTAGTCCTAAGGAAGTGCCTGAGTGAGCTTTAGCTCTGAGTGAATAGAGGTTTCTTCTTTTAAGTTTTGGAGTTAGGGTGTTATGTAGCCCAAACTGGCCAGCTGAAGATAACCTCCGGCCCCGCCTTCTGCTGTTTGCATTACCATGGGGTAATGATTCATGTGCTGCCCCCTGAACTCAGGGTCTTGTGCATGCCAGGCGGGTACTTGATCAGTCAAGTTACATTCTTGGCCCTACATTTGGGTTTCTGGCTCGCCTTTTCAGAGTGGTGTCAGTGAGTTAGATTGTCCTGGATAGTCTTTTTTTTTTTTTTTCCTTTAGTAAGATTACTCAAAATGTTGAAACTCTTTTCATTTTTTAAAAAAATAATTTATCCTTTCAAATGGCTTATAAATCAAGGCCAAAACCAACCAACCAACCAACCAACCAAAAACCAAACC
Source organism: Pachyuromys duprasi (assembly GCA_028658305.1). Taxonomy (NCBI): domain Eukaryota; kingdom Metazoa; phylum Chordata; class Mammalia; order Rodentia; family Muridae; genus Pachyuromys; species Pachyuromys duprasi. The sequence continues at coordinate 13,053,256 of CM053750.1, forward strand.
AAACCAAATAAACAAAAAAAACACCTTTTTTTTTTTTTAAATTAGGAAGAAGACAATCATGTGCGTATAGTAGACCACAGTCATCAGATTTATTTGTTTGTTTATTTGTTTGTGGCAAGATTTTATTATGTAGCACAGGCTGGCCTTGAACTTGAGATCCTCCTCCTTCAGCTGACAGGCATGTGTCATCATATGTGACACAAGACCAGTTTATAAAACCCTTTCTTCTAGATAAGGGTTAGACTGGAACTAGATAGGCTCTTTGAGTTGATCTTTAAGTTCTTGGTGCTGAGTTTGGCTGAAATTAAGTGACTCTTGGATATGAGAAGATGATGTGGAACTTTGGGGACATCACCTTTTAAATGTTCTGGTACACAAACTAGTGAAATGTCTCCTATTACTAGGGAAAAATGACACATTTTTATAATACTGTATGTGTACGTATGAGAGAGGGTGGAGGGAGAAAGAGAGAGAGACTGAGTTATAAAGAGATGAATAAAATATCTTTTTTCCTACAGAAGAACTTCCTCATTGGGTTCTGTCAGCTATGAAGTGTTTGGCAAATTGTAAGTACTAATTATCTGCCAGTTTTATAGAATTAACAGAAATTAGTGCCTCGAATTAGAAAATTCTCCTGCTCAGTGGCCTGGGCATTGATTTGACCACCTGTGTGGCTGGCAGGGAATTACTTGGAGACCACTGTGCATTCCGGCAGATTCCTGACTTAGTGAAGGGTTGTTAGATTACGGTCTTAGTGGCATTTAGTTCCGGTGTGGTCTCATGGGCCTAATCAAAGTGCAGATAAAGTCCATGCACTCCCAGGATTATCATAGGAGTGAAAGAAACGAGGCGATACTGTTTGTGATACAGTAGCAGCTTCCTATTAGTGGTCTGTCAAACTTTTACTTCTAAAACATGCTTGTTAAGGATCTGCCATGTTTCATCTCCAGCTCGCTGGGCAGCTCCAGCAGACTGTTAAGAGGGACAGAAGTGTTTCAGAGGGGCTGCAGGATGACTCCGGAGAGGAACCTGCTTGCAGAGAAGCAAGAAAGACAGTCTCAGAGACCTGCATGTACGGTCTGGAGGCCTGGGCCACGGTGTCTGAAGGACTGTTCACAGGCAGATAAGAGTTCTTCAGCAGACACATGGCATGCGTTTCATTGGCTCTCATGGGCGCGTTGAAGGAACAGTATAGTGACAGCTCGTGAACATTACCATTTTTGTTTCCTTGGGCTTTTCAGGAACCTTAACCCAAAGAATGTATGTGTGTCTGTGTGTAATTTGCATGTGTGCATACAGGTGTTGTGACCATGCTGTGGTGCGCAGATGATTTTGAGGAGTCGCTTCTTTCTACAGTGGATTCTGGGGACCTTCACTCAGCTTGTCTGGCTTGCATGGCCAGCATTCTGACCTGCGGAGCTGTCTAATCTGCTCCAAACATGTGATAGCAATGAGAAGTCTCATTATTGTAGTTGATTGATAATGGCAATATTTGGTCTCAGAGAAGCTCTTTCGTCTCACAGCTACTTCAGGAAATAGTTGCTGTCTTATTTTTGTGTAGGATCGGCATATGCAGAGCCAGGTGTATAAATAATTGAATTAGTAAACTGAATTATTGATTAACCTTGACTCAGTTTTGTTTGATTATAGAATGAAACGAACCACTGGGCCTTGTTTGTTTTACACCCTCATAGTTGTGCACCCATGTTCTGAATATGTATGGCAGTAGCATAAAACTCAGACTGTCCAGGTTTAACTCCTAAAATTTCCATTGCGTTTTGGTTGACATTTTGGGGCACTCTGAGATTAGAGTAATGTGGCTTTAACTTGGGGAAGAAATACTCAAAATTTTAAAATTACATGTTTTGTGTGTGTAGCATTCCTATGTGTATGTGCAGCAAGTGTGTGGAGGTCAGAGGGTGGTCATAGGAATCAGTCTCTCCTTCCACTCTATGGGTTCAGGGCTGTGAGTGCCTTTGTCCACAGCGCCATCTTGCTGACCCCGAAGTGATTTTTATTCTTTCTGCTCAAGTATGTAAAGCAAATGTAAGTTATATCTTTGGCCAAAGTTGGCAGTGATGAGCTAATGGTACAACTGCAAAGCTCCAACGACTCATTCTGAGCTCCCGGAGAACCACAGATTTGAAGGTTACCTGCTGGGACCGAAGCGATAACAGCGTGTGCTCAAATGCTTTAAGGTGTGTTTGCTGTATCTGACTTTTCTTGATGACTGGAATGCAGGGAATTGTATAATCAGTTCCCCACTTGACACATAAAGCCACAAACACCCGAAGCAAGGGTGGCGTGCCTGGACAGCGAGTAGAGGAAAGATGTTACATGGGTCTCATGCATATGAAAGCGTGTTGGAGGAGACACACGCCTCACAAGTGAGAGCAACCTTTACAAATGGTTAGCACATCAGAGGCTTTTGTATATCAGATACAAGAGGTGGCCAAAGGACAGGTCAGCCTGTTGGATAGTTCTATAAAATCCCTAAACTTTCCCAAAGGGCTACTTGCCTTTTTTCCTACAAGCCTGCTATTCTTCCTTCTCTTACATGCAATTCTTAAGTCACTGAAGACTGCACATATTGGCTGGATGTTTAGGTGTGGGCCAAACCTTCCATGGCTGCTCACAATGAAGACTGATGGATGCTAAGTAATACAAAACTGGATTAACTGATTCCTTTCGCTTGTTTGTGTATGTGTCAGAAAAGCCAATCACAAATGGAAATAAAGCGGCCAAAACGTTTCATTCCAGAATCGGTCAGGAATAAGATTTATAAAAATCTGGATTAAGGAAAAAATTGTTTTTAAACTCCAGGTGATTAAGAAAGACCCATGTTCTGTTTTCTTTCAGGGATTTGTTTTTCATACTTTTATCAAAGATGTGACATTTTCGAGGCATATAGTTGTTTAGAATGAATCACTCATATTTTCTGGCAAGCACTAATTCTACAATATGTCTTGCTTGCTGAGACATACTCAACTTTCATTTGATTAAGCTTAATATGCAAGGAGGAAGTAAGCAAAATATTTTACACAGTTGCTGCTAGGTTTGCGTCTACAACACATAAACACATTTCATTATTTTGGCCAGTAAAGTTAATTTTTAGGAAGAGAACAGAGTGGAAAGGGTAAAAAGATGTTTGGTTTTCATTTAAGGATTTTATTTTTAAGTATGTGTATACACATGTGTCCGTATGTGAGTAGGCACGCGTAAGCAGATATATGGGTTAGGGTTAGAAAAGAGAATTGGGTCCCCTGGAGCTTCAGCTCTAGGTGGTTGAAAGCCACCTGGTGTGGGTTCTGGGGACCGATCTCAGCTTCTCTGTAGGAGCAGTACTTGCTGTTAACCTCCGATCCATCTTTCCAGTCTCCATAAAGAGCCATTTTGTGATGTCCTAGGGGATTGAATATTATGGTTCAGAATGGTTTCCTCTGTGTTACAGCTAGAATCTCTTAGCTCCCGCGATTCTTTGGGAAAAACTTCCTTGACTTCATCTTAGCTGCTTTGTTCACTCTCCTGGGTACAGCACTTCATCAGGGCTTGACATCCTAGTCTTCTGCTGGCCTGGAGCTGGTCACTGCAGTTGCCCTCCTTTTCTCCCATGATCCTCTTGGGATGAGCTGTTTTCCTCAAGGCTCCGGCACCTCCTGTTCACCCATCAACATGGTAGCATAAACCAGTACTCCTTGTATGGTGTGCTGGGCGTGTTTGCTGCCAAATGGTACAGATGATCTTATACTCCTCAGAGGATCCGGATTCTGGCAGAACTTCCCTCCACCCTGCTGTTGGCATAGGACAAGGTCAGGGCCACGCTGGGTCAAAGTTTCTAAGATCGCTATAGCTTTGCAGTGTGAGCAGTTTTCTTTTCGCTAGCTGGGCAGTGACTGATTGGAGTTCAGGATGAATTGACAAAATAGAGTGTAAAATCTTTCTCATTATCTTTTTAAAAAGCATTTAAATTTTCATTTGTCTGAAACAGTTTGTTAGGAGAAGGTGATTATTCCACTCAACTGTATGACTGTATATCATATTATAACTTGTGAATTCAAAAGCTGTAAAAGTTCTTGATAAGTTATCTGTTGCATATTAACAAAAAGCTGTTTTTATTAACTTTATTAAGACTAGGAATATGTTGACTACTTCAAAGAAAATTATTTACGTGAATGAAGTTTGCCTTGACATAAAAAGAGAAAAGCATGCTTTGCTTTTAAAATGGAGATGCATTAATGTTCTTTATTTTTATAATATATTCAATTAAACATAAACCATATTTGTAGGAGTAAAAGGTATATGTCATTGCCACATGAAAACTTGTCTGTGTATCTTGAATAGCTGTGCACAGCACATGTATGGTCAGACCATAGGACTTAGAAGTACTATGATTAATGTCTCATTAATCATTCTCTCTCTCTCTTTTAAAAGGGCCCAACTGCACAGATTGGAAGCAGCCTATGTACTTGGGGTTTGAGAAAGATGTCTTTAAAACTATAGCAGATTACTACGGTCAGCTGAAGGAGCCCCTGCTCACATTTCATCTTTTTGACGCTTTTGTCAGTGTACTAGGTGAGTGTATACGCACGGTATCAATACGTGATTATTGAATCTTGTCTGCTGTCACTGTCTTGAGATTTGATAGAAAAGCTCAGAACATTTTCTTTTCTTTCAAAAAAATATTCCCATTTTAAATTTTGATTTAGTATCTTAATCTCTCTTTATTTTTATTTTTTTCATATTTATATAGATTATTTGTAATTTTTTGAGAACTTAACACATGAGTATTTTTATTAGCATGTATTAGTTACATATAATAATGGGTCCCATGAAGACATTTTTATGCACATATATAATACATTATCCTTTCTTATGCCTTTCCATTCCTTCGCTTCTTTCCTCTTCAGAAACATAACCCTTCTACTTTCATGTCTCTCTTTTCTTTTCTCTTCTTTTCTCTTCTTTTCTCTTCTTTTCTCTTCTCTTCTCTTCTCTTCTCTTCTCTTCTCTTCTCTTCTCTTCTCTTCTCTTCTCTTCTTTCTTTCTTTCTTTCTTTTTTTTTTTTTGGTGACCCAAAGAGTTTCACTATGTTTCCCTAGTGGGAGCCTTGGTAGGAGCTGTTAACAGGATCCTTGTACCTTTTAGTGGTTACACCAGTGAAGAAAGTGTTTCTCTGTCCCCCAGCAACCATTAGCTGCTGGCAGTTTCTCAGAGTGGAGTCGGGCCTTGTGACCTCCCCCACCAATCTTTATCTATGACCCAGGGATGATGTGCCCATTCTTGACCCAGGGATGATGTGCCCATTCGTGTGCAGGTCCTATGCAGATAACCACAGCTGCCCTGAGCTCCTGCATGCAGCAGACGTGTCAGACCTGGAAGACAGCATTTTAACCACACCCCTTCCTCTGGCTCATATGCTTTTTCCTCCTTTTCCATGGTGCTCCTTGAGCCTCGTAGGGGGTGGGATGTCCCATTTATGGCAGAACACTGAGTAGTCACTTATTCTCAGCACTTTGATCAGTCAGAAGTCTCTGCAGTTATTGTCATCATCCACTGAAAGAGAAGCTTCTCTGACCAGAGCTGATCGCTGCGCTGCCCTGTGGCTGTAAACATGGACATATCCGTTTACCAAGACAACAGTGGTTGCTTCTCCACGAGTATAGGGCGTTAATTCCTTCCCATGGAGCAGGGCCTCAAATCCAATCAGCAAGTGGATGGTTACCGCCAAACCAGGCATGCCATTGTTCCACCAGGGCAGGCTCCACAGCTGGGTAAAACCTTGGTGAGTCTTTGCTCCTAGCAGCCTGTTTAGTACCTCCCTGTACAGTTAAAGCTAGCCATGTAGGCATTTTCAAAATAAAAACTGACAGAGTGCTGAATTCTTGCTCAAGAAAGCAGTGAAAGAAAATAGTTAACTTGTATTGTAAAACCCAAAGCAAAGATCAGCAGGTTTTATTTCTAAAGGAAATACAGGATGTCGTATGTCATTTTTTTATGTGAGTGTAACATTGTAGGTAGAGAAGAATGACAGTTACACTTCATGAGTAAGTCTATTCCTATAGGTATGAGTCCACGACAGTCAGTGTGGGAGGTGTACTGTCATTTAGAAGGTGCTTTCTTTTGACTAGAAGAAACAAGTTTTTATAGGACTGTTTGATACTTAAAATATGCAAAGTAAGTACAGTAACGCTATTATTCACGTAAAACTTGTTTTTATCCTTTGTATAGATTTATACCTTAGAGTTTACACCGTGAGGGAAACATGGTAGAAAGGGGGAAAGGCCATTATTGCTATTGTTCCTTTCTTTTTGGAAATCAGATTTCCCTGTGGGCTGTAAGTATTTTTTCTTGTCAAAATGCATGCTCAGCTATGTAGATGCGAGGGGAATGAGCATACTCATGTTCCTCGACATCCTGGACCTTAGCAATCTTCCCTCTTTCATTTTTACCTCTTTTATTTTTCTTTCTTTTATTTTTAAATTTTAAATCTGAATTTATGTTTTGAAATTAAAAAAAATGCAAGATAACAAACTTTTATAAAATTGTCACATGGGAACACTTTAAAATACCACCACATGCTTACATTTCCTTAGAAAGAGTTAACAGATCCAGTCTAGACAAGAATCTATTGATTGTAAAGGTGAGTTCCTTCCTTATTTTGTGCAAACCACTGGACACGTCAGGATAGCCAGTAATGATTCAACACTTCTATGAACCAGGAAGCCTGGAGCACAGCCTCCCTGATGAGGACGAACTTCAGCTTCCCCATGTGGGCTGCAAGGCCCAGGACTGGATGCTCTCCAAGTCCTGTGTGCCATGGTCCTTTAATTTCTGGTGACAACACGGATGGCACCATTGCTTTTCTTTTATTGTAAACTTCAACAGAAAAGCCAGTACGCATACATCTGCACAAGGAGCTCAGTGAACTCTCACCACTGTGGGAAAGCCCTTTAAATGTTTCTGATCTGGTTCACTTTCTCATGCGGTGACTTGGACCTTGGGACATCATACATACAAATGAGTACTCATGAGCTGGGTCCAGCTGGCGGTTCTTTTCTGAAGGTGTGCCCATGGCTCTACCATGTCTCTGCTCAGGCTTAAGCCATCCCTTCAATTACAGCAGATTCGTTTCTCCTTTTCTTACATTCTATTTTACAACTGGTATTTCAGTATGTTTCTGTGGATTTCTTTATTGCATTCTAATAATCAACAATTTGAGGCTGTATGTAACTGCTCTTTAGCTATTTTGCTGGTCTATAAAACTAGGTTGATTTATATAAGAATAAGGAAGAAACAATGCTGGTAGACCTTAGTAGCTTGCCATCTTGTCTGCTACTGATACATGGTAGCCTTCAAAGAGTCAACTGAGTTTGCTCTTGTTTCTCTTCTCACATAAATACTCATGTTTTTTTTTTCAATAATAAAACATGATTTTTTTTTAATAATAAATATGTGCTCAGGACAAATGTCACAAAATCAGTAGCTACAATGTATGCTACGGTGGCCCCATGCTTCACTTCCAAAATAAGGGTTCAAGCCTTTGACTCTGCTCATGGATTCAAGCTCTAAGACATATCATTTGACATTATCATTTCTACAGTTTAAGGAAAACTAGAATGACATTCTTAATATGTGTAGGGAGTATAAAATTGTAGCTGCAAAGTTTAACTTCCTTATGATTACTTCAAAATTCATATGATCACCAAATCCTGCTAACTATAAAAATGGTAAATTTGTAATTTCCTCCACAATGATAGTACCATTATTGACATTTTTCTGTTCCTAATTAAATGCATTTCAACTACCTGATGTTGATCTTGAGAGCATTGTGGCTCTAGGGCAGTGGCATGCTGCAAAGTACCATGTGGAACATTTGATTCAAATGAGAAATAAAGTCTCCCTGACCCCATTTCCTCATTTGGCAGCAGAACAACAACAACAAAAAACCAGAACAGAAACAATGCCCACCTCCCAATCATCTCTTTAGTGATAAAAGTACAGTTCTTTTGTGAGCATAGACACTATACATGGAATCTGTTTCTTTGCATGAAAAGTGGAGTCAAGGGAGAAGGACTCAAATTCTGTCGCTATCTTCCAGTTAACTGGAGTAAGAATGTGCATAAACTCAAGCTTGTGTGCGTACAGTTTCAGCATGGCACAAAGAGACTGGATGAACCAGGACCCGTCCTTTGAATTTCTCCAGGAATAGTAACCGGGGGGTGAAGGGGGGAGGGGAGGCTGTGGAGTAAGCGTACAGGAAGTCGGCTTCCACTGGTGTCTTTTGGCACGCCATGTCATTGTCACTACCACTGTCTGTCTCAATGCCACAGTCCAGCTCTGTACCCTGGCAGGCCTGAATGATGGAGAGCTTCGGCTTTCCAGTTAGACTCTGGCAGTAGTCCCCTCTGAAGTAACTAGTTAATTTTCTCAGGTCAACAGGCCCATTTGTTCCATAAATTACTCCTTCATCGTCATGGCTTAGAATCACACAAATAAAACTGCTCCGTTTGCCACGATCTTCTTTATCCATCAATTCCACAATTTCTTCCCGAGTAAGATTTTTTTATTCCTGACTTTGTACTTCAGGCCCATGAACGTCTCCCTGAGGTTGGCTGCGTTGACGTCGGTAGCAGACCGAGATGTCATTCCAGTGCTTTTATGGAAGTTCTTATTATTAATCATTATACATACACCCATTTCAGGGAAATCCATTTCGTAGCTACTGTCCAGATATATTCCAGAGTCCATGGATTTGCTTCCATGTATGGTCTTTATTTCAAAATTATAATGGATTTCGAATCCACCAAGGTTTTATTGTTTTCCATGGCCACTTTTCTTAATGAACCGCTGCAAGCTCTGCACAGCACAACAGGACGCTCGTCTTTTATTTTTCTTTACATCCCTTTACTTTTCTCCTTTCTATCTTTATTTTTGGAAAGTGTGGCTGCTGCCAGATCATCCTAATGAAATGTCAGCCATATGTGAGTGGGTTACCTGAACTCATAGCAGCATGTTTAGATTTAGATTCATGTTTTTGTTGGTTCTCTGACAATAACAAAAATAGTTTCTAAAAATCATATATGTAAAAACAACTGCTTCTAACATTCTAATAATATTTATTATTATTATCATGTGTGTGTGTGGTATGCATGATTTATGTGGGTGCATATGCCACAGTGCACATGTTGAGATCACAGGGCAATTTTGTACAGTTGGTTTTCTTTTTCCAAATTTACATGGGTTCCACAGAAAGTACTTTCACTTCCTGAGCCACCCTGTCTTAAGAGTGATTCTTTATAGACATCTCACCCCTGGGAATAAATGGAGGACCTAGTTTATTATGGGATTTTAACACCATTAGTCTTTTGGATATTTTATTTAAGCTCAGTTGATCTATTACGGATGTTTTGGTTTTGTTCTGATTTTTAGGTAGAGCCTCATGCAGACCTAGCTGGCCTTGAACTCGCTGTTTAGTTGCAGCTGGCCTTGAACTCCTAATCCCCTGTTCTCTTGTAGGAGTACTGGGTTACAGGTGTATGCCACCAATCCAGCTCTGCTATGGAGTCCTGAGTCTGATTGGGGGCTTGTGCACTTGTGCATCTCACGACTGATGATGAATTCGTGTGCTGTAGAGGATGCCTGGACTGAGAAAGTAGACTCCCATTCTCCATACTTACTGCCACAGGCACTGCTTACACTACAGTTCCAAAGACTGGGCTGAAAAATCGGTTTTTATGGTTTCTTTTCTGTTTTCAATGTTTATACTGTTATGTAGGAAAATTATTTGATTTGGAAATAGAATGACTTGGAACATTTTTAAAAAAAACACTCTAAAGTGAATCTTTTAAATATCATTTGCCTTTCACAATTATTCCTTTTGATCTAAGTTAGGAGTTAAAGGTGGCCTCATTCCAAGTTGATATCAGAATAAGTTACCACATGAAATATCAGGGATTTGAGCAAAAGAATGATGGGCATTGGGAAATGTATTGCTTTTAGCTATCAGACGGAATAGACTGTGGAATGTGGCTGGTAAAGATGCATTAACCTGCTCTGTTATCAACCCTTCCCAAGTGAATATATAGATGAGACACCTGCGTTGGAAAGGACTTTAAAAAAATTCTTCTGCAGTGAAAGAAGAAAACCTAGACCGGAAGGTTACAATTCGTTACATGACTAACAAAGCATATCTGATATAGTCTGTGGCTAATAGGGGATATCTAGCTATGGTGGTGGAATTTAGTAGAGTTGGTTCGTCTCTTAGATGTCTTGACTTTGATTGAAATAGGATGTTGCCTTGATTGAAATTATGTGTTGCCCAGATTGAAGCAGGATGTTGTCTTTTAAAGTAAGTAATCAGTCTACTTTGTGTAGAAGCTGAAAATTGTACGGCACTTTGAATGGATGTGATTGTCACTTTAGCATACATTCTTCTTTTGAGGTGTGTGTGTGATTGAACATGGTAGACCTTGTGCCCAGAGCTGTATGAAATTGGGCATCTTAAGTCCATTTTAATAGTTTTCAAAGAAAGAACACAGGTGTGGTGGCGTATGCCTATAATCCCAGCACGTAGCAGGTTGAGGCAGAGGAGCACACATTTGAGGCTGGCCGGGGCCGTAGAGCCGACCCTCTCTCAGGAATCCAGCCACATGTAAAAGGCATGGGGAGGGGATTAGGAAGATGTGGTTCTTATTCTTTACCAAAGTGCTCAGTTTCGTTCAGCACTCTAACCAAGCCGCCTGTCCACAGTTGATCTTTATTTTCCAAGATGAGTAGTTGACCCTAATGTCCTGAAGGACACAGAGTAGTGGGCTTTACTGCACATTCCACCGCACCGTCCATTGACTTGTCTATTTACATATTGAGGATAGATGAAGGTGAATAAGCAAATGGAAAGGAGTCAAGTGGGTGTTTTGGAAACCCAGTTGCCCTGCTCTTGGTTTGTACTCGCTTGCTTTTATAGGTATCCTATAGGTACATCTATTTGAACTTTTTTTTTTTTTTTTTTAAGAAACAGGAGCTTCATATACAATGTATGTTTATGGCTTTTTAAAAAGAAAAATTGAAGGATCTGGCAGTCTGGGGCTTGAGGTTTTGGTGTACAAGTTGATGGTATATGAATGGTAGAAGGAGCCCATGCCTGGGAAAATGGACTCCAGCTGCTGCCATTGCTTCTAGGGCTTTGACCAAGTTCACTCGGTTCCTGTTTCATATTTATTCCACTTGAGTGTTTCTGTAGGCAGCTCAGTGCATACTTTCCTTGCTAATGAACTGGACGGCTGAGATGCTAGCTCTCTGTTGTTTATTATTTTTTCCTGACTTGAATTTTGAAAATGGCGTTGTCATTCACTACAGTTGTTACGCACTGAGTCATCTGACTCAGCAGTCTGAGATCCTTGTGTGTATGTGTGTGTGTGTCTACATGCCAGAGAGTTGTGTATGTTTATAGTGCAGATTATCCAAATGACTGGGTTTTGTTAACTGTTTTTTGTTTTTGTGGTTTTGGTTAGGTGACTTGTACAGCAGAGCGCCATTTTTACCTGTCCTTCTGTTCCCCAGGCTACCTCAGTTCCCATCCCTTATCATCTCTTTTCTCAGAGAGTCACCAGTTAGTGTGCTTCCATAGGCAGGGGGCTCTTGTTTCTTTGCACGTCATGTTCTTGGTGGTGGTATTATCTGCTTTCTGGGCTCAAGTCTTGTGCCTGGAGCTTTTGAAGATCCAGATGGGCCAAAATACAGTTGTTTATTCACCTTAAAATATCTCCTATGATTGTTGAAATAAAGTGGAGTTAGTTCTGTGAAGGTAAAGGTTTAGGGAGCGTCTAGATTTTCTTTGGATGTAACCAAAAGTATAAGTTATTTATATCTGTGATCACGAAGACAATTGACAAAACTTTTGGGAAGAAAGTCCAAGAATCTTCCCATGCCATTTCAGCAAGATAAAGATAAAAATATTTTAAAATGCAATATGAAATAAGGTTTATCTTTATCCAATATTTGGATGAGTAAAGAACTTTCTGAGCCTAAGAGCCAAAGGGATTATTAAAGTGCTGTATTGGAAATTCATGCAAGAAAGGACATCATTTTGAGCGTGGGAGAGCTTGTATTTACCGTTGAATAATTCTCTGAGGTAACTAACCTGCCTAACTTTCCTTAAAAATCTCCAAAGAAATAGTTTCTCTTGCTGTGTCTTTCTTTAAACAAAAAATTCTTGCCAATTGATGTGTATTTAATTTTTTTTGGTTCAGTATAATCTTTTTTCTTATTTTTATATCTGCTTTCAATAAAAATGGAACTTTGATCTTTTTCCACCCCCTTGTTCAACAGGCACGACTCTCTTGGCCTCTCTGGGTCTTCCGGGCCCTCCTAATAGTTTTCATATTTCATTGCTTTTTTTGAACAAGTCCAAAAATAGTTTCATGTACCAACAGCAAGTAGTTTTTCAAGAAAAACTAAGAAAAAGGATGTTTTCAATAAATGATGTTAGAACAACTGGAAAAAGCAAGCCTTTATATCCTCTTTATAATTATTTAAATTTTATATTAGAGTAGATCATAGACTCAAGCGTAACAAATCAAACTAAAATCCTCCAGAAGAAAATGTCTTGGGTAGGCAAAGATAGACACACAGAAAGCTTAAACAATAAATAAAAGCTCAATCAAATTGGCTTCATCAAGCTTAGAAATGTTTCCTGTTTGAAACACTCCATCAGGAAATGTAGAAAAGGGGGTCAGGGACACTGGACTTGTATTTTTTGTCTGAGAATGGCAGGTTATGTTGCTGTGGCCCCAAGAAATGTTCGCTCATCAGCAATGTTGTGTACTTTTGAGCTCTTGATGCCTCAGCATCAGAACTATGGCCTGTGGGCCTTGCCCACTGGCATGCGTTGCTTCTGGGTAGAATTGCTTATGAACAGCCACAGCAACAATGGTCGAGGAAGATGTGCAGCTGACAGGAGTACCTGCCTCATCCCAGTATTCAAAATGAAGACACAGCGTGAGTCAGGATAGGACAGCTCAAGGGCACTTCTCACTGTAAAAGCCCTCCTTCGCATGGGGATGGGCAGATCGTGTTTGATGTTGAGACTCACACCAGCAGGGCCCAAGGCTGTCAGTCAGAAGTGGTAGGAAGAGAGAAAGACGTTGAGGTAAAGAGAAGTGCTGACTGGTTGTCCAGTGTGCCCAGTAGGTCTGAAAATGTTCAGATCAAAGAAGCTCACATTGGGTTTACACACTCTCCCTGTGCTTGATCTCTAAGCATGAAGAAAACCGGATTTCTGCTTCTGGGATACCTCACTCAGGATGATCTTTTCTAGTTCCCACCATTTCAGATGGAAGGGGAGGAGGACCTCCCCTGGCAGTGGACTGAGGGAAGGGAATGGGAGAAGAGGGAAGGAGGGTGGGGTTGGGACGGGATGGGGGCTACAGCTGGTATACAAAGTGAATAAAAATAATAAAAAATAAATTAATAAAAAAAGGAACCTGGAGTCACAGAAGGGGGTTCCTGTTGACAGGGCTTCTGAGAGTGCTTTTTCCACCCCTTCCCTTCACATGTCTGGCCTTGGCGCTTGACATCTATTAGAAAGGGACTGAGTCAACCTTTTGCCAACACTGCTAAATGGAAGGAAAAGCCCTTAGAAGTAGGTGTGGCCTGAGGATGTTGTTACAGTCCTGTGCTTTGAAACTGAAGCAACTCAACCGTTTTTCATCTGTTTCCAGCAACTCCCAAAGTCTGTGTTTCAGTCAAATTCTATTGAGGTGTTTAACTAACACTATTCCCCCACCTGGCCTGTGAGTCACTTTAGAATTCTTTAAATTTATTTATTACGATTTATTCACTTTGTATCCTGGCTGTAGCCCCCTCATCTCCTCCCAGTCACCCTTCCTCCCTCTTCTCCCCCTAAGACCCTCTCCAAGTCCACTGATAGGGGAGGTCCTTCTCCTTCACTATCTGACCCTAGCCTATCAGGTCTCATCAGGACTGTCTGCATTGTCTTCCTCTGTGTCCTGGCAAGGCTGGAGGGGACAGGAGCTCTACAAGGAGACCAACAAAGCCAAAAAATTTGGGCCCAGAGGATTCTGCAGAGACTGATGCTCCAACCAAGGACCATACATGGAGAAGACCTAGACCCCCTCTCAGATGTAGCTCATGGCAGCTCAGTCTCCATGTTCCCTAGTAAGGAGAGCAGGGGCTGTCTCTGACATGGACTTAGTGGCTGGCACTTTAGAATTTTCTAACACAGTTTTCTCTCTCACAAATGTCAGCAGGAGATTATCATTTGTCACTATTGCTTTTTCCTTTTAGAACCACCAGGATTATGCCCATGCCATTCTGACTCTGGCTGCTTCACTAACATCTCGCTCTAAAACAAGGTCAAATAAGCAAAATGACACACAAAAGCATCAAAGACATTTTTTTGATTTAAATTTATAGTTATTGAAAAGTAAACAAAACAATAAAATGTAAAGCATAAAAATATTCTGGACAATAAAAAGACATTTTAATAAGGAGTGTACCGTTACAATGCAAAGAAACAGGACTGGAATAACATATGCTTCTATACATCTGAGACAATGCTTGAAGCCAGATGGTATAGTTACTTTTGAGTGTGGAGTTGGGGTTTAGAGTCACCACTGGAGGGGCTGGAGAGATGTCCCAGTGGTTAAGAGTACTGCTCCTCATCCAGAGGAACCTGGTTTGATTCCAAGTACCCGCATGGTGGCTGATTCAATGCCCTCTTCTGGCCTCGTTGGAACCAGGTGCACATGTGGTGTATAGACATAACACACAGGCAAAGTGCCCATCCACATAAAATAATGGAGGAGTGGATCACATGGGAGCCATCTCTGTCTCTGAGAGACAGTACAATACAATACAATACAGTACAGTACAGTACAGTACCATACAATACCATACAATACCATACAATACAATATGAAGGACGTGGACTTTTAATAGACATTTTGTAAAAGAGAGATGATTCTCTAACATGCATGCAGTGAGGAGATGTGTATCATTGAGCATTCAGAGCACGGGGACTGAAGCCTCGGTGAAGTGCCAGTATCTAAGTACTACATCTTGGTGATGAAGTGTAGCTATTTAAAAAATTTCAGACCACCTTTCTGTGCATATGTGTGTATGAGCATGTACAGATCATGGCCTGGCACATATGTGGAAGTTAGAAAACAACTTGTGAGAGTCAGTTTTCACTGGCCCTCCTGTGAGGGCCCCACATTCGGGTCATTGGGCTTGGTGGCAAGTGCCTTCACCTGCTGTGCCATCTTGCTGGCCTAGACCTGGCTTTTTTTTTGTTGTTTGGATGTAGAGCTTTTTGGTGTTATTGTTATCTGTTGCCACGTGATTGTGCAATGTCAAGTGCCCCAGAGCCTTCTAGTCATACCTGACTGCACACACAGGTCAATGCTGACACCTCATCTGTAGTAACCACTCTTTGCTCTCAGTTCTCTGGGATCAACTCTTTTAGATTCCATGTGTGACTGAGGTTGGCAGGCACTTGTCTTTCTGTTCCTAGTTTGTTATGTAATAGTAATCTCATTTAAGACATGGTGCCTCAGGCCTATAATTCCAGAATTGGGATGCTGATGCAGAAGGATTGCTGTGGGTTTGAGGCCAGCCTGTCCTTTGTTCTAGAAGTTTCATACTATCAAGCGTTAACATTGGAGGTGTTTGTTTTTGTTTTTGATTTTTTTATCCATTTTGGGTTGTATTTCTCAAGAGTGATAAGGAGCAGGACTCTAGTTTTCTGTATTTGGGTCGTCTTCAGCACTGTTGGCTGGCTGTCCTGTGTGTGTCCTTAGCACCTGTTGGAAATCAGTTGGTTGCACAGTTTCCTTCTGTGGTCTATTCTGTTCCTTTTGTCTGTACTATAGCTATTCGGGTGTGTGTCTCTTCGCTGGTGTCAGCAGGGGCCAGCAGGGGGCACTGGATCCCCTGGAGCTGGAGTAGGCAGCAGCTGCGAGCTGCCTTACATGAGTGCTGGGATTTGAACAAGTATCCTCTAGAAGAACAATAAGTGCTGTTAATCACGGAGCCATCTCTCCACCCTTGGTAGTGCTTTAAAGTCAGGTGGTGTAATGTTTCCAGCTGCGCGCCATTAAACACAGCTGTGTGGAATAAAAAGGGGGAACGTGAGCATACTTTTCTCAATCCAGATCTCTGAGAAAGAGCTTTCAGATCTTCCCCATCAGTATACAGCAAGTCATCTCTCTCGTCTCTCTCTCTCTTTGTTCGTGTCTTTCTGTTTCTGTCTCTCAAACAAAAGCACTTTCTTAGCCCTCCCTTCTTTCCTCTGTGTGTTGGTGTAAGAGAATGTGGGCATGTGTGCTGGAACACATGTGTGGTCCGTGGGCAACTTTTATGTATTGGTTTTTCTCCCTACCTCATTTCTGAAGCAGTCTGTCCACTTGCGTGTGCTTCTCCCTCAGGCTAACCCTCCTGTCAGAGTCCGGGCACGTCCTTCTCTGTGCTCCATCCTGTTGTAGTGCTTACAGATGTGCGACAGTGTCAGGCTTTCAGCAAGGATTCTAGGGTTCAAATTCAGGCCGTTAAGTTTGTCTGTCCTGCCCTTTAGTCTTACCCATGAAACAATGTCTGGCCCCAGCTATTTATTGTTGCAAATGGCTTTTACTGTGTTTAGTTATGGTCCTTTGGGATTTTTGTTGTTGTTGTTGTTTGTTCCTGAAGACGATTTTTAAAAATAATATATTTATTTTTATTTTGTGTGCATTGGTGTTTTGCCTTTATGTATGTCTGTTTGAAGATGTCTGATCTCTTGGAACTGGACCTACAAATAATTGTGAGCTGGCATGGGGGCACTGGAAGTTGAACCTGGGTTCTCTGGAAGAGTAGGCAATGACCCCAGTTGCTGAGCCGTCTCCCCAGACCCCCATTATGGTCCTTCTAGCCCAAATTTGTTCAGGATTTTTGTCATGGAAGGATTTTGAATTTATTAAACGCCTTTCTGCAACTATTGATAATCATGGTTGTCCTTCTGTTAATATGATGCATTTTTTTTATGTTGTATTCTTGATCACTTTAGGTCTTAGGACTAGGTTTTACTGTTAGCTGGACTGTTCCTGGTTTAATGTTGTGAACTTGTTCCATCTGTCTGTGGGGTTGTAGAGGAGAGGGGAAATGGCTGCTAAATGGCTTGTGTTGTCTGTGCTGTTTTGTGAGCACAGTCCATGCATATTGTATACTTTTCCAGGTGTAATTGAATGTGTGGAAACATTGTGTATGATTTCAACTGTAGAAATGAGGAAGGAGGCACTGTCAAGTAGACTGTGTACTAAACAATGAAACTTCTCTTTTGAATCAGGTTTGCTACAGAAGGAGAAAGTGGCAATTGAAGCGTTTCAGATATGCTGTCTCCTTCTGCCTCCTGAAAACAGGAGGAAATTACAGCTGTTGATGAGGATGATGGCAAGGATCTGCTTAAACAAAGAGATGCCCCCATTGTGTGATGGCTTTGGCACCCGCACGCTGGTAGGTTGGTTGTTAACATGTACGATGACCTATGTTTTCAGTCTGGATGCAACCAAATCAGGTTTCCTATTCTGAGCAGCCAGACGAAAGCAGGAGGGAGGCTTACTTGAAGAGCACGACCAGCTGTCCACCCAGACATTCTGTGCATTTGGTCCAAGGACTTTGAAGAACACAGTGGAAATAAAGAGGGATTAGGGAACAGGCTCTTTCTGTTGAGGCCGCCTTTCTTACCACTTTCCAAATGACCACCTCCCGTCAACACAAAGACAATGAAGGTGAGAAGACAGGCTAAGAAGACCACAATCTTCTCTTCCGGTGGAACAGGAAACTGTGGGGCACATGGACTGTGTGACTGGGGAAACCAGCCTGGGGCTAGAGTGCCTGGAGCTAGAGTGAGGCTGAGAACAAGTTCAAACTCCAAAAAGTCTTGAGACTTGCAGGAGTTATTCTTGCTCCTTCCCTACTCTGTGCCTGCATATCCTGGCGGTGGTGCAGGCAGTCATGCAGCCTAGCACCTGCATGGCTAGCACCAGCAAATGAAGTATTCCCGGCACCTCAGCCCCAGCCAACGATGGTCACTCACCTGACCCGCTTCCCCAAGGTTTGTATAGCCCTTGCTCCCCTCCATAAAGAGAGCTGTATCACTGGGAGAGTCGTGTCCCTAAAAGGGCTGTATTACTAAAAGAGCTGCATCAGAGAAGCTTTCTCCTTCCAGGTACTCACCACTGGACTGGGATCCTACAAACCTACCCGCCCAGCTAAGCTTCATTCCTTAGGGTCCAGCGCCTGAACCATCCTCCCCTGCTCTAGACACCCTGGAAAGAGAGGGAGTTTTTTTTTTTAATTGAGAATTTCCTACATTTACAGATTAATATGCTGTTCTGACCTATAGACTCACTGCAGAAATATTTAATTAAAACTAATATATCTAGTATATCACCTATTTATTTTTTCCACCTATTTATTCATCTTTGTGGATTTAAGATGTACTTTTCCAGCAGTTTTGACCCATTTCACATGTTGTCATTAGCAGTTGTGGTCGTGGTTGTGGATAGAGTCCCAGAGTTCCTCCTGGTTGGCACTTCATGTGCTTCCTCCAGCATCTCTTGCTGACCTTTCTTCCTGCCACTGCCTGCTGCAGATCATACCTGCTTCTCTCAGTCTGGTGGAGAGATTGCTTCCATATGTGTCCTTTCCATGCTCTTGAAACCACCTTTCACTTCTGCGGGATCCCAGGTCTCAGTTTAGGGAAGAGTGTGCTGCCCACGTGGATGACTCTTGACCCCTTCTTAGGCTAAAGAGACCTTTTTGAAAAGTTGAAGAAAACTGGTACTTTTTCCCTTTAGCAACTCTGTTTGTCTTTCTCCTTCTGTACACACGCACATCACCTTCATTGTCTTTGTGTTGACGGGAGGTGGTCTTTTAGAAATGGTGAGAAAGGTATAGCAGCTGCCTTTACAGAAAGAGCTGGTTCCCTACTCCCTGTGTTCTTCAAGGTCCTTGGACCAAAAGTATACTAAGTCTGGGTAGATAGCTGGTTGTGTTCTTCAAGTATGTATAAATGTATGTATGTATAAATATATGAATGTAAATGTAAAATTTTATACATGTTTTCAAAGCACCTGTAAATCTACTGAAATTTATTGTTTCTAAGCAAAAATTTCTGCCTCTCCTTATATATGCATATATGAAGATAAAGTGGCAGAGTATTGATGAATGCTAGTCTTAATATGACTTAATAGACATCATCATGTGACTTTATGTTTGTAGGTTCTGAAGTGAAATGGTTGGCAATAAAATTAGAAGAAAAAGAAAAAAGTGATTAATCCAGAGCATAGAATTGAGTGAAGTAGTGATATGAACTCCATGGAAACTGTATTGTTTACCTTAGCTATATATTTATCCATTTGGTTATCATAAAGAGTCTTGGCATTTGACACGTAGCTTCTTTGTTCAAAGATAGTTCTCAAGTGTGCATCTCATATTGTAGAGAAAATAAATTAGCCAAGGAAAGTTATGACAGTCGAGGACACAGAATGAAAACAAGCAATGAAATTGGGATATTGTTTGGCCAAGTGGCTACGAAGTTCCTTAAACTTTAAAGTGCCAAGTTAATGTAATTTTCAGAATATATGTTCATGTGTGTGTTTGAGTTATAGCTTATATAAAATGGCGAGTTTTAACAATTCCTCAATCTTCTCTCCACAGTCTTCGGGGAAGATTCCCCTCTGAGTTGGCCACCTGTGACTAGGTGCCTGGTGGGATGTGCACCCTTGGCCACCTCTCCCCAAAACGTCACGCTTGTCTTTTCCGAACTGGCTGGCACTTAGCTCAGAGAAGGCAACAAGGCTACTCACCTCTGCCCATTTTCACCCTCTCCTGCCTTTTCTCTTGTCTGGTTTTAGATGGTGCACACATTTTCCCGGTGCATCTTGTGTTCTAAGGATGAAATAGACTTAGATGAGTTACTGGCTGCCCGGCTGGTGACATTTCTAATGGACAATTACCAGGAGATTCTGAAAGTTCCCCTGGCCCTGCAGACCTCCATAGAAGAGCGTGTGGCCCACCTACGAAGAGTCCAGGTAAAGGAGGGGACGTTATCAGTGGGAAGTCAAGGAAGTTTGCCAGCCTCCCTTTGACGTTTTGTAACAAGGATGAAGTGAATTGGCATGCACAAAGTGCTTATTCAGTAGGTCTTGGCACATACTAAACATGGCACGAGTTTGCCGGTATCGTGGGCAACCATGGGACACACCCTTGTTTTATTATACCAATCATTGCTATATTCGTATCAACCCAACAAACACATTGAACAACGTTGGAGATATAGATTATACATGCAGAAAGCGATGAGTTAGAGGTACACTAAAATGTTTGTAATATATATTTATCATTTTATTCTCTTCCTTCTTCGTTTTTTTGTTTTTAGTAACTTAGTTTTTGTTTCTTAGTAATACAATGGAACGTTATTCCTTATCTTCAAATATTCTTGACACTTGTACCAAGAGCACATTCTGGCGGCAAATACTGTATGAATTCACGGTGTGCCCTTTTTTTTCTCTGTGCCTCCTTATTAGGTAATGTTACTGTGCTTCAGTGGTTGCCCCAATCTGTCCTTTTTCCTATCTGTAAAATTAGAATGATAGCTAGTATTTTGATTGGCTAGTGCATATAGAAAAGTGCTTAAAGTTATGTTTTAATGTTTATCATATAGCAAAACTTTAATGAGTAGCTGTTGTTGAGGTTGTTGTTATTACTGGTATGTGATTAATGACGTAATGACGTAATTGACAACAGCACATTCCATAGTAGAAATGTATACGTAATTAACAAGTGTGGTCCTCTGTGTTTTAAATTTTCTTAGTTTTCTGTCAGATATAGGGTTGATGAAGATCCTTTCCAAATCTGTAGGCTGTCGTTTTGTTCGGATGACAGTGTCATTTGCTTTACAGAAGCTTTTCAGTTTCATGAGGTCCCATTAATTGATTGTTGATCTTAGAGCCTGTGTTGTTGGTGTTCTGTTCAGGAAGTTGTCTCCTGTGCCAATGAGTTCTAGGCTCTTCCCTACTTTTTCTTCTAACAGGATTATTGTGTCTGGTTTTATGTTGAGGTTGTTGATCTACTTGGATTTTAGTTTTGTGCAGGGTGATAACTATGGATCTATTTGCATTTTTCTACATGTAGACATCCAGTTAGGCCAGCACCATTTGTTGAAGATGCTGTCTTTTTTTTCCATTGTGTGGTTTTGGCTTCTTTGTAAAAAATCAAGTATACATAGGTGTGTGGGTTCATTTCTGGGTCCTCTATTAGATTCCATTGATCCACCATTCTGTTTCTATGCCAGTACCATGCAGTTTTTATTACTATTGCTCTATAGTACAGCTTGAGATCAGGGATGGAGATACCTCCAGACTATCTGTTGTTGTAGAGGATTGTTTTAGCAATTCTGGGTTTGTTTGTTTGTTTCCATGTGAAATTGAGAATTGTTCTTTCAAGGTCTTTAAAGAATTGTGTTGGTCATTTGATGGGAAATGTATTGAATCTGTTGATTGCTTTTGGCAGTATGGCCATTTTCACTATGTTAATGCTACTGATGCATGAGCATGGGAGATCTTTCCATCTACTGATATCTTCTTCAATTTCTTTCTTCAGAGACTTGAAGTTTTTTTCAAACAGGTCTTTCACTTGCTTGGTTAGACTTACACCAAGGTTTTTTATGTTATTAGTGGCTATTGTGAAGGGTGTAGTTTCCTTAATTTCTGATAGAGGGCTAATATCCAGAATATATAAAGAACTCAAGAAGTTAAAAAGCAACAAATCAAGTAATCCAGTTTAAAAATGGGGTATAGAGCTAAACAGAGAATTCTCAATAGAGGAATATAAAATGGCAGAGAAACACTTAAAGAAATGCTCACTGTCCTTAGTCATCAGGGAAATGCAAATCAAAATGACCCTGAGATTTCACCTTACACCCATCAAAATGGCTAAGATCGAAACTCAAGTGACAACACATTCTGGAGAGGATGTGGAGAAAGGGGAAACCTCCTCCATTGCTGGTGGGAATGTAAATTTGTATAAACACTTTGGAAATCAATCTGGTGCTTTCTGAGACAATTAGGAATAGTGCTTCCTCAAGATCCAGCTATAGCACTCCTAGGAATATATCTAAAAGATGCTCAAGTATACAACAAGGACATTTGCTCAACCATGTTCATAGCAGCTTTATTCGTAATAGCCAGAATCTGGAAACAATGCAGATGTCCCTCAATGGAGGAATGGATGCAGAAATTGTACATTTACACAATGGAATACTACTCAGCAATTGAAAACAAGGAAATCATGAAATTTGCAGGCAAATGGTGGAAACTAGTAAAGATCATCCTAAGTGAGGTATCCCAGAAGCAGAAAGACACACAGGGTATATACTCACTCATAAGTGGATATTAGAAATATAATATAGGATAAACATATTAAAATCTGTACACCTAAAGAAGCTAAGCAAGAAGGACCACTCTGGGCAAGATGCTCAATCCTCATTCAGAAAGACAGATGGGATGGACATTGGAAGAGGGAGAAAACAGGGACAGGAGCCTGCCACAGAGGGCCTCTGAAAGACTCTACCCAGCAGGGTATTAAAGCAGATGCTGAGACTCATAGCCAAACTTTGGGCGGAGTGCACGGAATCTTATGAGAGAAGGGGGAAATAGAAAACCTGGAGGGGCCAGGAGCTCCACAACGAGAGCAACAAAACAAAAAAAATCTGGGCGCAGGGGTCATTTCTGAGACTGATACTCCAACCAAAAACCATGCACAGAGATAACCTAGAACCCCTGCGCAGAGTAGCACATGGCAGCTCAGTGTCTAAGTGGGTTCCCTACTAGGGGGAACAGGGACTGTCTCTGACAGAAACTCAGTGGCTGGCTCTTTGATCATCTCCCCCTGAGGTGGTGGGGGGGGAACAGCCTTACCAGGTCACAGCGGAAGACAATGCAGCCAGTCCTGATGAGACCTGGTAGGCTAGGGTCAGAGGGAAGGGGAAGAGGACCTCTCCTATCAGTGATCTGTGGAAAGGTCATGGGAGGAGAAGAGGGAGGGAGGTTGGTATTAGGAGGGATTGAGGGAGGGGCTACAGCTAGGATACAAAATGAATAAATTGTAATTAATAAAACTAAATTAATTAAAATATTTTTCTTAGTTTTAATTTACTTTGTATTCTTTTAAGACAGACTCTCATATAAAGACCAAGGTAACTTGGAACTCACGTAGCCCAGGCTGACCTTGAATTTGGGGGCAACCCTCCCATCTCAGCTTCCTGATTCCTGGGAAAATGGGCATGAGCAACCATTGCCAGCTCTGTTTGGTGCTTAGATTATCTCTTATTTATCCCTGCTTTGCAAGTAATATATTAGTAAATATTTTTATAGCTAGAGCTTGGGAAAGAGAGCTGATCCACAACTATTTTCCAAGAGTAAATTCCTAGGTGCATCATTGCTGAGTCAAAGACCTTAAATATGTTTTAAATATTGAAGCATATGTCCTTTTAGTTTGAGTGTTTCAGTTTAATTTATGTCAGTGCTAGGAGGAAATACATGTTCATTTCACCTTTGCCTCTGCTTTGTATATAATTCCCATGTATGTATATGTGTGTAATATATACATATATAATATATACGAATATACTCTCTCTATATACACTACTCACATGTATTATATTTGCATATGTATGTATATTAACACATGTACTCCCTTGCCATTTGCATTGGTGAACATATTATCCTACGAATGTTTTTATGAGTCAGACTTTTGAAGAGTAAAGATGAACTGGCCCCTCAAGCCTTCACAAGGAAAGGTTAGAGCAGGAACTCCTGCTCTGTGTGTTTACATACAAAGCAGGTAGATGGCAGCAGCTCCTCTTGGGAGCCCTGTGCTTTTGAAGATCAAGGGTGAGCTATGATGACTAATCTACCTGCAGATAAGCCTGTGCTATCACTGAATAAAGTCAGTGTTGGCTTTACATGGCGATCAAGCTTACGTTTCCAGGCTTGCCTAAAAGCCTCTACCCACTCACCAGCCCCTGATTTCTGTTTAAATTTCAGATCTTATTGAAGGGCACATACACGTGTTCTTTGTTGTTGTTGTTGTTTTTATGAGATTGGGCCTCAAGTTCAGAAAAGTGAAACAATCTCTTAATTTAAAACTGTGCTTCATTATTTATTCTTTTGAAAGTGTGCAAACGCTTCTTTTCAATATGGTTTTTCCAAGCAAACTGAAGGAAATATTCTACTCCTACCAGGAGACATGCTGGTTTTGACTTACTTCTAATTCTGTGCTTTATGTCAGATAAAATATCCAGGAGCCGATATGGATATCACTCTGTCTGCGCCTTCATTTTGCCGCCAAATTAGTCCTGAGGAGTTTGAGCACCAAAGGGCATATGGCTCCCAGGAGCCCCTGGCAGCCTTGTTGGAAGAAGTCATAGCAGATGCCAAACTCTCCCACAAGGAGAAGAAGAAGAAGCTGAAGCAGGTGACGAGGCTGTTCATTCCTTTTGTAGAGTTAGGTTCTAAATTTATCATTTGTTTTGCTATATGACATGGATCAGCCAAACAAAATTACTTCAAAGAAACTGCTTATAGGGTCATTCATGTATATTATCATATCGTTTTGGCGCTTTCTTAGACAATTAGGAATAGTGATTCCTCAAGACCCAGCTATACCACTCTTAGGCATATATCCAAAAAATGCTCAAGTACACAACAAGGACATTTGCTCAACTATGTTCGTGGCTGCTCTATTTGTAATAGCCAGAA
>CM053750.1:13078570-13110673 GCA_028658305.1 Pachyuromys duprasi
AAAAAATAAAAAAAAAAGAAACTGCTTATAAGGAAAGTATTTAATGTGTATGCATGTATGTGTGTGCATGTATAGATACACATTGCATGTAAAGGTTAGGACAGTTGTTAGGAGTCAGTTCTCTCCTGCACCTTGGTATTAGGCCTCTTTGAAAGCCCTTCTTCTCACCGAGCCGTTTTGCAGAAACTGTTGTTTTTAGATAGGCAGTGTCAGCATGGTTTTTTGTCTCGGCCAAACTCAGTTCTTCCTGAGTGAGACCACATGGCCCAGGGTTTTAGAGAACAGCTTTCCTGCAGAAAAGCTGAACATTGACCCTTAGTTTGTGTTGCCATGAAAGAAAGCCCGATAGAAGCAACTTAAGGAGTGGGAGGCTTCACTGGCTTCCGGTATAGGTGGTCTATTCCGCGTGACAGGCAAGGGATGCCCGAGCAGTTAGCGTGTGGCAGCGAGAGCATGCTTAAGAGCTAGTCTTGTCACGATAGGTCAGGGAGCATCCCGGGAAACAGGTAGGGTCCTATACCTTCAGGGACCTGCCTCCAGTGATTCGTCTCACCCAGCCACACTCTGCCCCCCAATTTTCAAAACCCACCAAAGTCATGCCCCAAGTTGGGAACCAAATATCAAAACGAGGAGCCAGAAGGACATTTCCCATCCCAGCCTTACTTATGCTTTGGCCATCCTGAAAGACTAGTTTCCCCTCAGGTGGATGTATTTCCTTTTCTTTTTTGTTTGTTTTGTTGTTTTTTGTTTTTTTTTTTCCAGACAGACTCTCACTTTCTAGCCTGGGCAAGCCGTGACCTAGCCATCTCTCACCTCTGCCTCCAGAGGAGAGGCCTTAGAAGTGGTACCTCACTACTCTTGGTCTGTACAGGCTTCTTTTCAGACATCAGGGTTCTGTACTTCTTTCTCATTTTTCTTCTTCTAATGTTGGAGAAGAGTGGAGTGGTGAGAATCAAAGAAAGAATACATTACCTTCCTATAAATTTCCCATGGAGTAATCCCTCCAGCATGTTTTGCCTTCTCTTTGTTGGGTAGAAGAAGGTGGCCAGTCCGTGGGTCAGACATTGTGTAGAACAAGAGTTATTTTCAGTTCAGACTTATGAGTGGTGTTCACAGTGAGGGCTAGTTACAGTTGACAGTGAGAACATTTTGAGAGATTTGATTATAAGGACAACTTCATCTGAAAACCAGGTCAAAGGAATGATGAGGTAGAGCTGGGGCATTGGCGCCAAATAATTTAACCAAAGCAAAGGACAGCAGAGATTAGGAGCTACTAAAATTTGAGTGTGTAATTTTTGTGGATCTTTTGTGTCTTTTTTCTTTTTTGGACTCATATTGGACTCCTCTTCAGTTTCAGAAATCTTACCCTGAAGTCTACCAGGAGCGGTTTCCTACACCAGAAAGTGAAGCACTTCTCTTTCCTGAAAAACCCAAGGCCAAGCCACAGTTGTTCATGTGGGCGCTTAGGAAGCCTTTCCAGCCATTTCAGAGAACTCGAAGTTTCCGGATGTGATGCAGTGACAGAGCTTTTCAGACCTCGGTGGACCAGGCAGCTTAGAGTCAGTTGAGGTTCAAGAGTGCTGTAATAAGCTACTGTACTACGGAATTTCAGAGGATCCCTCAGCTGATCTGACTCCTCAAATATTGAGCCTTTATCAGTGTTTTTTGTTGTTGTTGTTGTTTTTACAAATCTTGATGCTGTTTTTAGAGATGTACAAATCAGTGAATGATTACAGGTTGAATGTGTAATGGTGATGTTAACAGGTTTGGTATTATTATAAAATCTGAAGGTGAAGTGTTGCCCTCCTTCTATTTGTTGTTTTCCATGGTGTGTAAAGTCCTTGTGTATACTTCCTACTGATGGACATCTGTGTGAAAGCCAAGCCCAAGAGTACTGTACACACTTGAATCAGAACAACACTGTGCGCTGTTACTGTGGTGCCGTCGACTTAGGTGCCAACTGTGATTTCCCCTGTGTAAATCCCATATTTTTTATGTCTGTGTTTTTGTTTTGTTATTGTATAAAAGTCCCAATATTTTGCATTGTGATGGCCCTGTCCCCCTTTTCTTTCTTTCTTTTTTTCTTTCTCTCTCTCT
This sequence comes from Pachyuromys duprasi, assembly GCA_028658305.1. NCBI lineage: Eukaryota > Metazoa > Chordata > Mammalia > Rodentia > Muridae > Pachyuromys > Pachyuromys duprasi. The sequence goes on from CM053750.1 coordinate 13,080,668, forward strand.
CTCTCTCTTTCTCTCTCTCTTTCTTTCTTTGTTTTTTCAGATTTGCCAGTTGCTGTGAGGTTTGCTAACACTGGCTCTTCGGTTACCCCTATATCAGTCTGCACATGCCAAGATGAGGAGTAGTTTGATCTGCCCACAGTCATGTAATCTGAGCCTAAGCTAAAGAAGGAAGGATGAGCTAAATGAATTCTTTGGTTTCCTTTAGACCTGTAAATCTAAATTAAATCTTTGTTTGGTTTTCTGAAAAGCATAAATGGGTTGGGCAAGATAAAGTTACTTCCTTTATGAATGTATTTTCTCAGCTTCTTCATCCTTTTGAAGATTAATGTATTGTAAATAAATACTGAGTTTTTTAAATATATATATATATATATATTATGCCTAGTGTTTTTCTTCTTTGCTGTTTATTTAGATAAATTAGGGAGCCTCCTCCAATGCCTTTGCCAATGTTTTCACTTCACTCTCTGTATCAGAAACTAAGTGAGGTTTATTTTGGCTTTTGTAATGGCGTCAGGAGAGTATGACCCCTCCCCACCCGTCTGTCTGTCTGACTCTGTTTCTGCCTCTGTCTCTCCCTCCCATAGCAGGCATTCCAGTCACGAGCCCACCATTAATTTTTGATAGATGAAAATGTTTATTTTTTTCTTTAAAGGTTTACAAGTGTTTTGTTCCTAGCTGTTTAATAGTTTGGAAAATGTTAGTATCTACATGAGTTTTGATTCTATTATAAATGTCTGGAAGCTTTCTTTCCTTCTCCTTGTATGGATTTTAAAGCTGAGTTTTGTTTACTGACATCGTGAGAGCTTTCTGGGGGGGACTTTCTGGCGTCTGTATGATATGAGGCTGTTGGCTTTTGCTGCCCCTCAGCTAGCCTTTTACATTTGTCCCCACTTCCCTGCCAGTGTGTCTCTGCTTATGTCTCCTGCCTTGTCTTTCTGCCCAGTCCTTTTGCCCTAGCTCCAGAGGCCAGCTCTTTATTTTGCACAAAGCCACACTCCTTACTCGACCAATCTGAACCAGTCAGCAGCAGGACAGCATCCGATCTATCTCTCTGTGTTGCCTTTTGACACGGAGGGACACACACATGACCTTCTCCATGGCAGCTTGCTTTTTAACATGGTAATCTCAGAGAATCATCTTTTGGGCAGGTGAGGAAGGGTATGCCTTTACATATAGAAAACAGGTAATAGGCCATAGAGGTGACAATACCAAATATCCTGCCAGGTCTTGTCTCTGCCAACACAGCCGTTGACAATTGAAGACACAGGGCTACACCTACATAGCCATTTGATACAATGTGTGTGGGTGTAGCTCATCCCAGCAGACTGTCATGGCTAGTGGCCTTGCTATACTTTCTTACTAATTCTAAATATTTAGTGTGACATCTTTGTTTGATTTTTCTGGTTTCTGCATATCAGCAAACGGGGGTCTTTTGGTTTTCTTTTCTCTCTCTGAGCTATTCCCAGTAGTCCTTGTTTTCTGATACTTACATTTGTTTCTTTGTGTTTGGTGTATGTGTATATGTGTGTGTGTGTGCATGTGTGATATGTATGCTTACATGGGATGGGTGGGTGGGTAGGTAGGTCAGTCAGAGGACAGCTGCTAGGAGTCAGTGCTATTCTTGCTGGGGTTGAAGAACTCAGGGTGTTAGCCTTGGCAGTGGTACCTGTACCTGCTAAGCCTTCTCTAGGGCCATTCCTGAGAGTTAATGCTATGTAATCTCCTTTCCTCGAAAAAGGGATAGGGAGAGCCTCACGTGTCAGAGCTGCTCCTTCTTGTCAATGTTAGGTCCAAACCCTGAAGTGACTGAGGTGCATAATTAACATATCAAAGCAGACCTGGCCACCAGGTTCTCCCATCATTCCTCAGTTCCTGCCCTGTTACAAAGTTTGGCTGGTATATCCTTGCCCAGACCCTAAGCTTCTCCCTCACCATGGGCTGGGCTGCCCTTCCCTATATAATCCAACCATTTTGGTTAACTGGCCTCTTTTTGGTCTACCATTTACCCTCCTTGACTCTTAGTCTGGCTCTTCCCTCTCTCTTCTTTCCTTCCCCCTCCTCTCACATGACCTGGCTCAGGGTCATGTTTACTGGACTCTCCCAGAAGGGGCTGTCTCTCATCCCTTTTATCTACAATATACCTTATCCTCCACCATACCTAGGAGCAGCTCTCTCTCTCTCTCTCTCCCTCTCCTTTCTTTTTTTCATTCAGTCAAAAGCCAGTGGTGATGGGCGGCCTGGCAACAGCTTTTTATTTATTTAATTTTTTTATTAATTACACTCTATTCACTTTGTAACCCCCCTGTAGCTCCCTCCCTCCTCCCCTCCCAATCTCTTCCTTCCTCTCTCATGTCCCTCCCCAAGACCACTGATAGGGGAGGTCTTCTTTTCCTTCTTTCTGATCCTAGTCTATTAGGTCTCATCAGGAGTGGTTGCATTGTCTTCCTCTGTGGCCTGGCAAGCCTGCTTGCCCCCCCCCCCCCCCTCAGGGGGAGGTGATCAAAGAGCAGGCCAATCAGTTCATGTCAGAGATAGTCCCTGCCCCCATTACTATGGAACCCACTTGGGTACTGAACTGCCATGGGCTACATCTGTGCAGGGATTCTAGGTTATCTCCATGCATGGTACTTGGTATATACTCACTCATATAGGCATATAATATAGGATAAAGCTACTAAAATCTGTACAACTAAAGAAACTAATCAAGAGGGAGGACTCTGGCTAAAATGCTCAATCCCCAACCAGAAAGGCAAAGCAGATGGACATCAGAGGAAGAGGAAAACAGGAAACAAGTTAGGAGCCTGTCACAGAGGGCCTCTGAAAGGCTCTGCCCTACAGTATATCAAAGCAGATGCTGAGACTGGCCAATTATTGGGCAGAGTGCATGGAATCTCACGAAAGATGTGGGAAATAGTAAGATCTGGAGAGGACAGGAGCTCCACAAGGAGAGCAACAGAACCAAAAAATCTGAGCACAGGGGTCTTCCCTGAAACTGATACTCCAACCAAGTACCTGGCAATAGCTTTTAAGCCCTACCTTAGTCTGGCTGGCAATGATCAGCCCCACCTGATGCTCAGAGCCAGCTGGGCACAGTGGTGCAAGCCTGTGATCCCAGCACTCAGGGAGGCAGAGGCAGTCGGATCTCTGTGAGTTTGAGGACAACCTGGTCGACAAAACAAGTCCAGGACAGCCAAGGCTGCAGAGAGAACCCCTATCTCCAAAAACCAACCAAACAAAAACCCCTCAAAGCCAACAGGACTAGACTAAGCTGGATTTCCAGACTCATAGAAACTATCATAGAAAACCCTGTAATTTCATAATAATTTGCACTATAATTTTTACTTCAGTAATTGAAATGATCATACTGTTTAAATTCTCTCTCTCTCACCCCTTGAAATGTTAAAACGCCTCACAGCCCTGGAGACCCTCACTATGATGCTGAACAGAGATAACACCTGTCACTATTCTTGATTTTTTTTTTCCCAGAGGGAAAACTTTTAAGATACTGTAAAGCATTTGTGTATTACTTTTTATCATAGCAGATGAAGGAATTTTAATTTGGTGTGTGTGTGTGTGTGTGTGTGTTTAAGTGCACTAGAATGTGCACATGCTGCATTGGCATCATTGTGGTGGCCGTGGAAGCCATAGCTGCCCTGCTCTGTCCACCTCCGCCTGGTTCCTTTGCTGACCCCGGAATAGCTGGGTGGCAGAGAAGCCCCAGGCTTCCTCCCAGCTCTGCTTCTTTCTCTCTGTCTCTCTCTCTGATCAACATTTTTTTGCCTTTATTTTTTTCATCTTATGTTACTTTCTGTTAATATGAAAAGGAATGGGTTTTGTTGTGTGATATGTTCCTACGTGTACATCATTCTCTTTTGGTCTTATTCTCCTCACTCCTGCCCCACCCCGTTCGCAGCTTCCCTCTCTCCCTTCCTTCCCCTAAGTTGCCCCTGCTTTCGTGACGTATATATTTTATTACTTCCTCTCGTCCCCTGACTCCTATTTGGACCTCTTCCCCTTTCTCCGTTTATGCTCCTCACACACGCCCCTCTGCATTTGTGAGAAAAACACACATTCTATCCTTCAGAGTCGGCACACCTTCACTTAACATGGCAGTCTGCAGTTTCCCTAAATGCTACAATTTCATTTTCCCTTACACTGCAAAAAAAAAAAATTCCATTTTATATATACACACCACTATATTTTCTTTTATACATTTACATGTTGAAAGACATCGAGACAGGATGTGCAAGTGTTTGTGTACTTTGCTGACTTGGAATCCTTTGGGGCCTGTGGTGGGGTGCTGTAGCTGAATTAAGTGATAGTTCCTCTCGTGTCCTTTGGGGCCTGCAAGGCTGATTTCCACGATGACAGCACCAGGAGCACCACTTTACATTCCCATCGGTTGTGCTTGTGAGTTTCTGTTTCTCCTCATCTACTCTCATTAGCATTGCTGTGGTTGGTTCTTTCAAATATTTATAGGCTATATGTGTTTCACTGTTTGAGGTGTGTGTGTTACTCAATTTATCAGTCCAGTTTTTGGTTAGATGATTTGGGTTTGGGGATTTAATGTTTGCAGCTCACTACAGATCCTAGACATTGTTTCCGTGTTGAATGTTGTCTTGTTTAGCTTCCTATCGCTGTGGTAGAACACCATGACCAAAAGCAACTTGAGGAGGAACGGGTTTATTTCCTTAATGCTTCCTTACAGTCCATCAGCAAAGGAAGTTAAGGCAGGATTATTTGATCTTTAAAGAGCTGTCTGTAATGGGTAGCAGATACATTCATTATGTCAGCAGAATAAGGAGTACTCGTGGGCTTTTCATGTTTCAGTGTTTGCTTAATTCACAATCACCTTCCAATTCCAGGAAAGACAATGGGAAAGCTAGGATGCTGACCCAATGAAATGCCACGGTGGATGTTTAGTGCATCTCTGTTATATAAATGTCACCATTTTCCAGCAACTCTACGATTTTGTTTAAAATCCCCATAACATTTCAGATTCCACTTTGGAGATTGTTGAGCAAATTATGTGTTTCAGCTGATTATCTTGAACAAATTCTGTTCTCTATAAAGTGTTACCACCCTAGCTCCTTTCTGAAAGAGCTGGGCTTGGTTAGGTCTCTTCAGTTCACAGCATGTCTCTTGGTTCTGCTGTCCCATTGAGAAAGTGGACAGCATTTAGAACTTTTCCCAAAGAATAGAAGGAAGGTTCTCCCTCCTTCCACACATCACAAGCTACAGACTGCTGCTAGCTTTCCTTTACCAGTCACAAGAAAGTCTTCCAGAGTGGTATGTTCTATTGTTCTGTTTAGCAAAACAAATAAAGCTTTATTTTTTTAAAAGAGAGGGCTAAAGATTGTTTTCATGGAAACAAGTAAGCTGTAATTGGCGTCTAGAATTAAACTACATTTATTTTGATTGCTGTAGACAAGTCCAACATGGGAATGTAGAGGCCTTTTACTCACTGTTTCCATGAGGGACTCATGACCTTTAGAAAAGGCCTGGCAAGAAAAAAAAACCCTCAGTGTTAATTTACTAAGATAGCAAGACTGTTGGCTGCTGAAAATAGTTGTACAGGAAAACACACGGCCTGACTCTCCAAGATCCCACGGTCTGAGTAGATCTGTAGGTATGAATGAATACTGTTGCGTGCATACCTATATATGAAGGTCAGGTGTGTTAGTCTTAGCAGCTAGTGAAAGCTCAAAGTCAAACTCCTGTGAAGGATTTTTAAAAGTTAGAATCATGTGGCTAAGAGCCACATCACATGAGTTCTTCATGATGAGAATCACAGAGGAAGCGCGACACATGACCTCAGCCTTCTTGCGTATTCTTTGCATCCTTTAAAAAGTTAAACCTGTGATTCTGCTTGAATGAACATTTATTCTACACACAGTGCCTCACTGTCTTGCCCTAGGCAGGTCTCGAGCTCCTGGGCTCAAGTGATCCTCATGCTTCAGCATCCCGAGTGGCTGGCTGACCTTTGAGAGATGGTCCAGTGGTTAGGAGGCACTTGCTGCTCTTGCAGAAGACTTGGGGTTGTTTCCTGGCACACATGTGGTAGCTCATAACCACCTGCAACTCCATTCCTAGGGATCCAATCTCCCTCTGAACTCTGCACATGATGTACATAATTATACATACAGGAAAAACATTTGTACACATAAAACAAAGAAATCTTTTAAAGATTTTTGGGGCTTAGAAAAAAAAATGCAAGACCTCTAGGTAAAGTACACAGAATGGTCAAGCCTGCCTGAATCAAATTATCTCAGCATTCTATCTTTAATAGCCATCTGATTTCCTTTTGCTTTCCTAAGCAAAATGCCAGGTATAATTAGAAACAATTACTGCCTACAGATGAGGATTTTAATTTCAGAAAGCCCCTCACTTTTGCTTTTTCACAGAGTTTGCATTTGGTGACATATTAAGGCCCTAGGAGGTATCTAATTTAGCTAACTTGACTTTTCTCGAGCCACGACACATCTAACAAGGACGGATTTCCAAGTAGAGCTCTTCCTAGTGTTGATAATTATTGTATCATATGGAAAACAGTAATGGTTTGACCGGTGTATTTCGCTGTCATTAATTCTGTGAAAATGATACCTTAAAAAAAATCCATCTTTATAGTAACCAGAGTACATTCACTAAATCCTCTTTAACAGTGGGAGAAAAAAAAAATTACCTAAACTCAGCAGCAAATAACTTGGAATAAGTGTCTGACTACTGGATTTTAAAATGAAAAATTTGTCTGCACATTCAATTTGAGCATAAAGTCTCTGAGGTTGGACAATTGTGTTCAAACCAGCCCCTTGCCTCAGCTACTTTCTCTATAGTCTGGAGGGGGCTAGGCTTGGTCTCCCTTCTTCCCTCCCTCCCTATTACTCTATCCCTCCCTCCCTCCCTCCCTCGTTTCCTTCCTTCTGCAACTCCTGCAATATTCAGGGCCCTCTCCTGAGTACTGCAGTTGGCTAGGGGCAGGAGCAGCTCTTCTATTCTGCCCAGGTTCTGCAGAGCCCTCAGACATCAATATGTCCCTGGGCAGCAGCCCAGACCAGGGACATCCACTTGTCCTTAGATGGTGACAGACCCCTGCTGATGCAGGGCTACAGACCCAGACATGGCCCCAGTGGCCACACAGGCCAGGTCCCCACTGTGGTCCCAGCTGGCATCACCAGCTACTCGCCTCAGTCTTCCTCGCTACCTTCAAGTGTCCAGTTCTGTCTCTCTTCATCATGCCCACAGCTTTCTGTTTTTCTTTCTCTTTCATTTCTCCACTACTTGCTCCTCTTAGTGGTGCCAGGGTCTCTGAGTGTCTGGGGTTATCTCAGGAGGGGTCTCCAGAGGGCTATGCCCTGCTCAGGCATTATGGTGCCCAGAAGGGTCATCCTCGGCATGGTCTGCCCCCTTCCCCTAGGTCTGCCCAGTGCCCGACTGGTGGTCATCTCAGACTAGCTTCCTATTCAGGCCCCGTGTCACCAGTGTGGTGATCATTTCAGGCTCACTGCTCGCCTGGCCGGCTCAAGTGGCTCCATGCGAGGGTCATCTGTCTAGGGCTCACTCCTGCCTGTGTCCTCAGTGCTGGGAGCTGTCAGGGCCTGCACAGTGGTCATATCAGGCTCATTTTTGAGGGGGAATGTTAGGTTACTAATGATTCAGGTGTTCATAGGTCACATCCTATGGACACAGCCTCTCCTCTCTCTACCACCTACTGACAAGCGTGCGTGCTACACAGCAGCCACACCTGCAATGCTTCTAAGGCAGGCCTTGGGAGATGAGGATCAAGTTTCAATCTCCACACCTGGATATCCACGTTTCCCTCCCTGTTGAAGAGGCTGGCCTCTCTTCAAGGTGTAGTTTTTGCACCTCTGAGGAGAATCAGTCGGCTGCAGGTATGAGGGTTTATTTCTGGGTCCTAAGTTCTGACCCATCAGTCTGCATGCTGTCGGTGTTGTTTTGACATACAGTAGCATTATCTAGAAACTGGTATTGTAACCACTAATTTTCCTCTTTTTGCCCAATTGCTTGGGCCATTCTGGGTATTTTGTGCTTCTTTATAAATTTTGATTCTTTTTCTAATTCTGTGAATAAATGTTACTGGTGTGCTGATCGAAATAAAACTGTGGTGTGCTTTGAGCAACATTTCCTCTGAGACCAGGAACACAATGAGGATATCTAATCTCTTTGCTTTTACTTATTATGCAGAACTAGAACTTGTAGCTACAGCAACTATCCAAGAGACAGAGACAGGTAGGAAAAGAAACAGTAAGGTTCTCCCTCTTTCTAAAGGTGTGTGACTATATACATAGAAAAGCCTAGAGAGTCCACCAAGAGACCATGTAACCCAACAGAGTTAGCAAAGTAGCAGGATATAAAATCAACATGAAGATGCAGTAGCTTTCAGTTCACCAATTATGAACTTGCTGAGAAAGAATTCAAGCAGATAATTCCATTTACAATATCACATACATATCATCTATATGATACATGTTATAGAATCTCTATTAATAAGGTTTATTATTAATACATATAATCATTACGGTGGCTTTTATTTAACCCACTATTACATAAACAAAAGACGCAGACACCTGTTAGATTTGTAATATGCCTATACACTGGAACTAAACACTTAAGCCATCTTTTCCAATCCCAGGCAAGATCCCATAAATACTTGCACATGTTTTCCTCCTGGGGCTTCTTCTGTCCATCACTTTGATCCTCAGGGCAATCTCCTCTCAGCCATGTTCTTCTGCTTGCTTTCTTCTTCCTCCTTTCCTGTACCACTCTCCTCCTAAAGACAGCAAGCAGACCCCGGGGGAGCAAAGTAATTAACATTAGAACACGTAGCAATAGATCAGCTACTACAATATTGTATATAATGTACATCACACGTATCACACACATGACTAAGGATGTAAAAGATCTCTACAGTGAAAAACACTGAAGAAAGACATTGAAGATACGAAAAGATGGAGAGACCTCACATGTTCATGGACTGGAAGACTCAATGTTGTTAAAATGTCCTCACTCCCCTTCTTTGTCATTTCTGTCCCTGTGCCTTTACTCCCCTGCCTCCTCATTGTGTTTCTTGAGCATTGCTTTCACCTGAGACACTTTCAGGATCTGGCCAAACAGCCCAGTGCCAACACCTGTGTTGTACTTTTGCTTCAGGATCGCTTCTATGACATCAGCACCCTCAAGAGAATGTATTCAGGCTGTAGGACTGTTCTTCATAAAGACTGATGAGCTCTCCATCCAGCTAGAACCTTTTGTTTATTCAGCTTATTGTGGATCCCAATGTGTGAGACCAATGGCTTGACAATGAGGGAAGGAGAGACGAGGGAAGAAGATGGCTGGGGGCCTCAGCTTTAGGAGGAAAGCACACAGGTCTATGTGTAACTGTAGAGAAGGAAATCAGTGTTGTATATGGTATATGGCTGAAGGGGAGAGGTAAATCTTCCAGAGAAGATGGAAGGAGATGAGAGTCACTAGGAAGATACTATTTAAGATGATCTCTGAAGATGTGTTATTAAACAGCAAGGAAAGTAGTATAATGTCCTCCTTTGAGGGAGCAGGCTCTGGTGACCAGTAAAAACCATTTGACATTCCATATTTTCTAGCAACTGAAGTCTTAAAGACCTTTAAAGGATTGGGCAGCAAGGGCCTCTGTGAACTGTGGCTGGACAAAAGGATTCTTTTTCGGTGCAGATGCTTTTGAGATCTCTCAACATCCTCAAGATGACCACCCTACTTGCATATTCCAGCATATTGGGATTTGGATCCCAATGCTCTTTGGAATGTGGATCCTTTTCACGTTGATGCTATGTTATAATTTCTCTTTACGTCTTTTCACAAGGCTCACTTGTGTTCATTTGCACCCATGAGCTTACAGTGGGTCTAGGCTGTTGCCCGTTTGCTGGTGTTGACTAACAGTCCCCATGCTCTGTTTCAAGAGTGATTTCTTTTATTATTGGTTTACATTTTGCTACCAGTAGCCTGATATCCCGTACCCCTGGGTCTGTACTGTTCTTTTTCATAGCACATAATGAGTGTTAGAACCGGCTCCACAAATGCATTGCCTGAACTTATTGCCTGAAGTGAGATGCTTTTAATATTTTCTCCACATGTGAACTCCATGTTTCCCTTAGCCTTTCTTTGATTTCCATGTGGTTAATCTCCTACCCCTGCAGGAAGCCTGGATCTTCAGTGATTTGCCTTTTGAATTCAGTGAATACATCAATCACAATAAATGGTCTTTTCACCAATTGTGTTGAGTTACAGTTATAAAAAACATACTCTCATTTTGTACCATTATTGGTGTTAATGACACTTCTCAGGACTTGGAAAACTGAGTTTTAGAGCTGCCACAAAGCAACAAGTCGTCCTATTAAATTGAAGATTGCCTGACTTGTATCATGATGCTTGCTTTTAAGTTTTAAAAGCATTGAGTCAGGACAAAGCCTTTTAAAAATGTGTATGGGTATGTGTTTTCTTAAGTCTCTATAAGATGAACATATTAAATAGGCATCTCTAAGTTATTTAAAATTCCCTGATAATATTTTGATTAAACAAAACAAAAGCTGTTGCAGGGTCTCTCACTGCATTAACTTCATAGTGATTCTCCTGCCTCAGCACCCTGAGTTGCTGGGATGGGCCACCATTCCTGGCTGATTTACTACTGAATGTTTTTTTTTTTTAATAAGATATAACTTCACAGGCATATACAGTTCTGAGTATACATAAGCAGGAGCTGAATTCTAAGCTGTTAATGTTGGTCACATATATTTTTTTCATTTAAATTTTTGAGTGTTTATTTCCATCCATCTTTATTTCCCTTCTAACTCCTTCTTTGTTCCCTCTACTCCCTTTCAAATTCATGATCTCTTCTTCAATTATTGTTTTACACACACACACACACACGCACTCCCCACACCCTACTGATATGCCAATATAGATGGGAAATTTCACAAAGTCTTGCCCCTAGATGACGAGCTATTGGCAATCAATGGCTGCTGAAAGGGAGAATCCATTTCAGAGTCAAACTGCCTAATAGGTTATCCAATCCTGACATACACGTACGTGAGCCACTCTGTTGTGTTCTGCTTCCTCTGTTTATGTTAACAAACACTACAAGAATGGGATTTTAATATTTGTATCCATGTTTTTTTTCACATGTGGACTTTTTTTTCTCTCTCTGTCTCTCTGTGTACCATCAACTTGTATGTGACAGAGAAGGATGCACTTGGCAGGTCTTGTATTTCTGTTTTCTAGGTAAAAGTAAACTGGGCCTAGAAGTACCCTGTGCTTCTAAGACACACTGGACCCAATCTTTCTGTCACAGGACACAGCATTGTCTCCACTGCCCATTCCTGTTGCTCAGCAGCATTTGCAGACACCAGCGACATTTCCAGGGTTCCAGTTATACGTGTCTTTTCATTTCTTTACTGTCCTACTTGACTACTGTAAGCATTTTAATACTTGCTTCAAAACTCTACAGTTTTGTGCCCTTTTTATTCTACAGTGAATTCTGGAAGTTAGAAATGCTGAAAAAATATACTAGATATTATCTCAGAAGCTCTTGTTTTAATATTTTTACTTGTGTAGCTTTTTGAGTATCTCCAGTATAATTTCAATCCTGGGACTTGTTCATGCATTCATCAACTGAGACAGGGTCTTTAAAAACTTTAAAATTTTTTCTTTGTGAATTTTATACAATGTATTGTGATCAAACTTAGACCCAATAATTTCCCCAACTCCTCTCAAATCTCTCTACACTCTACTTCATGTCTTCTTTTCTTTAATAACTCATTGACTTTGATTTGTTCTGTCCATATACTTTTGGGTCTAGGGTCATCCACTGGAATGTTATTGCCCTACTAGGTACAAGGTACATTGCCCTAAAAAAAACCCAACTCTCCCTTCCCTAGAAGCCATCCACTGTCTACAGTTTCTCAGTGAGGGGTGTGGCTCATGAACCCGTCTCCACTCCATGTTAGAAGTTTTGATTAGATTAATCTTGTGTAGTGTACCACAGTGGCTATGAGTTTAAGTACAGTGGTCCCACTATGCCCAGAAAACACTGTTTTACTCCAGTTTGCCTTTGGATCTCTGGCTCTTACGGTCTTTCTCCCACTTTCTTCTGTGATGGTCGCTGGGCCTTGGGTAGGGGTTGTGATACGGATGTCCAATTGGGGCTGGGAAGTCTTAACTCACATAGTTTCTAAAATTTGACCAGTTATGAGTTCCTGTGTTAACAGCCATCTATTGCACAAAGAAACTTCTCAGATGAGGTCTGAGAGGTGAGCTAATCTATGAGCTGAAAAATACAAACTTAAAAGGCACTTTGATACTATGCCCATTGTTACTCCCATAACATTCAAGCCACCATTGAAGATCATAGGGTTCATGGCTAGGGAAGACATTTGATGACATTTCTCCCTAGGAGCCCACACAGCACCTTTGGAATTATGAAAACCTATTAGAAAGGAGGCATCTTCCTGGTTAGTATCAATTTGATTTCTGTGCTCTATGACCAATGTGTAAAGTTTCTTCCCCAATAGGGTTTTACCATCAACTTTTAGTGGGTAATCCAGAGCTGTGGCAATATCTTGAATTTTTTGGTGCTCTCCGAGACACCTCTGATCAGCAACTCGAGGGAAGGTATCCTACATCTAGTATTGGGCTTTTTATTTGGCAACCTATGGTTTCTGAAATGAGTATAATCTTCTATGTAGGCTAACTTCAATTCAACACATCTATCTACCATCTATCTATCAACTCTCATCTATCCATCTGTCTGTATATTATCATCTATCTATCAATCTATTCTATCTATCTATCCATCCATCCATCCATCCATCCATCCATCCATCCATCCATCCATCCATGCATCTTTCATTTATCTATCATCATTTAGGAAGCTTATGCAATAGTAGGTTTTCATATGGCATTTCCAAAATCCTCTCCCACCCCTCTTTCTCTGCCCTACTCTTTGATCTTTTTCCCCACTAAAACCTCCCTTCCCATCATTCCCTATTCCCTTTTCATATCTAACCTGTGTTCTGCTATCCTCACCTTCCTTAAAAATTGGTCCTGCTTTGGACCAATGCTCTCTTTCTAGTTTTCTGGATTCTATAGGTATTCCAAATTAAATACACAAATCTAAAAAATTAACACTGAGATCCACATAGGAGTGAGAACATATCACCTGCCAAAGTTGTTTTTCTGGGTATTGATTACTAGGTGTAAAGTACCTTCCCAGGAGTTGCTGGTCACAGGTGTTTCAGAGACTACTAAAACAATACCGCCGCAGCTCTTGGTTACCCACTACAAGTTGATAGTAAGATCCTGTTGTGGAAGATCACACATTGATCATAGGGCACAGAAATCAAGTTGGTACTAACCAGGAAATTTTCTCCTTTCTAGGTTGTTTCCTAACTTTTAAGTATACTGAGTGAGGACTCAGTATAATGTTTTTCAGGTCCATCCTGAATTTCTCTTATTTTTTTTATAGCTGGATACATTTTTTTATATATAGGTACCATTGTAGCTAATGTTTGCTACTCTGTGGATCTTTTTTTTTTACCCTTTATCTCCCAGGTTTCACCACCTGTCACTAGCTAGGAGAAAGAAGGATAGAGGGAAGAGAGAGAGAGAGAGAGAGAGAGAGAGAGAGAGAGAGAGAGAGAGAGAGTTCCCTGAATCCAATTTCTTTTCTTTGTTTCTTCTTTAAGCAAGACTAGCAACAAACTGTAACCACTTGTAATGCCTTACAGGCTAGTCCTGAAGTGGAAGTTTCTGATTTCTTTGGAAACACACTTGTGTCATGTGAATATGTTTTTGTTTTGGTCCCAAGTGTGGGGTGTGGGAATGTTTTTCCCCCTCAGAAAATAGCCCTAGTGAAAAGGCAAGTGATGTTTGTCAGCTGGAAACTGGAACTTATCTTGTTGAGGAGTGTGGTTTTTGCTAGCTAGAAACGTCCTTGGGTGAACTCTGAGAAGGGATAAATGGAAGCCCACAGACAGTGAGGCAACCCTTTTTCATACCTATCCCTTTAATGGTTCATATCAATTTGCTGGCTTTCTGCAGAGAGAAATGCTCTAGAGAACTTTTCATACTTCTTTTGCAAAGTTTTGCTGCTTCAGCAGACTCCTGCTATTTGGGAGGAGCCTTGTCACTTTGGCTGAGTGGTGTGGTCCCACCACTTTTGCTGTTTCTTGCTGTTTGCTGCTGCTGCTGCTGCGGTTTGCTGCTTTGCTGTTTGACTGGACTGCTCATGACTGAGACCGGTATATCCTCCAAAGAACCCAATGATTCTAGTCAGCAGGAAGTAATTGAAAGAGGTCCACGGCCCCTTTCCCTACTAGTCTCCTACCTAAGATCAGGGAGGGGCTGGTTTCTAGCATTTTTATGCTGTCTGAAAAGTTCCCAGAATTCCAAATGTCACACAATTACAGAAACTGTCTGCAGTTGGTAAAACCATGTCTCTCCTAGAGCACAAGGCTAATAAATCATAGTCTGAACACTCCCACATTCAATCATAAAGGACAATCTGAAGCAGGCCCTTATTCCCACACCTGGGATTAAAACAAAACATTCTTACAATATTTCTGTGTTTTCTAAAAGTAACCAAAATTCAAGAATTCTCACTATGTACCATATTTTCATTATCTGTTCATCAGTTGATGGACATCTGTGCCGATTCGGTGTCTTAGTATTACAAACAGAGGAGCTATAAACATGGATGAGCATGTGTCTTAGCTGTTTGCTTTCCACTGCGGTGGTAAATCCCACCACCAAAAGCAACTCAGGGGAGAGAAGGTTTATTTTGCTTACAGCTCTGTATCACAGTCCATCATCAAGGGAGGTTAGGGAAGAGACTTAAGACAGGAGCCTGGAGGAAGGAATGGAATAGAGGCCACAGAAGCACGGTGCTTATTGGGTAGCTCCTCATGGCTTCTTTATAAAAAAATTTTTTTTATGCAACCCAGGGTTATCTGTCCATGGATAGCCCTACCTACATTTGTCTGGGTGCTCCCACAGTGAAATGTCTGACAGGCTAGTCCTTTGGAGGCATTTTCTCAGCTTATGTTTCTTCTTTTCAGATGACTGTAGCTTTCATCAAGTTGACAAAAGCCTATCTAGCACAGCATGTGTCTCTGTAGTGGAAAATAGAGTCCTGTAGATATGTGCGTAGGGTCATACCATAGACCTATTTCTAGTTTTCTGAGGAACCATCACACTGGTTTCCGTAGCGGCTGCACCAATTTCAACTCCAACCGCTTGTGAGGGTTGCCCATTCTCCACAGCCTCACCATCATTGCTTTCTTAGTCTTAGCTATTCTCAATGGAACAGAATAAAAATCTCTAAGTAGCTTAATTTGCATTTTACTGATGGTGTTTTGAGTTCCTTCTATTTTTAGACTATGATCCTCCTCAGTCAGATATATAGCCCACATCCTGTAGGCTGCTCCTTCAGTAAATGAACAGTTTTCTTTGCAGTGAAGAAGCTTTGAGATTTATAAGGTCTCACTTATTGATTGTTTGTCTTCTTTCCAGGGTGACCAGAGCCCTGCTCAGAAAGTCCTTATTTGAATTCATTCCTGTACTTCTTGAAGTTTCAGAGTTTCTGGAGTAACATTGAGATCTTTGATCCATTTGGAATACATTTGTGTGCAGGGTGAGAGTGAAGGATCAAGTTGCCCTCAAATATTACATGTAGATATTCAGTGTCTCTGACTAAAAGGAAAAAAGGTGTTGTGGTTTTTTCTAATGTATGTTTTTGCTATCTTTGTAAAAATCCAAGTGGCTGCAGGTACACGGACTTATATCTGAGTCTTTAATTCTATTCCATTGTATGTTTTGTGTTAGTACTATGCTGCTTTACTATTATGGCTTTATGGTACAACTTTAAACCTGGAATCATGATGTCTCTAGGACAATGTTTTTTCAGGATTGTTTTGACTACTCAAAGTTTTTTTTGTACTTCCTTATGAATTTTAAGATTAAAAAAATTTCTGTGAAGAATTATGCTGGAATTTGTGTGTGTGTGTGAATTGCATTTAGATTGATTTGGTAGAATGGCCATTTTTATAATATTAATTGTACCAATCTGTGAGCACTGGAGGTCTTTCTGTGTTTTGGCATGTTCTTCAATTTCTTTCTCCATTGTGAGACAGCGTTTTACAAAGCCAGGTTGGCCTCAAACTCATGATGTAGCCAAAGATAATTTTGAACTCTTTACTGACCCTCCTGCTTCTTACTGCTGGGTCCTGTGGTTATAGGTGTGTGTTCCTATGCCCAGTTCATTTAGTGCTTGGGACTGAACCCAGGGCTTTGTGTATGCTAGGCAAATTCTCTACTTACTGAGCCATAGGCTCAGTCTTCCAGCGTAATTTAAATCTTGTTTTCAGGATTTAATCATCTCTACTATATTTTCTTCCTTCTAAGACATGCTTTTTAAAAACCCATATTTCGGATCTATGAAACTAAGATGCTTAATTCAGTGACTGTATCGGAGTTCATTGGCAGCAGTTTTACTTTTCTTTTTTCTTCTTCTTTTTTTGTTTTTTTTTTAGTGTTGTAAAAGTTATCAGTGCCCTAGTCTTCATAAAGCGAAACATTTTATTCTTATCTTCTAAGGACAGATGATGTAAGGTTGTTTATGGTGTCAATGACCTTGAACAATTTATGAAGTAAGCATTCCTGAACATTCTGAGCTTGTCTTTTCTATTCCAATGTTTTCTGTGCTGGCCTATCTTCTAGCTCATTAATTCATTCATACATTCATTTATTTTCAAATATTAGTGGGAGTTGAAGATCTAACTGGAGTATAAGTGATTTTGAAATATGTACACCCCTCTCCTGTAGTTTTATGTACATGATTTTATACCTGGTCTGGCCAAGACACCTTTTGATAGTGACGCTTAAAGAATGAGAAATTGAGGGACCAGGGGTGGATTCAGGGCTTTTATAACTAGCATGAAAGAAACTGCCTGTGGTCAACTTTTTGTTATGCTAGGCTGTTTCAAAAAGGACTGGCAATGTGGGAAAACAACTTGATCAAAAGAGTAAATTTTTGTTTACCTTAGAAGCTGAGTAAAAAAAAAATTGTGTCAGCCTGGGCTTCATAGCAAGAGATGCTAGGCTGGGCTATGGAAAACCCTGTTTCAAAAAAATTGTAAAATTTCTTTCAGTGTGTGGAGGGTTTGGTCACTCTTGGAAGGATAAATTGGATTAGAGCAAGAAGAGGTCTTTTTTTTTTTTTTTTGGCCTCGTGGAAGAAGGGACTAGCCTTTCTTCTAATTAATTAATTAATTAATGAGGCAAGCCCCCATGGCTATCTACCTGTCTTGGCATATCAAGTTGCTGTAGGCCTAGGATAATCTTCTCCTATCGAGAATAGACAAGGCAGCTCAGTTAGGGGAAAGGGATCCAAAGCAGGCAACAGAGTCAGAGATAGCTCCTGAGGACTTGCCTTTTTTATACAGCTCTTGTCATCTAATGTAGGGACAACAAAAACATCAGAAAAATATGGAGCACTTAACCTAATGTCGGTTCAGTTCTGGGTCATGATTTGTGCATAGAAACCAAACCAGTGTCTGGATTAAAGCCTGGTAAGACTTTAACTTGCTCCCAAGTTTTCTATGTCTATCTTTTCCTACAGTCTTAGAGATGCTGGAAGGGCACCTCAGATGGACAGGACTCCTACTGTTTTGTTTGCACAGTGGTGTGAAGACTCTGGTTTGTGTTCTGCCCCAACCCAACCGCTGGTCCAAAAAGTGAAGTCTCTTGATCCCTTCACAACCAAGGTCAGATCAGCTGACCATGTTCCCACGCTCTAGCCACCTGGACGTAGCCCACTCTAGGCCTTTTGTCTGCTCTGGTGGTTCTAACTTCCTGTTGAATACCCCTTGGTAAGCCATTGACTGGGACTCACCTGCCAACTCTCAACCCCTATGGAGCTGTCTCCAGCACTTCAATCCCCTGTGCACACATCCTTTCTAGCCACCACCTCCAAACCGCTCCCTCACTGCATCCCAGATAGTCCTTCCTGCTCCCTGAGTGTAGACAGGCTCTGGAATAGCTAAGTCAGGAAAATCCTCCAGTCTCTAGTGATCTGGTGCCTCATATCCTCTACTGAGGACCAAACCCTGTTTCAGGCCGCCAGTCACATGCAAATTTCCTTGAATTCCCACAGCCTTACGGCATCATAAAACATTTTAGTGCATCTGCTAGTCATTTTTTTTTCCAGTTCGGTACATCTGCACAGTAAAATGTTTCCATTCAGGTCATCGTGTGGGCTCCACCCTTTGACTAAGCGTGGACCAGGCTGCTTCTGGTCCGGAATTGTTTCTCCATCCGTTCTCTGATCCCAAAGATGGTGTCCAGGCGCATGGAGTAGATTGCTTTATTCTTTGCAAATTATACTTTATTCTTTGAGGCTTAAGAGATGTTCTCTACTTCACTCTGTGTCAGGTAGGTAGTTTGTTCAGCTGCCTTACCTGGACACTTCTGAGATCTTTAGTACAAGCATCAGAAAAGGCACATAAAGGCATTCCACCCATTGTCATGGAAGATGCATGGGAGGAGCGATTTTGGAGCACAAGTTTTTGCTCTGGGGGAAAACAGAAACAAAAACAAAACTATCATCCTACTGATGATCTGATGGGTCGACATTCTTTTTGTGGAATGCTGATTAATGAAGTCATTGCGTCAACCAGTGCTACCTCTATTGTCTGTCCATAGAGATGCCCATACATGCCCATTGTAGACTGTTGACCGAACCAGTTGACTGTCCTCTGACACACAATTGCACTTTATCTTCCATACTATTTGCTAACTTTACTTAACCTCAAATCTGTTCACAGCACTTGTATTGGATCTCCATTCTTAAACTCATTTATGCTACTTATATTAGCCTTTGAATTTGTAATAGATTAAAACTTTGTGGTTTCAAAAGCAACAATGGATGTTTGTTAAACATTCTATAGGTCTCTGGGTCTAGGAATCTGTTCAGCTTAATAACTGTCTTGTGGAATCTCTTGGCGATTGTGACCAAGTCACTGGGTAGTTTTGCAATCCTTGGAGTACTTGACAGGGGCTGATGGAAGTCATTCTAATATGATTCACTCTCCCAGTTGATAAGCTGATGGTGGCTTTCAAGCAGGAGGCCTTCGCTTCTTGCCACAGAGTCATCTCCATAAACTGGCTGAGTGCCCTTATGACACGACAGTTGGCTCATCCCAAAGTGAGTCATCCTAGAGGGAACAAGATAAAAGCCATGATGCCTTCTCTAACAGCATCATAAGTCATGCATGGTCATTTCTGAGATGTTCTGTTAGTTATTCAACTCAAACCTAGTCAGCATGCCAGAGGGCTAAAGGTCGATGTCTTTCAGAGGAGGGCTGCCAGAGGCTGCCATGGCATCTGGCTAGAGCAGTAGGTACACGTGGCACTATTTCACAAAACCTCAACCAGAGACTACAGAAATCCCTATGAAAATAATGAATGCAAAAATACTTTTTCTATGAAAATTAAGATAAAAACTTAGTTGAAAACTTGGTAAAGGTGAATGGATGTAATGAAGGCTGTTGAAGGAGTGAGCTGAGGGTAAAACAATGGTAAGAGATTAAGGCTGTTTTGTAAAAATATGGACAGGCTCTGTTGCCAAGTAACTTTCTAAGTGGCTTGAACTTTACATTTTACTTTAATGAAATAATTGGTAATGCAAAATGGCTCTGGGCTAACCGCAGCTTTGAGAATTAGCAGGCAGAGTGAGCTTACTCCAGCATGAGGCTGTGTGCTCATCAGTGTTAGTGATAGCTTAACCCTGCTGTCCTCAAAGGTAATGAGAGTTAATAGTAATTGATGAGGTAACATTAAAGGGAAGGACATCCCGTAGGACTCTAGCATAGGGTATTTTCTGCAAAAGTGCTTTCAAAAAGAAAAGTATAGGTGAGATTTTATTTAATAGCTCAAAGGCATTTTTTTTTTCTTTCGAAAAGCCAGCTAATAGGAACTGAATGTTCTTTTTATTTATCTGATTTAAGAGCAGAGTCTATCAATGACCTTTTTGATTATTATAATTTATTACAATTTATTCAATTTGTATCCCAGCTACGACCCCTCTTTCATCTCCTTCCAATCCCACCCTCCTTCCCCTTCTTCTCTCTATGCCCCTCCCCTAATCCACTGATAGGGGAGGTCCTCCTCCCCTTCTATTTGACCCTACCCTATCAGGTCTCATCAGGACTGATTGCATTGTCTTCTTCTGTGGTCTGGCAAGACTGCACCCCAAATGTTCAACATCCTTAGCCATCAGGGTGATGCAAATCAAAACAACCCTGAGATTTCACCTTACATCCATCAGAATGGCTAAGATAAAAAACTCAAGAAACAACACATGCTGGAGAGGATGTGGAGAAAGGGGAACCCTCCTCCACTGCTGGTGGGAATGTAAACTTGTACAATCACTTTGGAAATCAATCTGGCACTTTCTCAGACAATTAAGAATAGTGCTTCCTCAAAATCCAACTATACCACTCCCAGGCATATATCCAAATTATTCTCAAGTATACAAAAAGGACATTTGCTCAACCATGTTTGTAGCAGCTCTATTTGTAATAGCCAGAGGCTAGAAACAACCTCAGTGGAGGAATCAATACAGAAATTGTGGTACATTTACACAATGGAATACTATTCAGCAATTAAAAACAAAGAAATCATGAAATTTGCAGGCAGATGGTGGGAAGATAATCTGAGTGAGGTAACCCAGAAGCAGAAAGACACATGGTATATACTCACTCATAAGTGGATATTAGCCATATAATATAGGATAAACATAGTAAAATCTCCTAAATACTAAAATACTCCTAAAGAAGCTAAATAACAAGGAAGACCCTAGGGAAGATGCTCAGTCCTCATTCCGAAGGACAAATGTGATAGATGTTGGAAGCAGGAGAAGACAGGGAACAGGACAGGAGCCCACCATAGAGGGCCTCTGAAAGACTCTACTGATTGAGGTATCCAAAGAGATTCTGAGACTCGTAGCCAAACTTTGGGTAGAGTGCAGGGAATTTTTGAAAGAATGGGGAGATAGAAAGACCTGGAGGAGACAGGAGCTCCACAGGAGAGTAACAGAACAAAGAAAAATCTATGCCCAGAGAGTCCTGCAGAGACTGATACCCAAGTAGGATCCCTCATAAGGGGTGTAGGGACTTTCTCTGGAATGAACTCAGTGACAGACGCGTTCATCAATGACCTTCTTGTAGTTTCCTCTTCTCATCAGTAGGCTAAAGCCCTACTGTTGCTGTCTTTTGTCATTTGAGGAGGTTAAATCCTAGAAGGCCTACAAATCCAATGACAGCAATTACCCATCCAGCTCTGTCCAGTTCACTGTTGGGGCCCTGGCCTGCGCTGTGCAACTTCATATCCACCTCTGCCCTGGGGCCATTTCAGCAGCTGCAAGCAAGCCTTTACTAGAAGCAGTGCAGCAAGCACAAACACAATGTGTGTGTGTGTGTGTGTATGAGTCACAGTAGTATCTATAGTGTCTTGCTAGAATAGAAATGTGTTTTCGATATTGGAAATCAACAGACTTTATAAGAAAAGTTTTTATCTCAAACCAAGTTGGTTGGTTTTTGGAATTTGGGTCTATACGGTCACACTGTTGCTTAAAAAGTGATTTCAGACAGTCATGGTTAATATTATTGTCTTTTCAGCATACCATAGAGTGGGGCTTGTATTTGGACAGGGAACAATAGCTATGACTGATGGAATTCTACCAAGTCATTGTTCACATTGAGGAATGATGGGTTTACCATCATTCCCAGGCTGAGAAATGGAATAGCTGGAAGGACCCTTTGTTTTGTTGTGTTGTTTTAAGATAATGCCTCACTATTGTAGCCCAGGCTGGCCTCTAACTCTCAACAATTCTCCTGGTGCAGCTTCATTAGTGCTAGGATTACAAGTGTGAGCCACCATACCTGGCTTGCTTCTGTGTGCTATTTGGAATTGCAGACCAGAGTGCTTGAGTTGGATCTCTCTGTGTGGTCCCAGTATTGGTGTCAATTAGGGCTTCCCTACAGCACATTGGATGCCTTCCAAACTCCTCAGCACCAAGGAAACAGAAAAATCTATACGCGTCTTCAGACTCTAAGCTCTGGAAGTCATATCTTTACTTTTTACGTAGTTACAAGCTTGTTCTGATTAAGGAAAGGGGACCGCACCCTCCAGCTTTTGATGGGGGAAATCACCATGTAAGATGGTAAGATGGTCATGCAGATTGGGAGATATTAGTTTAGCCACCCTGGACTATGCAATCCTCTCATGCTGAGGGTACGCTGGCTTTAAGGATGGAGAGTCATGCTTTTACCATAGGACTTAATAGCAAAGTGTTTAAAATTCACTTTTAGGAAGATGAAATATAATGGCATGTCTTATACAGCTGAATTTTTTTTTTTTGGTTTTTTTTTAACCGAAGTGAAATGTGT
The DNA here is from genome assembly GCA_028658305.1 of Pachyuromys duprasi. Classification (NCBI taxonomy): domain Eukaryota; kingdom Metazoa; phylum Chordata; class Mammalia; order Rodentia; family Muridae; genus Pachyuromys; species Pachyuromys duprasi. The sequence continues at coordinate 13,103,158 of CM053750.1, forward strand.
TAAGAAGAAGATAGCCCAAACAATAGCCCAAACTTGGAACTAGGTTATGCTGGAGAAACATGCAGGAGATTCATACTAGGATTATCCCATTTCCTGGGGGTTTTCGCTCGTTGACTCAGTAGATGCTAATGATGGGCATATTTTTTAACATTGTAAGCTGATGGTGACTAATACAAAACTGACCGTGATTTGGTAAATTCTGTTTAGTGGACAGGAAAAGTTCAGAGGTCGCTGTGTGGGACACCAAGAAGTTTTGTATGTATTTCATCATTTATCTTACCAGATCTTTATCAATGATAATATTCCTCCCTTTCCTCTACCTTTTTGACTCGCCTTTGCTCTCTTATCTTATGCATTAATGGTTTCCAAATTAATGAACAAAATGATTTTTTCACAATAGTTTACTTCATATTTAGATCAGAGTCAGACTTTTAACTTTTTGAAAATTATAACCTCTTCTTATTTCATTATATATATGTATATATGTATATGTGTGTGTGTGTGTGTGTGTGTGTGTGTGTGTATGTATCACCTTCTGAGTCCATTTAGTGTTGTTAAATGGCCCAGTTATACATACATGTGTTTAAGGCTGACTGCTTGGGACTCATTCCTGAGAAGACTGATTCTCCCTTTCTGAGCAGCCATTGCCAACTGTAGCTCTTTGCCTAGAGGTGGGGCCTTGTGAAATCTCTCCATACTGGCAGGTCAGGTAGGGTTGTCACTGTGTAGATCTTGTTTAGGCAGCCACATTGTTGAGGTTTCGTGGGTGTAGCTCTCTCTTCACAGAAGATTTTGACATGATTATAGAGCAGAACTGAACACTGGTGAGTAAGACCATATGGCCACAAGGCCCAGAATATTCACGATCTGTCACATTATAGAAAAACTTCTGCTCTGGGAAATCGTGAGTCTTAAAATTAATCATGAATATAGTTTATCAATCATTTCTAGACAATTTCTCAGGACACACTAATGATTTATAAGATGACAGAGTAGTGGGATATTTGGTTTGGTGATTTATTGGAAGATAAGTTATGAGTAATGTATAATTCACATATATTATAAATTAAGTGGATTGATCTTAACTTGAAAAGAGGAAATAAATGAAGCAATAGAATTAAATCCACAGCAAAACATGGTGAAAAAAGTCCTAAATTTGATCGTATGTTGAACAAGAAGCTGAAGCAACAGGCAACAACAGAAAAATAATGATCAAGTAGAATGATTTAAATGACAACGAATAATACTAGAAATGGCATATACATTTTATGAGTTCTCATTTTACCTGGTTGTAAAATCAAACATCAGTCTTGATTTATCAGACAAAAAAAAAACATATCTGGATATTTAAATTTGGGGCCAGAGGAATGGCTCTACCAGTAAAGAAAGGCACTTGGTTCCAAATGTGATTACTTGCATTCTTTTCTCAGAAGGGAACTGATTCCTCCACGTTGTCCTCTGTAACACACACACACACACACACACACACACACACAGGCATGCATGCCCACGTACATGCACAAATACTTGATGTTAAAAAAGCTTTCTGGGGGCCCTGAAGAGACAGATACCCCAACTAAGGACTATGCATGGACAGGACCTAAAACCCTGGCTCAGAGGTAGCCCATAGATTCACACTCCAAGTGGGGTCCCTAGTAAAGGGAGCAGGGGCTTTCTCTGACATGAACTCAGTGGCTGGCTCTCTGATCACCTCCCCCTGAGGGGTGCAGCCTTGTCAGGCCACAGAGGAAGACAATGCAACCATTGCCGATGAGATCTGATAGGCTAGGGTCAAATAGAAGGGGAGGAGGACCTCCCTTATCAGAGGGGAATGACACAGAGAGAGAAGAGAGGGAGGGGGCCACAGCTGGGATACAAAGTGAATAAATTGTAATGAATGATAATAATAAAAAGTTAAAATACAAAAAACTAATTTTTTTATCTTTATGATATAATGTGTGGGGTGTGTGTGTGTGTGTGCATAGTCACGTGCATGTGTGTGTTTATGCTCAATGTGTGCAGGTGCCTTCAGTTACTGGCTGTTGACATAGGTTCTGGAAACTGAGCCGAGGTCCTCTGATAGAGCAGCAAGTCCTCTTAGCCATGGAGCTGCTCCGCCAGCTTCTCACAATGCTTCTTAAACCACAATAATGGCATATGTGCTGCAGCCTATCAATGTGAACACTTAATTTATACTTAATTGGGTGAGTTTGTGGCACAGGACTAGCAAAATAAAGCTGATTTCTTCTGCTTCCAAAGCTGTAAGGCGAAAGTCTTGTGGCGTTCAGTGTGTGGCACAGAGCTGAAATGGAAAGCATGTATTTCAGCACTGTGGTGTTTTAAAAATTTGCAAATAGATGTGATTGAGAAACGTAGATGTGCATGGTAACCTAAGACAAAATAATTGAAACGTTGGTTTGTTTTCGTGGTCACAGAATACTCCTTCAAGTTAACGTTTTATTATGTAGGTCAGTTGTCAGGATGTGTTATTATGATAGCACAGACAATACAGTTTTAGGTAGAGTAAACAGAGTTGCTTTCATGAAGTTTAATTTAATTAAGCCACGAGTGTGACGACTGCTTTCCTCTTCATTATAAAGGGTCTGAGTGCTACCATGAGGTCCTGTCATGCGTGCGTGCATACAAGCTCACACTAGGTAGGTAGTAATGAGATTGAGTTTAATTTATAAATGGATAAACAATTAAATGAATTCCGTCTTTTTGAAGAGAGAGGTCAAGGAAAGTTAAAAAGCTTCCATTGTTCAAAACACTTTTCTGACTACTTCTGTTCTCAGGCAGGGAGGTCTGCGGGGTGCGTGTGTGTGTGTGTGTGTGTGTGTGTGTGTGCGTGCATGTGCGTGCGTGTGCATGTGCGTGTGTGTGTGCAGTGTGTGCATGCAGTATTTGTGTGCCTGCATATGTATGTGAATGTTTGTGTCCAAGTGTGATATTAATCAGTGCCATTACTTATTTCAAAATTCCTTTATCTCTCTGAGAATTGAAATCTCTCCTTGAAGGTTTATAGAAATCACCACTACTGAGAACATTCTGAAGAATGCCCTCAGCGGGACACACGGAAACTGGTTAGGAGACACTGAAGAGGCTCAGGATCTCGATGGGAACCTTGGCAGAGGAGGGCACAGCTCAGGTCACAATGTGAGCAACCTGGTTCCAGATGTTCCCACTAACATGTCCCCATTATCCCTGCTGGTACCAGTTGGCAATCTGCCATTTTCCTTAGGTGCAACTTTCCTGTCAAGAGTGGTTGTGCAACCATGTGCCATGCAGCAGACACCAGGCTGTGGACATGTATACATTCTTTAGGACTCAATGTACTTAGAATCCCGAGGAGCTGGGCCTGCCTCTAAGCACAGAGGCCACTGGGCAAAGAGAGCATCGAGTCTTTAAACTTTGCTTTGTTTGAGAGCTGGCAATCTGGGAAGGCTGAGGGTTGACAATCCTAAATGTGCCCAGCCCATCTCCAACCATCAGGCCTTATAACAAACAGGAAGACAAGCAGCTCAGCATTCTGACATTTACGTCTATCCCTGTGGGCAGGTGGGGGGTTCCTGGTGCTTCTTTCTGTATTACCACAGCATTGCTCCTATCTCTCTCAGCACAGTAGGATTTCCGTCTTCTCTGGGCCTGCACAACCTTGATTTCCTCTAGGGCATCACCAGGATCAAAGATCAAGTCGGAATACAGCCTGTGTGGGTTTACAATGTGTAGGCAGATTCTCTTATACATTTGAAATACAAATGTACATATGTGATACAGAATGTAAAAGTGTTGTTTTAAATTAAGCACACACACACCTCAATTATTCAATTTTAACCAATAAAAACTTGCGAGCTAGATGCTGGGGTGAAAACCTGCTAGCTCAGAAAGGCGGAGAAATCACCCAGCTGACCTTTCTACTCAGCTGATGTCCCAGAAGGAAAAAACCCTTCTCCACACTGTCTAAAATACCTTCTCTCAATTCCCCTCCTTTCTGCCTCTTGGCCTAGGGTTAACTTTATTTGATCCTGTGTACAGAAAATTCTCGGATTAAAGGTGTGTGCTAGGGCTGAGCCACACCAAACAAGAAACGGGTTTTTACAGTTCATACTCCCCGGGTTCACGAAGGGATCAAATATCCTGCAACGGAGAAGTGTTTCATCTGTACACTATACCTATTATAGGGGTCACACAGGTTGCACAACCAAAGGCGTCTTCTCAAATGTCTTCTTACAAGTTTATTTAAATTAAAAATCAATAACATGGATATAATCTTTGAACTCCAGTTTCCTTTAAAATGAGACCATATTGTCTACATAATTTAAGGGATGAAGAATGAATACTTAAAAAGAGGCTTTTTCTTCCAAGTGCCAGGTAGAGAGATCAGTGAACCCCTTCAGGGTGTTGCCCTCTGGCCCACTGCTCCAGAGCAGCCCAGCGAGGGATAGAGCCCCAGCTCCTTGGGAAATTCCGTTTCCTGTATTCTCCGGTGGGAGAGATCCAGGAGCATGAATAGCTGAAAGACACACTTATTCAGCATTCATCTCAAGTGTAACCTTTTGGCTAACTTGGCAAAGGAAAAAAAAAACAACCCTACATTATTTAAAATAAAAAAGCTCAAAACAAAATCGAGAAAACGGATGTTTTGCCCCGTTTTGCTGAGGGAACCAACGTTCCTCAGCTCCGAGGTGGGGGGTGGGGGGGAAGGGGGCTTGTATCTGCTGACACTATGGTCGCAGGGAGGTGAGGGAAACTCGGGGGACACATTTTTCTTCATTTTTATTTTTCTCTACATAAGGCGCAGGAATAAGACAGGGGAAAGCACAAAACAAATCTAGTCATGGCCGTCGTGGGATAATTGGTGATAAAGTGCAGGTACATCTTATTTTCATTCTATCAAGTCGCTTTCTAATTGGGTGTCCTTGAGCTCAGTTGCTAGCTTCTTCGCTCTCTTTTCTTGTTAAGATCCTCATTCAGGGGCAGGGCAAGCCTACCCAGGAGAGTGATCAAATGCACAGGCAAGTGTATTTTAGCATTATCAGCTTATTACATTTTTCTTTTTTTGTCGTTTCCTGCTGTGTGATGGGAAGTGCTGATTTCAGACCAATTTTGCGAACACAGAACTCCGCGTCTGTGAGAGCCCTGAAGTTCTTTCTTTGATAATTAGTCTCCCGCTCTGGTCAGAGCCATTAAAACTCAGTATAAATTGCCAACACTTGTGGCTGTGACATGTGGAGTACCCGCCCTTGGGAGCTTCCACAGTTGCTTCTGAATTGTTGTTTTACCTTAGGTTTACTAAAATCATCTGGACTTGTTAGAACACAAGTCTCAGAGTGTGAGATGCCGCTGACGCTGTGGAGGTGTTGCTGGAATCGGGAGCCAGGAGGGCTGAGGAATCTGCACATCTGGGAATCTGCACATCCAATTTCAGATTTGGGTGTGAAAAGGCTCCTGACAGCTAAGACACTGAAGACTTGCTGCTCCATGCAGCCATGTCCGGGGTAGAATAGTACTTTGGGAGATGATCGGCCTTGTTGAATCTGATTATACAGATGTGTTGGAACACAGTCTAAGAAAGGAGTCATATGAGGAGAATTCTGAGTTCGTCTGAGAAAACTCCAAGGAGTGGGAATGGGGTTGGGGGAGAGTCTTTCGACCTCAGTTTCTTCAAAATATGGAAATGTTCTAGGAATGTGTTTTCACGCCCCTCCCAGGTGTAGTGGAGAGAGTTTACTTCAGATCATTTATTACAGCTGGTTATTGTCATTTCTTTTACACGCCTCTCTGGAAACGATGTGTTATTGCCGTGTGCGGCTGGTCCTTGTGACTGTACGCTTTATTCGGGTGGCTCTTCCTAACCCTCAGAGCACAAAATGTGTAAATCATCTGAGGCCCTGAATTAAGTTGTCTGTTTGATGAGGGTTTAGTTGGCCTCCTTTTTAAGGTTCATTCTCCCAGGTCCCTTCGCCTCTAGAGCAGACTCGTCTTTCTGTGTTTTTGGGATGTGGTGGGAACTCTGGGAGGTAGGGCCTTGTAAATATTGTATGTTGTTCCCTATTTTTCCATCTCTCTTCCATGACTTTCTACCTCACCACAGGCCCAGAAATGACTGTCAAGTGACTATACTGTAGTCTCTGAAGCTTATAGGGGCAGTAAACCTTTCCTCCAAGGTTACTTTCTTTTCTTTTTTGTATTTTTATTTTTTTATATTAATTACAGTTTATTGACTTTGTATCCCAGCTCTAGCCCTCTCTCTCATTCCCTCCCAAGCCCTTCTCCAAGTCCAAGGATAGTGGAGGTCCTCCTCCCCTTCCCTCTGACCCTAGCCTATCAGGTTGTATCAGGACTGGCTGCATTGTCTTCCTCTGTGGCCTGGGAAGGCTGCTCCCCCCTTAGGGGGAGGTGGTCAAAGAGCCAGCTACTGAGCTCATGTCAGAGACTGTTCCTTACTAGGAACCCACTTGGACACTGAGCTGCCATGGGCTACATCTGAACAGGGGTTCTAGGTTATCTCCATGAATGGTCCTTGGTTGGAGTATCAGTCTCAGAAAAGACCCCTGTGCCCAGATTTTTCTTTGTTCTGTTGCTCTTCTTGTGGAGCTCCTGTCCCCTCCAGGTCTTTCTAACTCCCCCTTCTTTCATAAGATTCCCTGCACTCTGCTCAAAGTTTGGCTATGAGTCTCAGCCTCTGCTTTGATAGCCTGCTGGGTAGAGTCTTTCAGAGGCCCTCTGTGGTAGGTTCCTGTCCTGTTTCCCAAGGTTACTTTCAAGCAGGTATTTTTTTTTTGTCATAGAGACCCAAAGCTGACTAACACCCCAGGTCATGCAGAAACTGCTGGTCTGGGAAAATACCTCTCTAGTTATTGTTGGCTGTCCTGAGATTGAGGCTCAAAGAGGTATGTAAAAACCCCAGGGAAAATGGAGAAACCAGGCTTCCCTCATTAAATTAATACTTGTTAAATATAACAGGATACATATGTTTAAAGTTGACCTAGAATTTTATTAGTAACTATAAGACAACATTTTGTTTTCAATGTAATTTTTGTGATCCTACCCAGTGTAGTTTAACAAAATACCCTTTTTTTGTGTAGAATATTAATCTAATTGTGTTTTGTTGACTGTAAAGTTGAACGTCATTGACAATTGTGAAATAGTCCTAAGCAACTATTTTGAGAAAGAGAGAGAGATCTTAAAATAGAAAAGATGTTGACTGTAGCTGGGGTCAGGATCCAAGATGGCTGCCACTAGAGGACACTGTGCCTGAGGAGTAGGACAACAGAAACAACGCAGCGACCAGGAGACTGAACTCTGGGACCTAAAAAGCCAGCACCTGTGATTGCCAGGTGAGCAGAACTCCCACGGTGAGAAAACCAAGTGGGAAAACCCTAGGGACACCCAGTTATTCCCCGCAAAAACCTCTGGGTGACCAGCGGCGCACAGCTCTGATCGGAACGAGCAGCCGCTGCGCTGGGTGCCCGCACCCGCCATAATAGACTGGATCACACAGTCTCGCGGGCAG
>CM053750.1:13111173-13129962 GCA_028658305.1 Pachyuromys duprasi
AAGTGTAGCAAATATCTTTTTTAAATGATTCTTAGGACACAACCCTTAGCCTAGTTCTGCCATTGTAATGAATTTCTGTTTTGTCTCCCTCTATAGTGGTCCTGCTGTCTTCCCAGAGTTTATCATTGATCTGTTTGACTCTCCTCACTGTTCATTTTTAATATTTCATGAACATTAGTTTCGTAATAATTTTAACTTCTTTGTAGCAGTTTTTCTGGTAAGGATTTCATAAATTTCATTCAAAAAGATTCCTTTCCTCTCTGCCTCTTGTTCCTTTGTGTCGTGGTGTCTTACATAGAACCTGGGACCACTCCCTCTTCATTACTCATATTTAGGTGTGTGCATCCTTCCAGTCCCTCAGAGATGATGTGTGTTCCAGGCCATCACTTTTCTCTGGCTCTAGAAGACAACCATAGGACAGAATTATTGTAAACCATTGTGGTTTCTAGTTTCTAGCCAACAGACACAGGCTGCTCTGGATATATCATCATCCATACCATCTCAGCAGCAGACAGGCCATAAGCAGCACTCCTTAACATTTGCAACGTTGCTTCCTCAGCTTTTCTGTGAGGTCAGATACAGCCAGGAACCTTGCAGTAAGCCAATGTGTTGGCTTACAGAAAAGCATGCTTTTCCTGGCCTTCCTAAGAAGTGGTTGGTTTGTTCTAAGCATGTTGCTGCTTAAGGACACAGTTCTCAACCACCTACCTCTGAGACATCAACACACAAATGCATCTTCTCTGGGTCTTTCTAAACCCATAGTTGGTCTTTATTGCAGGGTCAGCCCTCTCCGGACATTATCATTTGAGAGTTAGTATATGGAGTTTGTCAAAGGTGAAGTCATTTTTTTAACCTCTCCCTCATTTATTCTGGAAAAATTTATGGAGAAAGGTAGAAGACATATCTTCAATCTCTTTAGTCAGCTATCTTAAATGAAAGTTCCATTATTTACAAAAGTGAGTTTTACAGTTAGAGAAGGAGCTGTCTCTGACTGCATTGCCTGCCTTTCGATCCCTTTCCCCGAGCTGGGCTGCCTTGTCTGGCCTCAGTTCGAGAGGATGTGCTTAGTCCTGCTCTGATTTGAGGTGCCAGGGTGGCTTGGTACCTATGGGGAAAATGGAGGGAGAGGGTAAGATGGTGGGACTGGGAAGAGAGGGGGGAGGGGGCTTCTATCAAGCTGTAAAGTGATTAAATAAATTAATTAATGGGAAAAAAACAAAAGTGAGTTTTAAAGTGAACGCTAATAGGTGTATAGGAGGAAAATGTCTTGTCAGGTCAACCTACATATCTGAAAATTAACAGCAAGATGGGAGGGCGATGATTTTGCCTCTGCCTGGTTAGTTGGGATCAGAAATCAACATGCAGACTCTGTGAGCACATGTTCCTGCCTCTCAGAAACTGTGCCTCAGTTTATCCTTGTCCATTGGTACCTTACAGTGTGGTCCAGCATCACTTGGGAGCCAGTTAGACATACTGTCTCAAGCCCCTCCCCCAACTTCAGATCCGGTGTGGAAATCTGCATTTCAGCAAAAACCCCAGATGGCTCACAGGCATATAAAACCTTAAAAACCGTACAAGTTCCACTTCTCATTCACCCAGTCAAACCAAGTTCCGTTGTTGCTCATATTCACACAACGGTCTCTTTTAATTCGCTTCAGACTCATGTCTACCTCCCCCTACTAAACTCCTGCCAAACTGCAAGATTATCCTCAACCAGTCAATAAGCCATCGCCGAACAGGCGCATGAATGTGTATGGTATTATAATTTCTATCTCAGAGCATTTTTAGTAGCACTCAGTACTTCCCCAACTAGCAGGCGAAGCCGTGTCCCCGTCAACCTGGACTCCATTTCCACTGCTCTAGTTGGCCCCGCTTCACCGCCCCTAGCCATGACTTTGAAACATGTCCCACCAGAAGTAAAGAAGGGAATAACAGCATTGCCAAAAACTCTTAAGAAATCTGACCACACCTTAATCCCCTACCATCGTACATCCCTGCAGACGACACAAAGAGATTCTCTTTCCTGACTGTCGTTTCAGAAAATATCGACGTGATGTCTTGGAAAGGGAAGACGCACCGTGCGGACGTGAGAGCGGTCACATCGCTCTGTCCCACACCCTACCGACAGAGGGCCATGTTGCAAGAGCCACATCCTGGTGAGGGGGCGGAGCTAGAGCAGGTGTGGCTGAAGACAGGTGTCACCAGTACCCCATGCTCAGGCTATGCTCAAGCCATGGAATTTCTCTTGTCAGTTGCCCTCCACCAGTAGCTAAATTTGCCATTCTCAGCCTTGCGGGTATTTTGATGAGCCAGGAATGCAAGGTGATCATTTAAAACTAGTTTCCCTATCTGGGTCATCCAACCCTCACTAAAACACAGTAAGTTTAAAATGAATGTTCGCAACGTTGAAACCGAACATGATAATTCTAAAAATACACACTTCCTCGCTGTGAAAGTCCTCTCTGGAAACTCAACCACAGATGCAAAGTAATGATTTCATCTTTTCAGGCCGCATCCTGGGAAGCAATTTTTTCCCAAGGCACAAGGTTCACCACACAGCAGGGAAGCAGCCAGACCGGTTAGCATGACTTCCGTGGATGCTCGGGAAACTGACCGTAGACAGTGAAGGAAAATTAGGCTATAGGAAGAACACATTCTCTCTGTGGGATGCTGGTCTGCAGCAGTCTAAACAGATGATGCTTGTTACCTCTTCTGATACATGCAGAGCACAAAGCGGTGGAAGAAGGAACTGTTACAGATTGTACCACATTGTACTCTATGATGTAATACACTAGAAATAAGAAATATACAAATGGCCACAGAGGCGGTCGAGGTGCCAGAGCTATGGCCTGCTAACATTACACACATTCAAGCATAGAAATATCACACTATGCTCCAGAAACAAGCATACTTTAAAGTTTAACAGTTTTTGAAAAATAGTAAAATCACTCAATGGAAAAAAAAAACTTCTCTGAAACATAAACTTACAAGAAGTTGTTTTCCTGAATGAACCTTCACTCTTTTTAGGTTTAGAATCCCTAACCCAAACACCAGAATCTAAAAGGCTTTAGAATATAAACTTGTCTGAGCATTAACATGACGATACGTGTAAGAAATTCACCATCTAACATCATGTATCATTATAGTCAGAGTCCACTTGCAGGCACACCAAAAATGTCATGGAAGATTAGCTTCAGGAAATGTGAAGGTGGAGAACATGTAACACATGAACTTCATATTTAAATGTAGGTTCGTGTGTGTTCATAAATTCCAAATATGAAATAGCAAACACTTGCAGTCAGAAGCATTTCAGAGAAGAGATGTCCTTGTATAGCCTGGAAAACAATTATACGCAGTTCCCCAACAACACCCTTCCTGGTCCTAGAATCCACTTTGAAATTCAGCGGGTTAATCACAAATGGCCAGCAAACCTGCATGAAGTTGTCTGCTTTTCCCAAATCCCTTTCCCTACCTTTTCTTTTTGAAGTCACTCCAAACACACACACATACACACATACACACACACACACACACACACACATTCATTCATACTAAAGCCAGAATAACCATCATGGTGTTCAGTCCATGAAAACTTTTACTTTTTCTTTTTACATTCTTGAAAAATTTTTACAATCTTGAAAATGCTTACTTTTCACTCAGTTTACTTTTTGTTAATGTTGTTAATCACATTTTATTGACTTGTAACCAACTAATGCATTTTCTAATTTTGATCATATTCACCCCCCCTACTTCTATTAACTCCTTCAGAGTCTAACTCCCAGGCCCCCTCCTGAAGTTGTGTCCAATTTCTTTAATAACTTACTGGTTTTAATTAGTTCTTACTACATGTGCGTGGTTGCAAGGCCATCCGCATGGTTGACCTACCTTGGTGCATACTCCTGAAAGAAACTGACTCTCACTCCTCTAAGAAGACATCAGCTGTTAACAGCTTCTCAGCTAGGGGGCAGAAGCTTGTGAGCTCTTCCACCCTCTGTGCTAGATACAATGTTGAGTGCTTTGAAATTGCTCAGGTCTTGTGCAAGCAACCATGGCTACTATGAACTCATGAGTGCAGCACTCCTGTCCTAGTCCTCTGCGAACTCTGCTCCTACAGTCTTCCCACCTATTCTTCTATTCCTCAGTGTTCCCTGAGCCTTGTGGGCAGAAATATGATCTAGATGCTCCATTTATGACCGAGGACCACACAGACATGTATTCTCTGCACTTTGACAAACTCTGAGAAGCTTCCCTGATGAGGGCTAAAAGCTGCAGTGATGTGTATGTATGGGGATTTGGGTTTGGAGGGCAGGTGGATATTAGGTCAGTTTAGCAAAAGCAAAACAACAGTAGTAGATTACTTCCTAGGACCTGTGAGCTCCCGAGTCAGGGGGGTTTGGCTTATGGTACAAGGCATGCACTTCTTTGACAGAATGCGTCTTCCATTCAGTTTATGTTTAAGATCTCATTCCTTCTTGATTCTCTTCTCACCTCCACAGGAACTCAACTAACACAGAAAATCAGAATTTGCTTGTGTGTAATCGTGTGGGCCCAAATCTCTACTGCTACTTGTGTATTTCAAGAAAACTTGAGTTTTCCGTTATCTTTATAGCAAAATTGTGGGAGGGAGGGGTATGACAATATTTTCTCCTCTCCCAAGACAATATGTGTATTTTCAGTAATTACTTCAGGCAAGTTCTCTTTCCCTATTTTCTAAAAATAGTAATTAGATCTGAAGACATGTTGCTCTAAAATATCCCATGAGACATTTTTGTTTGCTTCCCTTAGAAAATATGGCCCAGTTTGTGGCTGTTAAAGAACTGGAGAAAATATGATCATGGAGGAAACACAAAAATAGGAATGCCTCTGAGGCTCTTTGCATGGCTCAGAAGTCACAAACACATCCACACACCCTTTAGCAGGTCTCTTAGAGCATCTTTCTCTCTGCACACCCCAGTATCCCAACACATATGCATGTACCTGATGTGCACATGGTAAGTGAGCTTCCTCACCTTCTGGCTAAGAGTTGCCATGGAAAAACCGAGAGGCCCTCTCACTCTGAATCCTTCAAATGACCCTGTTCTCTCTTGCTGAATTTGGTCTCTTCCTGAATGATCTCCAGAACAATGGCTAACCGGCATTACATCAATATGTGCCTGTGTTTGAGTTTTTAAGTTCCTTATCCAGTATGCTTGAGTGCAGATGATGAAAGGCAATCCTGCAAAGGTATAGGATTGCCCAGGACCTCCATGTAGGCAGAGCTACATTGTGTACCTACATGCTACTTGATTTCTGGGAATTTATCTTCCACCAAGGTAGCCATTGCATGGAGACCCTTCTGTTTTATTTCTTGTCCCAGATGGTAAGGACATCTTCTGATGATTCTTAAACACCGTATGGAGTTCCTCAACCAGGCTTGGTAATAGGCCTGTGATCCATCCCAGTAATAAAGCACTGAAGCAGAAGCATCAAGAGTTAGAGGCCAGCATGAGTGAGACCTTGTTTTAACTTCTAATAAGGGGATAGAGTCTTAATATAGTGGCTTAACTTAACATAGCAAAGTGTGGTTACTTTTTCCACTTAAAATAGGCAGAGTTGCTGCCTTGGAAAGACTGATGGGCATTTATTGATTTCTTAGCCCAAAGCGAATTTCTGTTCTCAGCTAAGATGAACTTAGTCTGAGTTTGTTTTCTTCAAGAGAGCCCTCAAGATTTCAGACATTTTCTTCTGTTGTTTTCCCCCAAGTAATGCACTTTGGGCTATTTTCTAACAGAAAAACAAACTTCTGAGCTCCAGACTTTAAAATTATCTGTTCCTAAGTCTTCGGATTATTGTAATGAACAATTTTCCAGCTTCAAAGAAACATAAACATGTCTAATAATGGAGACAAATGTAAGATGCCCATCTCTTCCCAGTGTTTTGGAAATATGGTTGAACACTAATTCTTTGACAGTGCTGAGGACAGACCTCCCAAGACTGTCCCTGGCCACACCCATCAGACTGTTTATTGGCATCATTCATGCTTTATTGATTTAATCATAAGCTCTTTCTATTTCTCTTGCTTCCTCAAGGGCAGAAATGACTTTTAACCCCACCCCCAACCATATGCACAATAGTTAACAGAAAATAATGGATAAACAACATTTCTTATACTACGTAGCAGTTAAATTTTCTGAATTTTTTTTTACAGAACTTAATCTTCTGGTCCCAAAGAGAAACTTATATTGTCTTGCCCTGGCCTGATCACACCATTCGATGCTCAGTTTAGGGTAGGTGGAGAAGGCAGGATTCATTTGTGTGTGTTTTAAAGTACATGAAAGTGTGGATCCATTCCACGACGTGGAATTCCATGTTCTGTGCTTTAAAAAAAAAAAAGCTAATTCCACTTGGATGAACTATTTTCGCATTATGGGTACAGAAAATCCAAGTCCAGCAATCTGCAGGCTACCATTTACCTAATCCAGGAATACATACAAGAGCACGGGGGATCATAGAATACATTTGAGATCAAATCTCTCGTCTGGTCCTTGGCCTATCACAGTCTCAGAACACTGACTTACATTGTCCAACCTGGGTGCTTTGCCACAGAGTAGAGGGTTGTCACTCATAGAGTAGCTGACTCTCCTAGAGCCTCTGCCCCACCTCCAAGATGTTGAACACATACCTAACCCACAGGCACCACCCTCCAGGGCTGCAGTACCCTCACATCCTCCATCCGACATCTCTCGTGCACTTTATCTTTCTTCCAGTCCGGTTGTTCCAAAAACACAGACACGTGCAACAAAAGGCAAGGCACAACACATCTTTTCTGCACCCTCTAGCCATCCTCAGCAGAAAAAGATAGAGAATGAAGATAGAAAAAAAGAAAAGTTAAGAGAGTTTTCAAGGATTCCATGCCACCACAAAATGCTATTTTCAATGTTCACCATAACCACATTTAAAATTGTTCCATTAAGAGTATAAGAAAATTTTTTTCTTTCGTAAAGAATTAGGGCCAAGGAATAAGGAAGATGGGGACGGGAGGATTCTATTTTAGTGGTATGAAGTGCTGATCTGCTCCCACTTAACAATTCTCAAAATAACAAACTCTCTTCCTTTTCTGAAGTGAGAAACAGCCATGCTCACAGTAAACTTACCTTGTCTTCTTCTGCTTCAGTCCTGGAAACTTTCCTGACCTGGCCTACAAGTCACCATACTCAACCAGGCTGACTGAAAGAATTCAGAATTGTTTCACATATTTTGAGAGAGCTTCCATGCATAACACCTTGGGAGTTTTTCAAATGTATCAATCAGAGAGTTAGGCTTGGGAGGAGATTCAAGCCAGCACAAGAAGCCGTTCACCTTTGTGTCTGAATTCTTGAACGTCACAGCCATTCTGATGTCATCCTGCATTACCATAGCTCACCGGAATCTGCAAGTTTATACAATTTGGGAATTTTCTTAGCATGAAGTACATAAAACAGATTCTTAACCTCTAAACATAAAGGGCATTTTATGTTGTGTTTACTGTTTTCCATGGGAGCAAAGCAAGAAATCTAGCATGTCTGACACTTTTAAGAGATGAGTGTGTTTCATATTCTGAATCTAACTCAAATATCCAAAGTTCAAGAGAAATTGCTTAAGAGGAAGTGGCTTCAATGTATTTTCATATTTCAGATAATGGGGTTTAATATGTAACATGATAGAGTATATATATATGCAATGTATAACTGTTAGAACTTTAATAACTTAGTGAACGTTTCAAGTGGACATATTTTAAGATCTAAGGTAAAAAAAAGTTGTGAGATTTTATTTTTGCTTTAATTTTTTTCCTGTTGTTTGCTTTAAACATCACTTCTTCATTCACTGTCTTCAAGGAAGGGTGAGTAGAAGTAGAAAGCAGACTAGGCCTGCCTGCTGTCTTGGCATTCATTTCTGGAGAGTTGTGTGTAAGAACTAAAACTCGAAAGGTTACAAAACGTCTTCAGACAAACAAGAAAGGAAATGTCTCAGGCCACTGTACATCCATCTGGAGAGAGAAGAGTTCCCTGGGACAGAAGAGAGCAAAGATGGGAAAATGGAGGCACTCTGCATCCCCTATCAAGGCACAGAAACAGAAAACCTCAAAGACACAGCCCCAGACATGGGGTACGCACACAGTGGGAAGAGCCACCCACCATAGACATGCTATGAGTAGGAAAATCAGGAATGGCTAGGCAGTAGCATATGAGAACTGAGGACCAGGATCAGAGGGGCAGCTGGTCATCTCACAGACACCTACCGCAGAGAATCACACACGGGTCATGACCAACATCGGATGCTTGTCAAGCAGTTGGACTCAAGGTGTAGAATTAGAGAAAGGTGGAGACAAGTCTGACTGAGAATATTTCTATGTCAGTGGAATGGGGGGTTAGCAATAGCGAAAGTTTTTCAGGGGCAATATTTGTGTACTGCAATTTATACCCACTAGGAAGGAAATATTTAGTTGTCACAGTATTTTCCCCCAATTAAATAAAGAAATAAAATGGATATTACCAAGAGCCTGTCTATTCAATCACAGTGCTATTCAATCACAATGTCCACCACATCAGAAAACTTACTACCTGGCAAGTAATTACACAAACACATAAAAAAATCAAAATGCTCTTCTATATGATGAAGTATATCAGGAACAATAGTTTTGACTTGTTTCAGCATGTTTTTCATACAGGTTTGTAGCCAGTATGTCATTTGGGGTCAAAGCAGCCTTGCATGCAGTAGAAGATCACATGTCTTATCAGAGTCAAGCTAGATGGAGAGGCCGCAACCCCAAAGAGGCCATCATGCTTGCAAAGCAATGCTCCCAAAGTTGACCAATGGCCTCATAGTACTTAACCCTCAGCATTCCAAATCTGCCTGCAAAGCAGGATAAGAAATTTGTCTTGCTGTCTCTAGCATTCTTTTCCTCTGACTCCTCTGGTGTAGCCACAGGCATGTGTGGTAGACAGAAAGACACCCACCCTACTGAGACTTTAAGCAGCACTCAGAAAGTGAGCCTTCATTGAAAACCTCCCCCGATCAACTGACTCCTGTGCACTCTGATGGCCAGCTCCCATGTCTCGTACAAGTACGGCAGGGTACAATCCTGCTCAGAAGCCCTGAACTGCACAGTTTGTCAGACCTCTCTGCTATCCAGTGGATTGAAACTAAGCTCTCTGCAGAGCTCTGAATCTAACCAGGTGTGGTTGCAATGAAGCCTAACCAACACCAGCCTGGACTGCGTAGCAAGACCCTGACTCCAAAATATAAGTAAGTAAAATAAGACATCCAAATTCATTGGTACAAATTGGTAGTTGCTCTCTACGTGTTATATTTTCCCTGGTCATGTTAAATATGAAGGGCCAGCCTCTGACTGATAAGGAGTCAGTATCACTGAAAACATGGGGTTATAGGTTCATGTTAGTTATGTCCTTGAACTCAAGCAATTCTGAGTTCCTTATTAGTGAAAAAAGGCATGTATATCAGAGTTCTCCAGAGAAGAAAAGAGAGGATGTGTTTCTGTATGTATAGGTACATGTATATATAATGAACGAGAAGGGAGGACATTTTAAAATTTGGCTCAAAAAATTGAGAGGAACTGGACAGTTTGAAATCAGTAACAGGCTGAAAACTCATACTAGTTAAAATTTCAGTCTTGATCCTGAAAATCAGGCCAGAAATGGGTTGAGAGCCATACACATTAGCCAGGCTAATCACGTTTCCTCCAAATCAACTGATTATAGATTCATTGCAACATTTTGATCAGTATTTTATAAAATCACTTGGCAGAGAATTGTTTTAGCTGTCCTGAGACCAGCAGAAGCAGCTCCCCTAGGCCCATGGGAGCATACAGAGACTGAAGCAGCAACCAAAGAACATGCATGGACTGGACCTAGGCCCCCTACACATGTGTAACTGATGGGCAGCTTGGTCTTCATGTGGCTCCCCTAGCAAATGGAGAGAGGGCTGTCTCTGACATTGACTCTGTTACCTACTTTTGCATCACTTTCCCCTAGCTGGGCTACCTTGCCTGGTCTCAGTGGAAGAGGATGCACTTAGTCCAGATGCAGGCTGTATTGGTTTGTAGGGGGGCTCCCTTTTCTGAGGAGATGGGGAAGGGGAATAGAAAAAAAGAGGGTGGGAAGGTAGGACCAGGAGGAGATGAGGGAGGAGGCTGCAATCGGGATGTGAAGTGGACAAATAATTGTTTTTAATCACCAGGCACTGTAACCTTATAATACCTTGACACTGAAACTAACCATCACAAGATACTAACAACCTCTTTATGTTATGCACTAGCAACGCAATTAATTACAGTAGCACATGTGCTTACATTTAATACATTTATGTTGCAAAAATATGTGCTGCAATTGGGGAGGGGGGTATCAGTGGCCACGGTGCTTGACTATCAAGGCCACAATGGCAATCTCAAAGAAGATGGGTAGATGAATTTCACTGAGTTGCTTTGCGACAAAATTGGACAAGATTCTGTATGTCTCAAGTAATTCCAGAAGGATCTCTCTCCCCCTTTTTTTATAGCTACAATGCTTATTTTGTCAAAAACCAATCATAAAATGTAATAGTGTAGAGCAGCTAATTTTTCATTTCACTATACTTCTCTCCAAGGTCTCTATCAAAACAGGAGTGGAACCCTGATATGTTGAATGAAAACAACCCATTATGTTTAAATGGAACCAGCCGTCATATACCCACAAGTAACTCTGAGTCTTCCTTACCAATAGGACTAGGCCTCTTTCTCTCCATTTGCCCAAGGGGAACAGAATTCCCTTGAAAAACAAAAACCATGCCTGTGATATCATACAAGGGAGTTGGTTTGGGAAGGGGCATCACACATTCTCTTTAAGACCATCCACAAATGTAGCTATCTTTTGTAGCCAGTTGGACATGCTCCAGAGACTCAGATACATAATATACATAGGGGGAAAATGTATTCATCACATGCATCTCGAGAGTTACTATAAATGTTGACAGAAAGCTGGGGGGGGGGGTGTTGGTGGAATTAGACTCAGGGCACGTTAAAACAAAGTTAAAGCAAGGCTAAACGACTGGACTATGACACTAGGTTGCACAGATTTATCAATTAGGTATATTTCTTAGAGATTCTGGATTTAATGTGCTAGCTTACTCATCTACTAGAGTCTTACAGCTATGGGATTGGTTTGTTAAATAATCATCCATAGACTGTAAAAACTTAGAAAAGTAGAAATGGTGGGAAAGAGTTATAGATGATCTACATACCTAAATGCCCAATTATATACCTCCAGAACACCTACATATACCATTTATTGTTCATTCATTAGGATAGACTCTTCCTTATACCACATGCTCATTTTCAGTTTCTCAAATAACAAATGTCTTATAAACTCAACCCAAGGAAATTCTTAACATTCCAAACATCATTTTGTGCTATGCAAGACACAAGTCTCCTAAATCATAATTATTTTTCATAGAGGGCCTAGGGAGAAAGCTCAGTAGTAAAGAACGCTTGCTGCTCTTGCAGAGGACCAGAGCACCCATGCCAGCTAGCTGTAACTGTATCCCCCTGTACTGCTAGCTCCAAGGGATCCGATGCCTTTCTCTGGTTTCATGGACATTCTCACACATGCATATACTCACAGACAGAGACACACACATACATAAAAATAAATTGTTTAAAAACGTCTTCATGGATGTCTTAGGTTACTAAGGCTGCTATAAAACACCAAGACCAAGAGAAACGTGGGAGGAAAGTTTATTTCGGCTTCCAGTTTCAGGTCACAGTCTATATCACTGAGGGAAGTCTGGGCAGGGACTCAAGCAGAAGCCAGGGAAGAATGCTGCTCATCAGCTTGCTTCCCATGGCTTGCTCAGCCTGCTTTCTTATACCAGACTGTGTCTCAGGGGTGGCCTGACCCCCACTGGTCTGGATCCTCCCACATCAGTCACTAATCAAGAAAATAACATATGCTTGCAGCGGTTTTAAATGCCAACTTGTTGCAATCTGGAACCACCTAGAAAGACAGTCTCAGTTGAGGGATTCCCTAGACCAGATTGGACGGTAAGCCTGTCCAGGGATAATTGTAGCCACACTGAATGTGGCCAGCACCATTTCAGGTGGGTGACAAAAACTAGCTGAGCACAAGCATGCATGCAGTGGGTATGTATATTTCTCTCGGCTTTTGAACGTGGATCTGATTGTGAGTAGCTACTTGTATCCCTGCCTTGACATCCCCAAAACGACAGACTGGAATTGTAAACTAAATAAACTTCTTTATCCCCTCAAAAAAAAGAGGAAGGAAGATAGGGAGGAAGGGAGGAAGGGAGGAAGGAAAGAAGAAAGGAAGAAAGGAAGAAGCAAGAATTCACCCCTACAGACTTGCCTACATGACAATCTGATGTAGGCATTTCCTAAGTTGAGTTCCTGTCTCCAAATTAGTCTACCTTGTGTCAAGTTGAAAAAAAAAAACTAGCCAGGAATCTTTATTTCATTGAAAACCTATGTATGTCCTCTTCCTTGGTTCATCCCTAGGAAAGTTACAGAGAGCTGTAGCCCCAGAGAGCAGAGCAACAAAAGCTACAACAGTGTGAAATCACAGAAGACTCTGAGGTCTTGTCAAAGCCCTGGAAGCCATTGTAATCATTGTCCTCAAGACCTACATTCTTCCCAGTGGATGCAGAAATACTTTACTGTGCATTTTAGTATTCAATTTAGCACTCTTGAAGTTAGTCATAACTTACTAGTTAATACTCCTTTTTATTAACTCTTCCCTGTCAAGTTATTGTGGTGATTCTGTCCCCTCGCTGGACAGTGATTGATAACAGAATCCTTTGGGAAGCAATCCTCCTTAAAAAGTTCAAATTTGTTCTACAAATTTGTCTCACAAGTGCATTGCTAATATTAACAAGTTATAGAACTTGTTAACATTATAGAACCTCACAGAACTTCCCATAAAGTAGGTGGTTAGTAACAACGGTTCACGAAATTTTTGCCAAAAATTATCATTATAAAATGTGCACTTGGGGGGCTGGAGGGATGGCTCACTGGTAAAGAGCACTATCTGCTCTTCCCCAGAGATCCCGAGTTCAATTCCCAGCAACCACATGGTGGCTCACAACCACCTGTAATGCGATCTGATGCCTTCTTCTGGCATGCAGGTGTACCCCAGGTACAGCACTCATATACATATAAATAAATAAGTCTTAAAATATGCGTTTTATGAGGTAGTCACTGAGTGTGAACCTTCATATGTGGCCAGTGAGGCTATAAAACAGTCTGAAACTTGCTCAAAACTTTAAGCATAGAGCTGCCCTATCACCCTGAAATATACACACCCACACACAAGAAGTGTGCAAATACAAGCCACACAAAAATTTACTCATAAATGTTTACAGCAGCATTATTCATAGACAAAGACTGAAAGAACACTCAAGCAGATACATAAAATGTAGCTGTGTGCATACAATGAAATGTTCAGCAATAGAAAGATGAACCTTGAAAACCTTCTGTTAAAGAAACCAAAACTATCACAAAAGACCACATTTTGCTGACATTCACTTACATGGATGTCAAGAGCAGGCAGGTCTACAGAAAGTTGGCAGGTGGCTGCCTAAGGCTGGAGACAAAGAGAGGGGAGGAGAAAGAGTAGAAATAAGAGAGTGCTTCCAATGGGTAAAGAGTCCCTTTTTGAGTGACACATGTTCTATAGTAGTGATGTTTGCACAATGCTATGAGTATACTAAGTGAGTGAATGTATACTGTAAACATATATAAATGTATGTGTATCATAAGTCCATAAAATTGTTTTTAAAAGGTGGTTTTCTAAAAGATTTTATTTACTTATTTAATGTATATATGAGTGCTCTATCTGCATGTATGCCTACAAGCCAGAAGAGAGTATCAGATCTCAATGTAGACTGCCTATAAGGCACCATATGGTTGATAGGAATTGAACTCAGGACCTCTGGTAGAGCAGACAGTGCTCTTAACTTGCTGATCCATCTCTCCAGCCCCCTAAAAGGTGATTTTTATTCTTCCTTGAGTTCCAGTTTCCAACTGGTGCTTAAACCCAACCAAGAGTTAGCCCAATAGGTCACAAAAACCTTTACTGAAAAAAAAATTGCTGCATGTTTATTTCATCTGCATTGTATTTGCTTTTAATAAAATTTGTTTAGAGAAACATTTGAGAGATTAGTGGACCATTTTTCTCAGATGCTCTGTAACAGGCTAGCTAACTGTTATATGAGAGTGCCTGCAGGGTATTCCTTGTTCAGTGTGATTTAATGTACAATGATTATAAAACAATGGTAAAGGCAAGCTCATGGAAGGTCATAAGCAGCAATGCATGATGGGAAATGTCAAGGGCTGTCCCGATTCTCTGCCCGGGAAATGGAGGCCTGAGCTCTCCAGCATCCTTCCTCTCCCCTGGCCTTTATCCTCCGTGGTAAAAAGAGAGTGCTGAAGCAGGCGGTCTCAGCGGGTTTTTGAGATACCCTCCTCTGCGAACCTGAGGCGCCATAGGGCGTGTGTTAATATCCTTCCATCAAGTGCAAGGAGTAAAGGTAAGCGTGGCAGAGATCTAAGCAAATTTTGCATATGGGAATACATTTTTTAAGCTGAGTGCTGAAGTCTGATGGTTAATGCCATCAGATATGTCCAGGTGCACAAGCCGTTGCCAGCATCACCATTCTTTAGGAAAGTAGCCAAATAAAACCAGAGGCCAGAAGGGAGTCAAACAAGAGTGGGCCGTTCAAAACGAGCACCTTTGTGGGAGGTCATATCATTATTATTACATATCATCATTATTGTTATTATTGATACATATACATAAGTACATGTATCACCATTTTTTACTAAGAATAGTAAGAACCATTCTATTTTACTATGGGCTTCTGTACAGCTACTACTATTGAGGGAAAAAAAACAGCAACCTGAAAATAATTAAATCCTGTATACGCTCTTTTCCACATTGCTCATCTATTCTTTTGGTCCCCGAGGACATCGTGAAGTATTGCAGCTTAGGAGAAACGCACAGGCTTCCTTCTTCATCCTTCTTTTGGATGCGATGAGAGTCCCCAGAGGGGTTTTCCATCACGACTCCAAGCGTACATGTTAAATCTAATTCTAATTGCTACTTACATTAGCTAATCTCACATTTAAATCACAGTGATGACATTTTATCGAGGCTGAGGAAATTGCTTAAGCAATTTCTGTTTACTTGAATGAATTGTAGTCTAGATGCTAGGCGGGGATTTAAGCCTGAATTGTAGTCTCGGAAATTTCACCTCATTTATTTCACATTGTATGTAAAATGGGTAGGTAGTTAAAATCAGATAAAAATCGTTGGTTTTTATCTGAATAATATAAAAAATAAATTGTATTAAATGAATACAATAAATCCTAATATATTTAAATATATTACTATGGAATTACTATAAATGTATTTATAGAATATTTATTTGAGGAAGAGCATTTTAGATGCTATTAGATGTAGATATAAAATAATAAATACAGTAAATACCTTTATTTTTTTAAGACAGGGTTTCTCTGTGTAACCGTGGCAGTCCTGGACTCACTTTGTAGAACAGGGTAGCCTTGAACTCACAGAGATCTGCCTGCATCTGCCTCATGAGTTCTGGAGTTACAGGAATTGCACCACCGTGCTGAGCAAGTGAATACTTTTTTAAATTGAAAAAAAATTCAAGAAAATGCATACTTCCAGAAAGTGATTAACGACTACAACTACTTAAAACTAAACTAATAAACAACAAAATATTTTCTCTGATTAACTGCTGGACACAGTCTAGAAGCCTTTTTCCCTGTAGTTGTAACTGAATGCTCTTTGATCACCATGTCAAATGACAGTGATGTTTTTCTCCAAAATATCTAATTAGAAAGCCTTTCTTTTGTTTGTTCTATGTTCTACTTAATTTTCAGTAAACAATATAGGGTCATGACTGTGAAAACATCATTAAACATCATTTAATGAAGTAAGTCTCATCATCACAAGTTCTAACAAAAGATGACAAGTAATTATCAAAATAAATGACTTGGTAGAAATTCAGCTATGACTGGTCTTTGGCTTTTCTGTTGACTTCACAAATTAAGCTTTCTCTTCTCTGTCATATCTTTAAGACAAAAGTTAATATAACTTTATTGTTAGATGTGGGATATTGAATCTTTTATAGAATAATGCTTCTCAAAATTTCTGCTATACGGTAACATTTATAGTATTTTTTAAATTTAATTTTCTAGAATTCCATTCATAAGTATTATGTTTACATTATTCCCATCCTTTCTTCCTGCACCTCCAATTGCTCCTCAGAGTCATGACCACTTAATCATTGGTGGATATATATGCATATATGTATACAAACACACACAACCTACTGAGTACATTTAGTGCTACTCTTATGCACAGGTGTTCAAGGCTGATCACTTTGGATTGGCGATTCTATCAGGGGGCTCATCCCTGGAGGATACATCAGCCATTGATTGCCTGTATCTTTTCATTTAAGAGTTGCATTTTCTTTCTTCCTTCTGTTTTTGTTCCAAGTCCTGTTAGAGGAAGTTTCATTCCTCATAAAAGCTTGTCTTCTGTCTTCAACTTTACAATGATTCACCTTAGCCATCTTGATCCCTGCTCCTAGCTTCGTAGTTTTCAACATCAGCTCTTTCAACACTCCATGGAAGTATAGAGTATTGATGTTTTGAAGCTTCTGCTAGTTTTTTGATGGTGTGTCCACCGTTTTGTGCTATGAATACCATAATCATTGCATGTGCAGGTTTGTGTTTGAGTTCCTGTTTTCAATTTGTTTGGACACATAACTGGAAAATAAAGTTACTATGTTTACTTCTCGAGGGATTCCCAGAGAATTTTATAGCTTAAGCCTTGCATCTTTTTAAATGGCCATGGAGGAAGAAGATTATTGGGGGAGAAGGTATCAAAGCAAGTGGGAGATGGGAAAATGGAATATTCTAGATCAGTTCCACAATGGTTCTCAATACTGGCTGCCTGTGCAACCACCCAGGTAACTATCCAAATGACAGTAAAATATTTTAAGAGAACTTGGTCAAAATAAAGTCTTGGAATGTACAAACATTTTCCCCAACCACTGTAGTATAATTGTACACTGTCGTATAATTACATCACCCATGCAACGTTCCCTTGCAGTCTTTGCTCTCACAGAGTCAACCCCTATCTTGTATATATTATCTAATCTGGCTTTGGGAAGACCAGATGAGAAAGTTTTACTTTGAGCCATTTGAATGGCACAATTAACATGTCATAAATCTTTTAAATCAAAACAATAGTCATATCAGGAAACATAATTTTACTATGTCTCCAATAAAACACCATAGTAAGATGCAGCATTATCAAAGTTCCATAAGATTAAAAAGAAAAACACCTCAGTTGATGTACATATAAAGTAAAAAGTGTGTTCATCGTTTTGAAATAAAAAGATGACTATCTGAAATTTTAGGATACAAGGTCATTTAAGTAAAAATGAAAGTCGAACTTCCTCATGGCTGCTGCTATATACTGATGTAACAATGGAAAGGTTAGCCCTAGAAATAAAGAATAAATTAACAAGCCTGAAGATGGCCACAGGCTAAAGCAGTAAGATGAGAACATATGAATTTACGGGGACCTCATGACAGCTGAACACAGGAGGGCCTTTCCCAGGCTACAGTGTTGTCTATAAAAGTAAGCTATGTGAGTTGTTTTTTGGGGGGAGGAGGGATTGTTTTATTTTGTTTCATTTTGTATTGGGGGGTTGGTTTTTGTTTTGTTTCCTTTTTGAACCCAGGAATAAATGAAAAGGGAACAGCAAAGGCTATTATTATCAGATAATGGTAGACGTGCCTACAAACTTGGTTGCTTTAGCTTCTATAGTCCTGCCATTCAATCTTTTATTTCAAATATGAAAGAATCTGAAGTGCGTTAGAGAGTAGGTCCGTGAGAAAGCACTTACCTAGCACATGCAGAGCCTGGATTCAATCCCCAGCACCAGGACAAGATGACAAGAAAGGAAAGGAGCAGGGTAAAGAATGGCAAAGAAGAAGCTGAACCATGAAAACATTAGCTCTCACTTGTTCAATTTTTAAAAATATTAAAACTTCATCAAACGCACAGGTTAAAAATAAACAAAACAGAATATGTTTCAAGCTGCCTTGTAAGAAGGGTGCACATCGAGATTCTAATGCAGTCTCAAAGGAGCGTGTGTGGCCTGATAAACACGTCATCAGAGAACACAAAACATAAGTCAGACTGAAGCATTTCTCTCAAGGTGCACAAAGAAAAATCGCAAATTACTGTCAAAGAAAAGAGAATGCAGGAGATAAAGACGGAAATAAATTTAGAATAGAGTTACCAGTGAAACCCCATGCTGGCTCTTCACAGCCCATGAATAATTCGCCTAAATGACAGAGCTGAGATACAAGTCCAAGATGGACTCCCTAAGCCAAGCCCTTGGGCCTGAGTCTGAAGGACTACATATATCCTGAAAGGCGTGGGTATTAATAAAAGCAGCTCTGGCCATTTACACAGGATGTCCTAAAATGTAAGCGAAGCCTGCCCTATTCATTGAGTTCAACAGTGAGGTCCTTCTTGCTTTCACAACATACTTAGAACTCTTTTTGAAACTCACATCTTTTCTTTTTTTTTAATTAATTTATTTATTTTTATATCAATCACAGGTTAGGTACTTTGCATCCCAGGCATAGCCTCCTCCCTCATTCCCTCCCACCCTCCCACTCCCTCCCTCATCTCCCTCCTCCCCGCCCCCTCCAAGTCC
>CM053750.1:13130462-13148668 GCA_028658305.1 Pachyuromys duprasi
GGGCAGGAAGTAGATGAGGGAGGAAGGGGGAGATTGGGAGGGATTGAGGGAGGGGGCTACAGCTGGGATACAAAGTACATAACCTGTGATTAATATAAAATAAAAATGTTAAAATTAAAAAAATCAGTAGCCTTAATACAGGTAGACACCCAGGAGATGGTTTGGCACAATAAAGACCACATGGCCAAGAGGCTCGTGCTGATGTTCACATCGGAGAATAAGACAGCCAGGAAAAATCCCACTCAGAGCAGCAATAAGAAATGTTACAAGATAAATTATTATAGCTTGATACTGGTGTAGAGAGCTATACCAAGTCAAAGAGATACAGTTCACTTGGTTCTTGGAGTCCATACAGAAAAAAAAAACAAATGGTTGTTAGATATAAATTTTGCACACACAAATGCACAATTTTTGTGCATGGGAGGGGTTGAGAAACACTCAAGACATCTATCATGCAGGGTCTGGAAGATAGGAAGAGAGCAGTGCTATTGTCCTCATAGTTTCTTGTGTCATTTGCAGATTTTGTAACAAGACACACATGGTATATATTCACTCATATAGACATTTAATATAGGATGAACCTACTAAAATCTGTACACCTAAAGAAACTAATCAAGAGGAGGACTCTGGCTAAAATGTTCAATCCCCAACCAGAAAGGCAAAGCAGATGGACATCAGAGGAAGAAAAAAAAACAGGAAACAAGTTAGGAGCCTGTCACAGATGGCCTCTGAAAGGCTCTGCCCTACAGAATATCAAAGCAGATGCTGAGACTTAGGGCCAACTGTTGGGCAGAGTACATGGAATCTCACGAAAAATGTGGGAAATAGTAAGATAGGGAGAGGACAGGAGCTCCACAAGGAGAGCAACAGAACCAAAAAATCTGAGCACAAGGGTCTTTCCTGAGACTGATACTTTAACCAAGTATCATGCAAGGAGAAAACCTAGAACCCCGGCACAGATATAGCCTACGGCAGTTTAGTGTTCAAGTGGATTTCATAGTAATGGGAAGAGGGACTGCCTCTGACATGAACTGATTGGCCTGCTCTTTGATCACCTCACCTGGATGGAGGAGCAGCCTTACCAGGTCACAGAGGAAGACAATGCAGCCACTCCTGGTGAGAGCTGATAGACTAGCATCAGAAGGAAGGAAAGGAAGTCCTCCCCTATCAGTGGACTTGGGGAGGGGCATGCATGGAGAAGGGGGAAGGAAGGTGGGATTGGGAGGGGAGGAGGGAGGGGCTTATGGGGGGATACAAAGTGAATAAAGTGTAATTAATAAAAAATAAATAAAAAAGAAAAGACACCATTTTATATTTTGTAAATCCAGTTTAAAATATAAACAAAACGGGAAAAAAACCAAGAGACTGAGGGTGAGTGTAGAATGGTTTGCTTAGAGTACAGCAAGGGACCTGAATGCCTCGCTGCCTGCTTGGAAGCTCCCTGGATTGAAATACCTTGGGGAGGCTCTGGAGATAAAAGGCAGCGTGAACTTGCAGACTTTTCACCATTTCCCAAGGTTTGACCTCTGTGGCACTTTCTCTCTTCATGCCCATAGAGGGGGCAAGGGGGGTTTGGAGGTGGAAGATTTAACCATTTCTTTGCTCTAGGCTGAAGCTGATGGTTTCCTGATGAAATCAGAGGTGGCCAACCAATTTGCTGTTCCCACGAAGAGAATAGCCTTAAAAATACAGCTGCATAGAAGTTCTGTTCAAAAAGTATAGGAAAATATAGCCAACATCACTAATCATGAGGGAATTGCAGATCAGTACATACTAGTTAGAATGACTAATACATAAAACAGGTAAGCGATGACAAATATTGGCAAGGATACAGAGAAAAGTGGATGTTTGTGTGTTGTTGATGGGACGGTGGGTTGGCTCAGCCATCCTGGAAGGTAGGGAGAGAACAGTGGTATTGTCACTTGTTTCTTGTGTAATTTGCAGATTATGTAACCTTTGTGTTTCTTTACAAAAGCAATTCACTATTGCTATTCACTATTGCAATTTTGTAGCAATCATTTTTACTATGTATATATGACCTAAAACAGGTAACAACTTGAATATACCCAATAAAAATAAAATACTAAGTCCCTACCCCCTTTTGGAACTAGTCCCCCAACCCCCATCATATATAGGAACACTGAAGTTCCCTGGCCCACACCCAGTTCATTTGCCAGGTTTTTAGAATACTTTCTTCAGTGAAAACAGCTTGGTTTATTGGTTAGCACGGGCAGTATCACAGTATGTGTTTAACTTGTGTTTCAGAAGGCAAATACGGATGTGTTTACATTTCCCTTTACAAGTTTTCCCACTGGCAAAGCCTTTGACACGGAACAGGAGAAATGCTAAACAGAATAAATTCCAACCCCCGAGTTCCTTTTTGACAGACGCGTTTGGGAGAAATGTACGAAGGCTGAATCTCGGAAACCCGGGTCATCATCAAGCCTGGGCTGAAATTCCACTAAGAGCACAGGTCTGTAGCATGTCCAAAAGTCCCTGCGGGTGCTGGGAAGGAGTGAGAAGTACAGTGGATAGGACCCTACCTGACAAAATGCCCTATCACAGCCCCTGAATTGAAACCTAAACTGAGGACACTCAAGGGTTCACTCCTGCAGAAACAGGACTATGGCCTGGCTGCTGACTCCGGAGCACCCGGAGGATGCCAAAGTCTTAGGTACTCATAGAGACGTCCTGTTTGTTCTAACCACGAAGCAGAAACGATAAGGTCTCACTTCTAAAATGGGTGACGTCCTGATTATAAATAGAAATGTGTTCAAGTTAAAAAGAAATTGCAACTGGATTTCACTCTTAAACACACACACGTGCACACACATAAACACATGCGTGTATGTGTGATACACACACACATACACATATATCACACACACACACATACCTGTATGTGTGATATTTAGCCTCTACTAGGAAAAAGTACAGAAAAAAGAAATCCAACACAGTTAATTTACTGTGCATTATATATAGCAGCAGGAATGTTTCACCTCAAACAGTATTCTGCTTGCGCGCCTTTCGTGTTGAAACCTTAAAGCTGCTCCCATCACTGGATTTTCCCACGGCAAGTTATTTCAAGCCCGCGTGGTGGTGTCTCTCCTCTCCCCTGTATCTTCTCTTCATCAGCAAGGTTCGTGATCCTCTTCTCTGCCAATTAGATGTGTTTAAGGAAAAGTCCCTTGAGTCTTATTCTGTCCCTTCGTAAAAATAGGGGCGTGGAGTAAGCTGGGTGCTGGATCAGTTGGAGTATGTCAGGATTGGAATAAAGGGGTCACAGACTTAGAAATTAATCAGCAGATAAACATGACATTGAGAGTAACCTGAACCGGGCGAGCTGTTTCACCGCCCCTGAGGGATGGAGAGCTGTGGTGAGCAAGCATATTCAGTACTCACATTGTTACCACATGATCAGGGGAAGAAATATGTGTCTTTCAGGAGCTAAATAAAATTCTTTTCAAAGTTACCATTGCATCCAACATTTTTTTTTTCTTCACGGTACTAAATTTATTTCACAATTCCAAACAGCATTAGAGGAAGGCACAGGATTCTTGTGACTATTCAAATGCTGCAGCTTTTCCTTCGGATTTAAGCATTTCTGAGACACTCTCCAGTTCATCATATGACTGGGAGCATGTGGCCTTCCTCAGCCCAGGAAGCCATTTAGAACAAACTTACTTATCTGCTTTGCCCAGGCCAGGCTTACTTCCCTCTGTCTAAAATCCTCTCCTCTGACATCTGACGAGCTGGAGCCTCCTCACCTCCCTGCCAGGATGAATTGTTCCATCTGGACTGGAGAGCTTCAAGCAGCGTGGGATCTTCTTTATCCATAAGGTATGGATCAAAATACTGTTGACAGTGACCAGGTGGTAAGTGTGACAAT
This sequence comes from Pachyuromys duprasi, assembly GCA_028658305.1. Lineage (NCBI taxonomy): Eukaryota > Metazoa > Chordata > Mammalia > Rodentia > Muridae > Pachyuromys > Pachyuromys duprasi. Next base: position 13,134,352 of record CM053750.1, read on the forward strand.
GGAATAAAAATAGAAGTAACATTTTCTGATTAATGCTGGTGGCTAACGTTTGTTTTAAGCTCCTTTTATTTTTTTTTAAAGATTTCATTTCATTACCTTTGTAACTCTTGAGGGCAACCCTAGGATATGGGTGTAGAATTATCAATGCAGGTTTCCAGAAAGGGAAATCGAGGCTTGGAGAGGGTCCTAAAACTTATTCAAGGTAGTAGCTACTCGAGCAGGGATTTAATCCTAGGCTGTTGGACTTCCAATAATCCACACTTCTAAGCACTGCTCATACCCTTGTGTATTCCAATATTGCTATTATCTGCATCTGTCCCGCCTTTCTCATAAAAAAAGAAAAAAAATGGTTTTGTTTTCTCCTCTTCTTTTATAGCATGTGTGAACTATAAGGCAGGCTGGAGAGAGGCAGTAAATCATAAACCCCAAGGAAGAGCAAACCTTTCAAATAACTTCTAACCAGTATGATCATGTGATTTGTAACTGATCTGGTTATTTTAATTAGAATGCAATCTGACTCTTACCAGCTTAGTCAGAGGGCTATTTAGCAGGCCACGGCAGGATACCTAAGGTTTTTCATTATTACTGTTGTTGTTATTTATACTGTGCGCATGTACACATCTCTGTGTCTGTGATTGCTGGTACATACATACCTCAGTGTGCAGGGGCGTTGGTCCTCACTTCCCATCTGGCTGGAGACAAGGTGTCTTTGTTGGTTTTGCACAACATGAGTTTCCAGGAATTTCCAGAGGTTCCACTTGTCTCTGCCTGGCATCTCTTAGGGGCACTGGAATTACAGACCCTTGTGCAACTTTACCTGGGTTCTGGGTATTCAAACACTGTAACTCACTGAGCCACCTCTCCGTTCCATGTCTAAAGCCGAAAAGTTTTGCTCAAGTTTTTATCTTTACCACTTTCTGATTGTATTTTTGAGTACTTCAGTTGACTAGTAGGAATTCTGAATAAGAGCTCTGGGTCACCCTTTTAGACTTATGCTAAGAGCTGATAAGGACTTTGGAGGGATTCCCAGAAAGATAATCAGTATTCTAGGGTTGCCGTATTTGGATATATCACTTCGTTTTAATTTGTCTAGTGATCTTTGGTTTCCTATCTAATGCCAAAAAACAAGTGATTAGTTTTCCATAAAGAGTAGTTTACTGCTTAATTCTGGCCTTTATGATGGAAGACAGTTATCAACCAAATTACTGTCAGGCGCCCTTTCAAATTATCAGGTCAGTGTCTTATGCTAGTCCCACCAACCCTTTACATTTAGTTACTTGCTATTTCTAAAAGGGTTTATTTATTTTAGTTTATGTTTATGAGTATATACATGGATGTATGCAAGGGCCAGGAAAGGTCCCCTGCAGCTGGAGGTGCAGAGAGATATGAGCTGCTTATATGGGTGCTCAGAACCAAGTCCCACATCCCTGCAAGAACAGCCAGCGCTCTTATCCACTGAGCCACCCATCGAGTCCTCACTAACACTTTTAATGCAGTCAAGTGATTGATAAGCATGTCTTGATGATGGCACTATTGACACTTCTGGAGCATTAATTTTAGCTGCCTCCTTAGTTACATCCTCAATGTTGAGTAATTTTGAGGGGATGGGGAATTTTTAGTATAAATCTCCCTGAGACGTAAATACAGAGCATGCCAGCAGGTACCCACTCTTCTTCCCATCAAGGCACTGTTGTGCATTTCCTCTCTTCTCCCTGGGCCAGGAAGAAGCAGGATGGTGATGTCCCATTCCTTCCCCATCCATTGTCTCTCATTGAGAACACATGGACAATTTCTCCTTCTAGTTCTCTTTTGTCACCCTCTTGGCTTTCTTTCTTGGGAGTTACAAGTGAAGCTTTCCTATCTCTCGCTACAGACACCTGCTCACCACTCACTCCCTGCCTTTGCCCTGACCTAGGTAATGCAGAGAAAGCTTATCTTAAAAATGGGAATGGCATCACTGCCCCTGGGAAGCCCACAGAACCACCCTGAATAGAGTCCAACTCCAAGTGAGTGCCCCTGGCATGAGGTCTGACCCGTTTCTTTGTTTGAGCTCCAGGTTTCTTAGCTTCCGGTCTCTACCTCTTTAAGCATACTCTCCACAGAAAAGTTTGGCTTCTCTTCATGCCACGCTGGTTTTAATGTGCTAATTTATCTGGCAAAGAGAAAAGGAAACCTCCAGTAGCTTCTGAAGACTGAAAGTAAAATCGGATTTCTTATAAGGTCTTCTGTTATCTCACCCCAACCTTGGCTTGAATGCTTGCCCCTTTCTCCTAATGTAACTCCCCAGCAGATTGTAGCCACTTGGCCAACAAGTGCCCTCCTGGTTTTGATAAAGGCATCCAGAGGACATTCGGGGGACACGGCTTTACTGTTATCTAGCATGCTGCACATCTTGCAGACATAGCATGCGTTAGTATAGTTATTTTTCTAAATCTGTGTCACCTTGAAGTAAAAAATGAGTTTTCGTGTCTACATTCATAGAAGAGTGAGCACAGCAGGCCCAAGACTTGTCCTTTGGAGTGCTTGTTTACAAGATGGGGCTAGTAGCTAGGGACTTGTTTCCCGGAGTGCTCTCAGTCAACAGTTTGTACCTCTGTGGGTCACTGCGCATCAGCTCTTACACACCCGATTTCCTTCTGGGAGCCTTGGATTGCCTTAAAGTGCTAGCTAGGCAGAGGGTGTCTATGTGACTAGCTCCAAAGCCTGTGGCACTGATTTCTAAACAGCTGGGCTGAAACATCATATACAAGTCACTGCACTTACTGGCTGGGATCTATGTGATCTTTCACAGAAGAGCAGAACATCAAGAAGTTTGCACACAGGACCCTTCATACTCTGCCTGTGTTCTGGCCCATTAAGACCTGCTTACTACATCCCTGCAATGAATCAGCTAAGTCCAACCCTGAGTGAGTCCTTCTACTGAATGTACAAATGGAGGAGTAGTGAGGACATGATATCCCAAACAATTCTTAGAGTAGCTACCCAACACACACACACACACACACACACACACACATTTTGTGTGTGTGTGTATGCACATATTTGAGTTACAAAAGCTTCTTAAACAATATAAATAATAAACTTGCAGACTTTTTTTCTTTACTATTTCCTTTATATCTTGGCACCATTATGCTGCATCTAAATCAGGCCAATACCTGCCATGGACACAAACTTTGAGGTGTTCTTTTACTGCCCTAGTTCTGGTGTATGTGTGTGTGTGTGTGTGTGTGTGTGTGTGTGTGCGTGTGTGTTATGTGTGTATGTGTAAGACCAAGCTATATACTGTAACATATGTGGAGAGGCCCTGGGTTAGGCCTGTGCAGGTTCCCTGGTTGTTGGCTTAGTCTCTGTGAGCACCCTATGGGCCCAGATTAGTTGATTCTGTGGGTTTTCTTGTGTCCTTGACTACGATGACTCCCACAATCCTTCCTCCCATTCTTCTGAGGAATTCTCCAAGCTCTGCCTAATGTCTGGCTGTGGGTCTCTGCATCTGTTTCTGTTAGTTGCTGGGTAAAGTCTCTCTGATGACAATTGGGCTAGACACCAATCTATGAGCATAACAGAGTATCATTAGGAATCATTTCATCGACTTTCTTTTTCCCATTTGTGTTTGGTTCTCTCGGGGGGTCTCTGGGTTATTCAGCCTCTGGTTCCTGGCCTTCTAGGTAGTGTCAAGCATGGGCCCCCTCTCATGGCATGGGTCTCAAGATGGACAAGTCGTTGGCTGGCCAATTCCACAATTTCTGTGCCACCCAGCACATCTTGTAGGCAGGACAAATTGTAGGCTGAAGGTTTTGCGGCTGTGTTGTTGTCCCATTTGGGAGTCTCTGCATGCGCAATTCTTTCTGCCCACACCAGAGGGGGCTGATTCGCACATTCGACTTTCTGATCTCTGAAGCAAATGCAGGACCCTAAGGAGCAGAGCTCTTCTCTCATCCCTCCTGGGGCAGCTTTTCCACTAAGCTTGTCTTGCATCTCACAGCCTTGATTTCACTGGCCCGTTTATCTAGAGGTTCTGAGGAAGGACAAGTAATTAATTTTTCTCCTTTTGCGATTATTCGTTTCAGCTGCTGCTTTTTTAATCCCCTTTAGCTGCTGTTTTCTTGATTTCCCTAGAACTAATTAACATCAATAACAGATTATATTTTGCAAATACATTACCACTTACTAACAGAGAAATACCATCCATCATCCATTAACAAAAGAGGGCATACACTTGTCTAGTTAGCATTAGACTCTCAGAGTGCCAGGAGCTCACATTTGCTAACACCTAGCTTACAGTATGACTTGCCTGAGGTCACACACCTACTTGGTGGTATAATTGCCACGATCTGGCAATTGCTTCTATTATGTGTATAATTACTTTATTTGTATCCTGTGCCAATCTTTCTGGTACAGAATGTAAGTTTATTGAGTATAGGCATTTTTGACCTCTAATGGATAACATATTGCTTAGGGATGAAAAGATGTGTTGATAAAATGATTAGATGAGATATTAGTCAGGGTTTCCAGAGAAACAGAACACATGGGAATATATAGCTGTGCAAGAGAAGATTTATTGTGGGAATTCGCTCATGTGGTTATGGAGGTTGAGAATTCTCACAATATGTTGTCTGCAAGTTGAAGAGCCAGAAAAGCTGCTGCTGACATCAAATCTAAGCCTGAAGGCCTGCAAACCAGGCGAGGGATTGTTATAACTCCCAACTGATGCCTCAGGCCTGAGAAACCAGAGGGCTGCTGGTTGAAGTCCTGAGGTGTGAAGGCCTAAGGACCAAGCACTTCAAAGTCCTAGGACAGGAGATGGGCACCACAGCGTCAGGTCCTCTGCTGTGAAGATGGACACTTCAGGTTGAGGTTCTCTTTCTCTTTGTTTACTCTGAGCCCCCAGTGAATGGAATGATGGTTTCTCTACTTCTTCAGCTGTGTTGATTTAAATGCTGATCTCTTCCAGACACACCTCATAGAAACACCTGAGTCTCTGAGTCTCCCTTAGCACTACTAATCTGATGTAGGAAATTGATCATTAGTACTGACAGTAATGACAAAGGAAAAATGACCCTCTAGGGTTTCTGCCTGGATCCACATCAAATTTTTTTCCATTTTATAATATACAATATGAACAAAACATTTTTATCAGTTATGAACACATATTAAGCATGACACATTCTGTTGGGCACTATATTAAATATGATTTATGGGGTGGTGGTGGTGGTGCATGCCTTTAGTTCCAGTACTCAGGAGGCAGCAGTAGGAAGAACTCTGAGTTTGAGGGCACAGAGAGAGTTCCAGGACAGCCAGGGCTACACAGAGAAGCCCTGTCTCAAACAAAAGAGAAAAACAACAACAAATCTACAACAAAAAAACTTTACTAGCTCAAATATGATGAAGACAAAGTACCTGTCCTGAAGATAGAGACCATAAAATAGATATCCTAGTGACTGTATCACAAGGTAGGACTTAAATGGTCTTAGGGAGATCGTATGTTGTTTTAAAGAAAATCTGAAAAGGGAAGTAAGCTCTATAGGTGAGATGATGTTCGGCTTCAATAGTGGAGAACCGGAATTCCAGAGGGAAAATGAGGAAGAGCAGGGAATAGGAGCATGAATCGCTTTTGGGAACCTACAAAATGCCTCACTCAGTTGTGGCCTATGAAGTGAAGTGTGTATGGGTGAGGGGCAAGGAACAAAGTACAATGAGAAGGTCAAGTTCTCAGGCAGTTTGGCCTGGTTCTTCAGCGTGAACGTTAGCAGTGATAAGGTTGTCTGACAGCAGATGAGCTAGGTTTAAGGGATGCCCAGAAGAGATTTTTTTAACAGCTCAACAACAAGGAAGGGGTGTCAGGTCAATCAGGGAGACAGTAGACATGGATGGTACAGTGTGACTGGACAAAACAACACAGAGATAACAAGGCTGAGCAGAACCAATGACAGGGCTACTACCCGTTACACACATTGTATACTTATTCCAGCCTATTCAAATTTTCCATGTACATATTCATGCCACTGAGGCCCTAGGGGAAAGGGCTTATCTATCTGCATAAAAGGCATGGCAGATGCTTTGTGAATGGCTGTTTCCAGAGTGATTACAAGTTAGCAGAGGCACCTGGATCATTGGAGGACCCAAGTGCTTCTTTCTGAATCTGTTGATGTGACCTAATTTTTTTTGGAAAGCATTTCAAAAAAAAATAAATTATGGAAAGAACTGGAGAGTGAGTACTGTTTGAGGTATAAGGAAAGGGATGCAGAAGAGTAGAAGTGATTAGGTTGGACACAGAAAGAATGCTGACACTGTATCCCTGCATTGAATTGGAAAGAAAAAAAATCTTCCTCACATCTATCAGGCAACATTGTGATGTGGAGCAAGTCCTCAAAGAATGGAAAGGACTGAGGTGGCAGTGTGGACTTGTTTGTTCTCAGAAGCCAAGAGCAAACCAGATATGATAGTGAAGGCCCATTGCATTAGCACTTGGGAGGCTGAGACAGGACGATTAGGAGTTCAAGTCCAGCCTGGATTTCATAGTAAGACCTCTCAAATACAAACAAACACAAGCAAACAAACAAACAAACACACAAACAACTTGAGAAAGGGAAGTAGCAGGAGTTGGTTGCCGTAGAGCAAGGCTGGCTTGTCTCCTGACTCAGTTGGTGGGTTCTGTCTTGACTCAGTTTTCCCTTTAGTGAAATAAGGATAATAATAGTCTTAATAAAGGTGCAATACAAGTATGCACACAACTCTCAGAGTAGAGCTTGAATACAGTAAGAACTTTATAAGCATTAATTCTTGGTCTTATTCAAGCCTACGAGGACCAACCACCTTATCTATATTATTAGCCCTTTTATTCCTTAGCAACTGTGTAAGGAGGTGTTATCTTCATCCCGCTAGAGAAAACTGAGGCACAGAGAGATTCTGCAACTCATCAGACCCCAATAGCTATTAAGAGATAAAGCTTACCCTCAGAGAAAGTCTTATGCCACTCATTTGGCCACAGGCTCATGCACTTTCCACTATAACATGTCATTCTTAAGTATACCGGGCAAGAACCACTTTCGAGGAAGTTAGAGATGATCAGTTAGGTACTAAGTGGTGTTGCAGGAAGGCAATGCTAGAAAGACAGCTGCTGCTAGGAAAATTCACCTGGCAGCCCCAGGAAAGAGCAGGCAGGGAGAGCAGGGGTGTGGGGAACCCAGCCCAAGGAGGCTGGGTATGCAAACCAGATTGGAGGATTGGCTGAATGTGTGGCTGATGAAAACCGGGTGGAAGTGATGGTCTATGAAGAAATGCAGCTAGCTGCACACACAGGACAAAACTCAGCATTTCCACTGGAGTCAAATCAAGCACTGTGCAGGAACAACAGGAAGTTGGAAAGGGGTATGGTCTTTGTTCCCTTCAAGAAGAATGCCCTCAATGGCACTACTGCTTTCCCTAGAGAACATCATCTTTAGGTACAGTGGCTGTTTGCCTTTGAGGGGACTCAGTGGGCTTCACTTTTCTGTCTGTCAGCCTTTATGGCAGAAGGTACATAAATACCCACCCCACCACCCCTAACCCTGCCCTGGCCTTGTGGTAGAATGTTTTCTGTGCACAATTTAAGGGGAGGTTTAGATCTACACCTTACTGGATTTCTTATTCATAACAATGTGGTGAGAATTTACATTTTCAAAGTTAGAAAAATCAGTTCCGTTGACTTCCTGCTTTCTGTTTCGGGGCTCTGAGTGTCACTTCCCATTCCCATTCTGTGTCCCAACAGAACACACAAAGCTGAAAATTCTTCTGGAGTTGATTTGCCATGGGGATAAAGTAAGTTCATGGTTTGGGGTTATCCATCCTACAGTTTGCTCTTCAGTTGCTTATTTATTTTTCTTTAATACTAGGAATGAAATGCATAAAACTTTTGCTTTTATCCTGTGGGTCCCAAGTTCTATCTAAGTCTATATAATGCATATTTCTGTGCACCTGGTTTCAAAACATGCTTCTCAGATTAAGATTGTGGCCAGATGTTGAGGTCTCAGTGGCTCCTCCCTTGGTCAGTTGTTAGGGCTATTATATATGAGCCATAACCTGTGGGTTTTCTGTCTAAAGCCACACTGTACCTGCCCATGGAAGGGGTAGGGTAGGGGTGCCTTCCAGTGTGTTTCTTCTCTAACCTGCCCGTGCTCACTTATTTTTTTCTATACAGTTTAAAATAACCTCCAGGTTCTTGATGTCATTTGTTTTCCTCATAGCACACTGAGAGGGGGATATTCTAATTTCCCCTTTATAGAAAGTGACACTGAGGTTTTAGTGACATTTCGTGACTTAGCCGAGATCACCCAGGTAATAACATCAGGGAGAGGGAGTTTCTAGTCTTCCATCTTCAGACAGCGTGTACTTTCTTCCCTTCATACGGCATGGATTTTCTGGTAAGAGGCTGGCAGGAAGCAAGGAAATAGCGGTTGGGCTGGGAAGCATGGGCAGATTCCTGTGCTGTTGAATTTGGTGCCCAGATGAATAAAACCAAATTGCCGTGCAGATTTTTTCAGTGTAGAAGCACCCCACCCCCTTTTGGGCACGGATTTGAGTGTGATGTGTCTTGAGGCAACCCATTAATTGCAGTTATGGAGACAAACCAAAGAGTTACGTGTGGGCCCAGCCATGTTGCGTGCTGTTTTTGGGTGACACACATGTTTTGCTGGAGGTCAGGGCACATGCATGTCACCTCAATCTTGGAAAGGCAAATGAAGATGGGGAGCCAGTTGTGAGCTGGTGTCAACATGTCTGGTTGGGAAAAAGAGATCAGAATTAGCCGCTTAGAGGAAGCCAGTGGTGGAACTCCATTTATTAGGCATCGGGGGATGGGGGTGTGGAAACCTTGGCTGCTGTTGTGTCTCACAAGTTTATGAAGTGAATGGCTCTGTCTGGACTCTGGAGAGAACCCTCAGATTCTAGAGCAGGCTTTAGGACCAGACAAACAATCATGTTGCTGTCCTGATGGACAGTAAACCTCAAGAGTCCTTCGGTGTTAGAATCCAGGACCAACAGGTACTTTCTCCACTGTCGGTGAGAAGTTCCCCACCCAGCAGTGGCTGCTCTTCCTGAATCAAGCCACTCCCTCCACAGCCCCAAAGCGGAAGTGGTAGGTGGGCGGTGAACTGGGTGTTGGATTGAGGCCACAATTCCCTGGCTGCTAGTCTCATTGCTGTTAGATCCTGACCTTTCTTTCTGGACTTACAAAAGAGTAGATGAAGGGGAAATTAAATATTAGGGAAAGGAGGGTTTGGCAAATACAAGCACGGCCGACAGAAGTCTCATTCTAGAGTGCGCATCATACAGAGGATTTTGAGATTTGGCGTCACCGAAGTTACAGCCCTTAAGAAGAGGATTAAACAAGGAAACTTAGATTTGGACTTGACTATGGTCTAGATGTAGAGGTTAGGATTCGTGTAACTGGCCAACGTAGGAGCAAACACTGATGGAAATTGAGTGCTTGGGACACCAACGACAACTTGGAGGTCAAGGATTAAAAAGCAGAAGAGGAAAGAAAAGACGTGTATTTGCAATGCTCAGAGGCAGAAAGGCATCATGGTGCAGCACTCACTCGGTGTGCGTGCACCTCTGCACACTGCCCCCAATAGCTATGCAATGTTTATTGTATCTTGTTATTTGTTTGCTTAAGATGGGTGGTGGAATGCTTATAAATGGAACGTTATTTTTAAAAACACAAGGGAATCTCACCACTTCACACTCTCATGGGAATTACCCTTTAAAAGCAAAGAATTTCTTAGGGAGTAGATGCTCTTTCAGTGGTTGGCTTTGAATCTCTGGATTTTAAAGAATTTTTATGAGGATAGTAGGGGCCAACATTTTACTCTTTTACTGATTCTGGAATGTTTTCTCTTTTTGAGACAAGGACCTACTCTATATGCCAGGCTGGCCTTGAATTTCCCAACCCTCCTGCCTCTGCCTCTAGAGTGCTGAGATTACAGGATGCACTAGAACACTTAGCTTTAGATTTTTTTTCCCCTGCTAAGTGTTTTAGTTGCAAAATTCATAACTGAAGTTAGTAACTGTTTCTCAGTTCTTTGTAAATTTCAGATATACTGAAAGCCAGGGATGCTGTTTTATTTGTAGAATTTAAAGAAAAGCACCAAGTTATTTTTCTTCAAGGCTCCATTCTTTTTCAGGACAAGGCTTGTCCAAAAGCACCTTTGGAGGTGGTTAGCAAAGGAAAAATCTTCCCAACAGAGGTACTCAGCCACTAAGTCTGGCTTTTGGAAAAAGGAATATTATTCTTTTGCTAAGTGGGACACTGTGAGCTCAGTCATGTACACCAGGAAAATAATTGGTGTGTTTTAGTTTGCCTTGTGCCAGATTTCATGCTTGTTGAAAGGTGATTGGCCTCAAACCAGCATATTTAAAGGTCAACTGGTTGTTCTGAAACTGGAGAATTTTAACTCTTTCATTCTCATGGGCTTTAGCCAAATGACCATGTCAGGAAGAGACAGAGCTCACTGGGTGTTAACTTTCGGAGCATTTTGTTCTTGATACATTTCCTGTGACATTCTCTGGGCTCCCTGTGGCTACAAAGGATCTGAAAAATGAGTTATCCGCTGGCTTTTCGTAAAGAGCAGGAGCTGCAGGGACCGGATTCTTTCATAGCTACGACATTCGGATGGGGCTCTAATGTGATTGTGGCCATCACATGGATGTCACAATGGGTTGGAAGTCCTATCCCTTTGTTAGGAGAGCTTCAAATTGTTTAGGAAGCAAAACAAAACTGGCCCTGTCTCTTTCTTCTTTGTTCTTACACCTTTGAGTACCTTTTCAGTTACTTAAATACTTTGGTGGAGAAACTCTCATCAAGTGTTCAATGTCAAATCCAGTTGTTTGACATTAGCTGTGGGGGTGATGGCTCACTGAGGGTGGGGTTTTCATTATTTTCCTTAACCCCATTGACTGGATACCTGGGATCAGCAGCTCTTACTGTTTATCTCCAGAATCTCTCTCATCTCTTTCTGCTAGGTTTCCCAAAATAAGGTTGAGGACTGGTCCATCTCAAATATGATGGCTGGGTTTTAGTCACCCAATGAAGCAGTTTCTTGTGCTTTGGGTTAGTGTCCTAGTGAGCTCTTAGACATTCACTGGCCAGCACTCTGCTATGAGGACTGGTTTGGAAGCTCCAAACACAGCATCTTCCTTGAGAAAAAAAATCTTTTGGAGGTGACTCAAAAATGCCATACAGTAGTCAACAGAAAAAGACAGGCGGATCTGAATTTCTCCATCTTGAGTGTGTGTTGTCTGTGCGTGTGTGGACCCTGGTGGTTCTAAACACGTTTTATTTTAATAAGCTGACAGTGAAGCATTCTCCCCTGTCTTTGTTACTTCATAATCTGTTCTTGGTTCCTGCTTTCCTTCCCACATTCCTCACAAGTTTCAGCTATTGACTCTGTGTTAGTTGCTTCAAAAAAAAAAAAAAATCCAGTGCCTCATTAACTTCAACTGAAAATGGTGTTGACATTACCCATGTGAGCATCATTGTGAAGAGCAGATGCTTGTGAAATTCCTTGCACAGAACCGATCTTCAGTAAATATTAACTCTCATTTAAAAATCATTTTCTTATAAATTTTACTTCTTTCCTTATTGCATACCATATATTTCACGCGGTGGCTTAAATAAAATGGCCCCTCTAGGCTAGGTTTGTAGGGAGTGGCACTATTAGAAGATATTGTCTTGTTGGCGTACGTGTGGTCTTCTTGGAGGAAGTGTGTCACTGAGGGTGGACTTTGAGGTTTCAAATGCTCTCTCTTCTTGCTGCCTGCTGATCCAGACCTAGCATTCTCAGCTCTTTCTCCAGAACCATGTCTGCCCGCAGCCCCGCATGCTTCCTGCCAAAACAAGGGACTAAACCTCTGAATCTGTGAGCCAGCCCCAATTAAATGTTTCCCTTTTTAAGAGTTGCCATGGTCATGGTGTTCCTTCACAGGAATAGAAACCCTCAATAAGACATTCGTCCTGCAAGGTTTCTTGGTGGGGTTGCACAAAACTATAAGTTTGGTTTACAGTTGGTTTCCTCATGCTTTAAAATTCAAGTTCTGTTGTTGTTGTTGTTGTTGTTTTCTCATAGAAAACCAGCTGAGACTGGTTGAAAGACATTTGGGGCTATGGAATATCCTGATCCAGATAGTAGAGAAAACTTTGGTCAAGGTGGTACCTGGGGGTAGGAATGGAAGACCAAGGAAACACTTGTGTCAAGTGACTCTTAGCCCACTAAAAGGAGCATCTGGAAATGTAGAGTAAATGTCACACAAAGGAACACAGCTCAGCGTGGCTTATAGGAAGGAACCCATCCATGCAAGGCAAAAGAAGATCTGGATAAAGGACAGCTTTCCTTCATCCTTGCTCACGGCTTCTGCAAGGCCTCTGGCTCCTCTCAGTGTGTGTTTTGTCCAGTACCCTAATGGTCACTTCTAAACACACTCTATCAGATGTTCTGAACTATATTATTACATTGTCTTTTTTACATTCTTCTCCAGTTAACTCATTCATGATCCACAGTTCTTTCTCAAGTTGATTCTTTAATTATGAATCTTTCATCATTGACTTTCATTCAAATTCTATTTAATCATTCATTGACACTTACAAACTAGTGTTTACATCTGAGTTAAATTAAAATGCTGTTGCTAAAAATACTTGTAAACAGATGTGAGTCATTTTATTTTGCCATTATTGGAAAATATCTGCAAAATCAAGGAAGTAGAGATTTCTTTTGATTCTTAGTTCTATAATCTTTAGAACATCATGGCAGAAAGAGGGTCATAGAGAGGATTTCTCTTCCTAGTAGACATGAGAGATGGAAGGAAAAAGAGATGAAAGGAGGCAAGATAGGATCTTCAAAGTCTCCTCCCAGTGAACTATACATAGATGCATTTCCTGGTAGCCACCACCTTCCAATAACATCATCAAATCAAGGCTCTATCATTGGATTAATACATTGATGAGGTTTGAACTCTCATAATCCAATCATTCCCCTACAGTCCCATCAGCTGACAACAAAGCATATAAACACACGAGCCTTTTGGGGGAGGGGCTTCACATACAAACCTCAATAAACAGTAAATGCCATGTGTTATTGTAACAGGTTATAACCATTGTGATTATGTTGGTAGTCTTCAGCATAGTTTAACAAATGTTCTTGACTTTACTCAACAGTAAGAAATATATTCTGCATTATAGTTTATATGTATGTGCATATATTTGTATATATACATATACACATGTATAACATACACAAACTCTTGGGAAACAATGTTTTATTGTACAAGATGTCCTTTAACTAATTCTTATTCCATTTTATTAAAAATAATTGGACAACTCACAAAACACTATCTTCAGTTTGATAAACTCTTATCTCTAGGACAATTTATGTCCCTTGAACTCTTGTGTAATGTCCACAATACACATAATACACACAATATACAAGCTAATGTGTGTCCATTTCTGACTGTATTTTGAGGAATTGTCTTCCCATTTCTTTAGAAATAAAGTAACCAAAGGAGAGCTCAGTTCAGAACCCTCATGTCATCTGCAGAGCACAGTCTCTTCTTCCCTTTATGTTCTCTCCTGCTAAAGATTAAGTTTTCATAGTTTCAAACACATCAGTTTAATGGTTGCTAACACTATAGAGTAGAGAATAACAGACTGTGGAGTGCTGGGCTCAAAATGAGACATCTCTATTCTCCCTGTCCTCAAGGCTCAGGATCATTCAGATGAGGGAGGGGTTGTCAAGATTTTAAGAGTAGGAAGTGGTGGCTATCTGCATCCCAGCTATATTTGCAGGATACAGCAGGCTGATGCACACGTGAGCTGATAAAGGCTGGGACTGTATGCACAAGACTTGTAGGAGACTGAGATTTTTAAGAGAGATTGGGGTGAAGAGGGGGATTCCAAGAAAAGGCCAGACAGGCTGGAGAAAAAGGCAGAAGACAGAAGTGAAACCTGGCAAGAAGTGTAGCCAAGAAGCAAAACCAAAGCCAGGGGAAGTTTGAAGGAATGAGGATAATTCATAGTTATGCTTGTTCATAAAAGAGAGAGAAAGGATATGAATCAATATGAGAATTTCTTTTTTTATATAATTTTTATTTTTTATATTAATCACAGGTTATATACTTTGTATCCCAGCTGTAGCCCCTCCCTCATTCCCTCCCAATCCCACCTTCCCTCCCTCATCTCCTCTCTGCCCCTTTCCAAGTCCACTGATAGGGGAGGCCCTCCTCCCCTTCCATCTGACCCTGGTTTATCGGGTCTCTTCAGGACTGGCTGCAAAGTCTTCTGTGGCCTGGC
>CM053750.1:13148768-13182126 GCA_028658305.1 Pachyuromys duprasi
CTCCTCCCCACCCTCTTTACTAATATTCTTCTTCTACTTTTAGGTCTTTTAAAAATGTCTTCAACATTGCCCATGCGAGGGAAACCACACAGTTCTTAGCTTTTCTAGTTCTGGCTTATTTCACTTAGCGTGCTGGTCTCCAGTTCTATCCATTTGCCTGGTAGCTGCAGCTTTTGGTCCTTGGAGAGCCAGGATAGAGCTGAGCAGTGCCTGTTGCTTTTCTCTGCATCACTGTTTCTTTGTCTTTGTCAGCTTCCCTATCATTGATTTTTTTCATTTGTGGAGTTATTCTTTGTTTTTAGAATGAAGTTGTTTCCCACAGCCTTTTCTGACTGGCAGAGATACATAGAAGCTTCTAACCTGACACCTTACCTAGGAGCCCTAGTCATTCTTTCTTCACAGATTCCATACTAGAGAACACACCTCTTTGCAAAAGTTTATGACACTGAAGATAGCACTGCCAGGCTTTGTAGTCATTCGTGGTATGAGCCATGATACACCTGAGTTGTAAACCTCCCCCACCCCACTGTCGCTGAACAAGGTGATGTGCAGATTCTGGGTTCTATTCTCCTACTTCTACTCCATATGAGTAAGTGTCATTTTCATGATGTGGTTGGTGCTGTGACTTTGAATTTGTGTGTGTGTGTGTGTGTGTTTGTTGCTGTTTGTCTCCATCAAATGCCCATTATGCACAGTGTTGAAGAAACACCCATAAGGACAAGAAGATGTCCCTTTAGGAGAATGTGTGTTCTGGACAAGTTTCTTTCAGCTGTGAGTTACACAGCTGTTGATAGTGTGTTCAGCATTAGCAAACTCTCCGTGTATGTTAAATGAAGTGTCTTTAGACAGAAATACCCAGAAAACAGGACTTATTTGTGGAATCACTGATGAAAGTTGTGATCAGAGGCTCACAGGAACCTAACTTTATGTTTCTTCTGAGAACAACGGTCCAGTGTTTACTAATTTAGAATTATCATCCACTTTTAGAATATATAAACCACTGCAGGCAGGAATCAACTGTGTTTTATTTAAGCTGAAATGATGGACAATGCATATAAGTGTGTAGGCAATTTGTGGAATTATAGTCAGGCAGCAGCGATCTCCTTTTATTTAATTGAAGACACACTGCTCTCCTCTGTGTAGAACTAAATTATAAACAAATTTATTTTGGTTTAGAACCCTTTCAGTGCATTTTAGCAGACATCTTCTGATAAATATGTTGAGTAAATTGGGCATATCTGAGTTACACGGTTTGTGCTGTTAAAGCACTCCTAATCTATGATGTAAGGTGAGAGATGTATGCAGTAAAGGACACTGAAAATCATTTGTATTCTGTGGCAGATATCAAACAGAGTTGATGCAAGACCGGGTTACTCCCGGACATCCAGGACCCCCAACCTGGATAAAGGCAACACGCATACACTTTCCACATACAGGGAGCTACATCATGTCAGTCAAGGCTGGGTCATTCAGGATTTGCAGAAGAAAGGTCTCTCAGAGGTCCATCAAGGAGGAAGAAATACCTGTTGAGATGTAGCCCTGGAACTGGCAAACACAATGGCTCCACCCTAGTCCCTTCCCACCAACCCATGATCCATGCCTCTGTGCTTGAGTTCACTGTTGGAGCCCCAACTTACACACGAGATCACATTCCAGAATTTCACCCAGGTCAGATGTGGAGAAATAAGTGCGAGTTATTCCATGATGGGCTCCAAACCATTTCTTTTTCATTCATGGATACTTTAGCAGGAATAATTTCATACATTTTATGTGATTCTCAAAGAAACTCATCACTCCAAAAAAAAAGCAAAAGAACATCTGTGAGTGTTCAGGGGTTACTTTGTGTTACAGGTTAATGTTGTATTTGACATTGTATTTTGTAGCTAATCTAGCCGAGGACTTCAAAAATGTGTAGCCTAAGGAGTATTGAAAGAAAGGATTTTTTTAAACCAGAGACAAAATTTTCCCTTCAATGATATATTCCAAGGAGGTGATTACAGAATAATTAGAAATAGGAAGTAATTGAATATTATGCAGAAAGATACAGAACTTTCTGTAGCCTAAGGAGTATTGAAAGAAAGGATTTTTTTAAACCAGAGACAAATTTTCCCTTCAATGATATATTCCAAGGAGGTGATTACAGAATAATTAGAAATAGGAAGTAATTGAATATTATGCAGAAAGATACAGAACTTTCATTTTTATGTGAAAATTAGAAATTAATGTAAACTTCTAATGATGTAGTTTTCAAACATTGCTTAGCTTTGGTTAATGAAACCATTTATATTTCTTTTATTTCCTTTTCCTTTCTCTACTTTTAATTTCAAATTATCAAATGATCACATGTACTTTGAACTAACTTTTTAGTTTTTGAGATTACAATATAATCACATCATTTCCCCCTCTTATTTCCTTACTCCAAAACCTTCCATGTTAGCTCCTCATTTCAAATTCATGGCCTTCATGACCTCTTTTAATTTTGTGGTTGTTGGCGTGTATGTGTGTGTGTATATGTGTGTATGTGTGTGTGTGCATTCATAAACACATAAATCCACCTTACTCAGCCCATTTACTGTTACTATGTTACTTGTATGAATATGTTTTTCATGGCTGACCATCCATTTGGTATTGGATATCTAACTGGTGTGCTCTTCCCTGGGAAAGAGTATTTCTCTGGATCTCAGTCTTTCTTAGTTGCCTGTAGTTCTTTGTCTAAGGTTGGGGCCTCCTGAGCTTTCCCTCTTCCTTGTTAGCATGTCTGTTCGCACAACTGCCACTTGACTAAACCAACATAGTCCGTAACTGCATTCTAACTACGTGTCCTTATGCACACAGGTCAGTGTAGTCCTCACCCCTCATCAGGGAAACTTCTCTTTGCAACAGAGGCCATTACAGAAAACCACAACCGACCAAAATGCAGAGTTGTGGAACCCTGTCCCAGTTGATTAGCTACACCACAGCTCCTGCACCTAAGGTTCAGGGATCATTGCTGAAGAGTGGGCAGAAAGAGGGCAAGAGCCAGAGGATCAGGGAGTTTGCTCTGAGATTGTGTCTCCTGAATGTGTCAGCAGCTACACCTGTGAAGCCTTATCAACAGGGTTGCGTAGATGCGGCTGGAACAAGCATGGCACCGTATGTTTTCATAATGAGAAAAATGGTGAACCAAATTGTATCTCACTGGAACTATGACTTACCTAGAGGTAAAATTGTTTGTATTTTTTTCTAATCTTTTTATTAATTTTTCTCATATAATAAATATATTTTCATTATATTCTTTCTCATCTCCCTACTTCTCCCAAAACCTTGTCATTTCCAATCTACCCACTCCCTGCCCCCCACCTCTGTCTTTCTCTAAAACAAAACAGCAACAAAAAATTAAAATCAAGGCACCATACTACTCAAAAAGCATCAAAACAAAACAAAACTCCTGGGCATGGGGCCTACCCTGGAGTATGGTTGATAGACTCATGAAGAAATATGATTTTTCTTCTCCCTGCAGCTATTATTTGCAAATAGCTTATTGGTTAGGGCTGGGACTTTGCTTCTTCTTCCCCTTCTCCACGTTGGGATTTTTGTCTGGCTGGAGCTTTTACAGGCTTCATGCATGCTGTCACAGTCTTCATGAGTTCAGAGGTGGATCAGCTCTGCTGTTTTTGGAAAGGGCTGTTGTTTCCTTGAAGCTGTCCATCACCTTTGGCTTTTACAACCGTGATGTCTCCTTTTCTACATCAGCCCATGAACCTTTATGAGAGGGGTTTGATGGTGACATCTCATTAGGGATGAGAGCTCTGAAGTCCCTCATCTCTGAACATAGGCCAGCTGTGAGTCTATTTTAATTCCTATCTATTGAGAGCTGAAGCTTCCTTGGTGAAGGCTGAGCAATGTATCAATCTATGGATATAGCAATATGTCACTAGAAGTTATCTTACTGTTATGTGTCTTTAGTAGAATAAGAGTAGCAGGTTTCCTCTAGGGCCAATGGCCTACCTATGGTCTCAGGTTCTTGACCACTTTAGCACTATCAGGTATAGGTTCTCTCTCATAGAATAGCCCTTAAATTCAATCAAAAAGTGGTTGGTTACTCCCATACTATTTGTGCAACTATTGTACCAGTATATTCCGCAGATGGGTACAGGCATAGTCAGTAAGGTTTGTAACTGGGTAATATAAATGGTTACTTTTTTTTTTTTTTTGCAATAACATGCAAAGTACCGTCCAATGGCATGGGTGCTAGATGTAGGGGTAAAGCTTCTAGTTGAGCTCCAACTCCATTTTCCATGGTCAGTAATGTAAGTGGTGTCTTCAGCAGTAGTACATAACTGTCAGTCTATGATGGGTGATCAACAGCCTGTGAAGTTTTGGGGGAAATGTCTATGGGACCACTTTGTCCAACAACTTAACAAGATGTAAGTCATTCCTAGCACTGGAAGTTTTACTGGGTGGCACAAGATGTTCCATTGGGGCCCCGTTTCCCCCATTACATAGTGACCCCCATTAATTAGTGTCTAGATTTCAAAATGTCTTCTTATTCATATACAGTGAAAAATGTTATTTCACAATTTTTTTTACTTTTTTATATTAGGTATAGTTTATTAACTTTGTATCCCTGCTGTATCCACTTCTTCAATCCGTCCCAATCCCATCCTCCCTCGTCTCCTCCCTGCCCCTCCCTTTCCAAGTCCACTGAGAGGGGAGGACCTCCTCCCCTTTTACCTGACCCTGGTTTATCAGGTATCTTCAGGACTGGCTGCAAAGTCCTCCTTTGTGGCTTGTCAGGGCTGCTCCTCTTAAAGCGCCTTTTCTTCCCAGCCTAAACGTTTCAGCTCAGCTTTTTTTCCTTTTCTATTTTCCCCCTTCATTTTTCTGAAACCTAATTTCTGTCTGCTTTTTAATGGCAGCATATTCTCTTTCATACTCTGGATGTGACTTGCATGGGTTGGTTCTTCAGACATCTGCACTAGTCCTAGCTTAGTTATACTGGCCTTTTATTTTGCAGAGGAAGCATTAAAAAAAAAAAACCAAAACCTCTCCCAAGCCTCAGAGCTTTGGTAATGCACATGGATGATTTTTACAACCTTTTATCCACTTTGGGATTTCATTAATATTTCCCATCATATTTGTGTGTGTGTCCACATATGTACGCATGTATGAGTATACATATGTGAAGGAGATAATGTGTGTGAATTGATGTTTGTGTACACGTATGTGTACATAAATGGCCGTTCTGGTCCCTCTAGGTTGGCCATCTTGTCTCCTGTACGCTCTGTAGGGGCAGGCACACTGTCGTGCTCACTGCCTTTACTTGTCCTTTTATTCCCCTCTCCGAGAATGCTGCCGAGGCCTCCAACTGTATCACAGATGACTAGCCTACAAGCTAGTAACTATACTTTGAAATCTTGATGAAACTGATAAAGGTTGGGCAGGCTCAGTGAGCTTTCCATCTGGGCCAGAGATAGGCAGGTTGATATCTAGTCACTCCCAAAGCCTGCCACTTAACAAACAGAGAGAGGTATTAGTGGGGAGTGGAAGTCCATCCACGTGCTCTATGTGCCTTAAAATGCCACCTTGAGAAAAGGGCCAAATCAGGAGACTCTCTAGAAAAAAAAACCACTAGCAGGAGTTATAGGATGCATATTTTGTTCACTGGGATTCAAAGTAGGTATGTATAATTGAAGTACCATGCTTGCTTTATTTCCATAAATGTAAGGTCTGGCTTTGAAGTTGGCTCTAGGGCATTTCCATCATCACTGAGCCTTGAAAGTCTGCCTGCTGAATCAAGGATATGATGAAAAGCACAAGGCAAAACCTAACACTGGCTTGTGAGTTACAGTGCTGAGCTCAGCAGCCCACAGTGAAGAAAAATTTACACCGAGGGGCTCTTTGTGGCTGAGAGTTCTTCATTGGCCATCCAGAACACGAAATGAACAGACAGAGCTATAACCAACTAGGTGAAAGCATCTCCCTTTGTTATTTTCTTAAAATTCAAAGTGATGTGAAATAATGTGCTTCATAAAGCTTTCCTGGTAGAAGCAAGCAGGCAAGGGTGCCGCAGTGGCTGCTGGGACTTCCACGTTGCAGGAGGGTGCCTGATGTCAGTGCTCTAAGAGTGAGGCTCTAAAATACTGTAAGACCATTGATGTTCTTTCTCCCATCAAGTTGTTCTTTGCTCTTCCACTCTCTCCTTTCAGTTTGCCCTTTCTTTTTCTCCTTCTAGTTGTCATAAGTCTCTTTCCTGAGAAATCCTTTCAGGAAGGCTCAGTCAAATATACTTTAGCACAATATAAAGTTTACATTATTCCATTTATAGCTGACTTTGGCACTGCATGCCTTCAACAGGCAGGTGTGTGGAGCACTGTGTGAGCATGGTGGCATTGGGGAGGTCTTGTATATGTAGTCTGTTCTTCAAACAGTAACCGGCATAGAGAAAACAAAGTAAATAGGAGGAAACTCTTCTGCTCTTGGAAATCTGGCCTTCTGCTTAAAAACATTATCCCCTCTTTTTTCTTTTCAAGATGAATTTCAGTTTACAAGTGACAGTCACTTCTTCATCAACTTCAATTTCAAATAAACATGAAGAGGAAGATGCCAAGTTGTTGGAAAAGACAGTGAGAAGGATTATATATTAGACTTGCGGTGTTTTGATCAAGTGTTTGGCAGATTCAGATTCATTTAGATGCTTTTCCTTTGGCTTCCTGACTTCTATATAGACGAGGCTGTTTTATAACCTGATCTCTGTAGAAAGAACGGACAGAGATACAGAGATGACCTGGTCTAAAGGCAAATACAGAACTTCCTTTAAAAGACGCCTTTCATATGCCTTGCTACCTATGAACACCAAAACCCAAACCAAACAAAACCAGAAACTAACCAAACCAAGAAACTACAGCTCTCCCAAAACTCTGAAAGAACTAGAAAAGCAGGATATGATTATACCAAATTAATATGCAAGATTTTTATACCAAATCAATATGCAAAATAGGAGCAAAATAATCCTCAAAGGAAGCTATATTAGGTCTTTCTTAAGTTTCAATGTATTAAGAACAGAAATGAAAAAGCTATCAGAGAACTCAGTAGTCCCCAAGGTAACGTGGAAAGCTATAGGAAATGGTTGACTAACATTGATAGATTAGCTAGAATGCTCCTATTTCCTTCAAGTTTTAAATATCAGAAGTTCTTCCCTAGTTGGCTCAGATTTGTTTTTCCTTCTGAACTTAGATTATCTCTACACCATGCTGATGTCCTCTTCCATTGTTCACTATGTGGCTTGTCACTATGACTAGATATTAAGCTTTCTTAGGTCAAAAACTGTATCTTTGGAATTTCTTCTGTGTTTTCACTAGAATCATTGCATTTATAGATGATGTTCAATGGATACTTCTTGGCTCATTGAATACTTTCAGTTTAAAAATGTTATCTATATTCCAAATACTTATCTATATACTGATACACATACACATCATATAGGTACGTATAATTCCTGATGTATGCACAGTATAGACAGATAGGCATAATATATGTATAGATAGACATAGATATAAGATATAATATATGTTGTATATATTATATATACATAATGCATACATTATATATTGTTGTACCATCTATCTATGATAACTGTAGGTCTCACCTTTTTTCAAAATGGCTTTCTTTCTGCAACATACGGAGACCATTACAGAGACCCAGAACTGGTCAAAATGCAGAGAATAAGAATAAGTGAATGTGGGGTGCCCAACTCAAACTGATATAGCTGTGATACAACCTTCATACTAAAGTCTCAGGGAAAATTGGCTGTAAGGGCCAGTGGCCCAGGATGCCTGCTGTCTGATAGTATCTTGTAGGTATGATGTGGAAAACGCATCCATGAACTCTTCAATAGT
This sequence comes from Pachyuromys duprasi, assembly GCA_028658305.1. Taxonomy (NCBI): domain Eukaryota; kingdom Metazoa; phylum Chordata; class Mammalia; order Rodentia; family Muridae; genus Pachyuromys; species Pachyuromys duprasi. The sequence goes on from CM053750.1 coordinate 13,156,646, forward strand.
ATTATTGAATGAACAAGACCAGCATAATGACAACACCAGTTGGCATGTTAATGTGAATGCTGGAAATCCCACATGGTCTCATCCCTAGATAAAGGGCTACAAGGGATCCATGTTGCAGAGAGAAGGAGAACTAGTTTTATTCAGGAAGGAGCTCCCACACAGTATTTCTAATCCCCACTGGCCAGCACTGGACACATGTGTGCATGGGCAATGTTAAATGAACTCAGTAGGGCATGTGTCTCTGTATGTGTATGTATGTGTGAGTGTGCATTTAAAAATAATTATTAAAAACAGAGGTCATGAGTTTGGAAAAGGAGACAGGACAAGTTTGAGGCAGATAGGAATAATATAGATACAGTGTTCAAGATAATGTTCTCAAAAACTTTAAAAAACATTAATGGGAAAAATTCTTCTCTGCTTCTATGGTTAATACTTATGTGGTATATTGTGAGAAAGCTGTAGAAGCCCAGATAAGACAAGAAGATATGAGAGTACAAATGGAGAAGACATTTAGCTATGTCTCGACATGAGTAAGAATGTTGTAACAGTAACGGTACCAGATCCTTATATTTCTATAGATTCTTGATTATTTGTCATATAATAAAGGACAGGTGGATAAACAGAGAGATAGAAATAAAATACGGAATAGTAAGTAAATGCAGATATAAAAGCAACAGTTCCAAAGACAGGCAATGAAAACAGTCAAGATTAAAATATGGAGAGAGAACTTACTGACAACTGGGAATAGTTACTGGATAAATAGCACACCGGGCAGAGAATCAAATAAATATTTACAGTGTTGGCGTACGTGTAGCTGACTATAGATCATGCCATGTTTTGACTTGTTTTCTACTGTGTGAGTTGGGAGAGAGTATACTGGATTCTCTCATACTCTTCCGTTTTCATTCATTGGAGTTGTTGACACTAATATGAATGTCTTTGTTCCATATGCTGCATCTATATGAATAAAAGGAATGGAAGCATAAGGTACACCCTTAATTTTTCAGTGATCTCAGAAGACTCACAACATGCTTGCTGTGGAGAGTACCATTACCTTGTGCCTCTCCAAGACCCTAATCTGAGGTTTCAGGTCTAATATGATTGTCAATGCATTCAGCAACTTATAGGCAAGTTCCGTTTGCACACATGGACTCACACATAGCAGCTGGGTCTGCATGCACAACACTGATGCAAGATCAAGCCACTACCACTGCCATCTCCACAGCTACTGCCACATCTTTCTCTGTGTTACATCTAACTCTCCCGTTGGTGAAGGTCAAAGGAAGCAATAAAAGATGACCCAGGAGAAGTCTTTGTATTCGTGCCAGTGTTAATAGTATCAAGGGGAGGACGGTATTTAGCACAGGGTGTTTCCCAATATGTTCACAATGAAGCTGAGTTTGTAGACAGAAAAGGCTGTTTACGTCACTCACAGAAAACCTTCATTCAGATGAAGGACTGCCCTCGTACCAGCCATGGGCTTGTCCCCTTTGCACTGGACTCTTATGTCTTCTCGTAGGTCACAAGGGGAAGTGCTCTGTTTCTGGGCTGTGTAGAAACTGTTGCTAGATCATCTAGCTTTTACTGAGACTTATGAAGGTGACAAGTCCAGGACAATCTGTTTGAGAAAACTGTGATTTAGACAGTGTACAACTCAAAAGGCAGAGCTGTACTTTAGCAGCAAGCAGTTGTGATTCTCATGCAGCTTCTAGGAGGCATGCGTGGAGGAGTATTTAAAGTGACTGGTGCTGGCAGTGAAAGTCTTCACTCAGTGAAGCCGTCAATTAGGATGTCATATTGTCCCTGCTCTGGAATCTTAGTTTATCCTAAGGAAAGAAAAATCATTACAAAGATATTTAAATATAGACATATATGTATATAAATGTAACAGTGACTTTTAACATTGTTTAATTTCTGCCTGACACCCTGGGAGATGGGTTTTCTTTGTCTCAGAGGGTTGAACTACTCTTCAGCCTCTGTTTTGTTTAGGAATGACACTGGCTTCAGTTGAAAGGTAGATGATCCACCTACTCAGACATGTCAGTATTAGTAAAAATTTGAAGGCAGGCCATAAAAGGACTGAGTGATAAAGTGTGAGGTAAAAAGTCATGAAATACTCAGAAGGCTTTGGCTGTTCCTGAGTGGGAAGAGGGATTCTTCCTAATTAAATAATGTTCCTAATTGAAAACAATATTGTAGAAACAGAGTTTTAATTTGGCAGTCTTTTGCTGTTGAACACATGATCAAGTTTTTTCCAAGATCTAGAGATTAACCCCTGATGTGCAATAATTATGCTCTTTACACTGCACATTTTTAAGTAGTGCAAGAAACTCCTGTGTGAGAGTGGAGACAATATTCCAGCCATTGCAGCAATAGTGGTTGTCCTGACTGGAAAAATTGCTTTATCTCTTCCAACCTAAGTACCACAACTGTAGGAAGGGAAAAACTATATCAACTATGTCTTAGAATGATGATCATTTCCATTCCTAAATGTCTGACCTGCGTCAGCTACTTGCTGTGCCTGTGGCATACATTATCGTAAGTTTCTCATCTGTTCTGCATGACAGGAATAATGTCATTGTTCATGTTTCATAGCTGTGAAAGCTCTGGCTCGGAATATTTCAGTAATCTACCCACATTCACTGAGCGAAAATGTGGCTATAGCAGGCTAAAAACAAAAACAAACAAAAACAAACAAAAAACCAACACTAACTTATGTCTGGTGGGGTGTGCTGGGGAGTGCGCATGTCATGACACGTATGTGGAGGTCAGAGGGCAACTTGTGGGAAATGCTTCTTTCCATCTATCCTGTAGGTCTTGGAGACCGAATTCATATTGCCAGGCTTAGCAGCAAGTACTTTAACTCACCGAGCCGTCTCTCCAGATCAGTAGCAGTTTATAAAACGACATGGCTATGCTCACAGAGTCCCTGCCTAGTTCTCCACGGAACTTTGAGAGTCATTAAAAAAAAATCACCCATGAAAACATTTTGAAAACTTCAAAGTTTTCTGAAAATGCATGTTGTTCTTGGTGTCACCATCCTGGTGGGTGTGAATTAGGTAGCATGTATTCATTGGATTCCTTATAATAAATACTAAACGCTGAGCCAGATTGTTAAGTCATTTATGAAATTAGGGATTTCCCCTTATGTATGTTATATAAGGTGTATTATAAGGAGATCTTAAATACACCCAAGTAAAAGTCTCTGCCATGTTTAGGATCAGGTGTTCATTTCTATTTCATTGTTATTAGAGGAAAGGAATAATGAAACAAAGTTACTAATTAAAATTGAGTTAAGGTTTTAAGAAATAAAAACCAATTGCATATAACACAGCCTTCATGTAACACTCTCCAAAACATGGGTGTTGTTCTAAAAAGTTTAGAGGAGATGAGATAAATATCCCACAAGCCAACATCTCTCTGCTGAAGGTTCAGGCATCACAGTTTAACATCCCCATCTGGCTCTTGCCTGCTTATTTTTAGAGTCTATAATGACCAACCGAATTGCTAAAACTTACTTGACAGGTTTACTTCAGAGGCATAAAGCTTCCTGTGAGACGATGGCTGGGAACCTCCTGAACTTCCCTAAAATAAGAACCAAGGTTTTGGAAAAACAAATTTCTCTTGCAGGGAAGCATCCTATTTCCATAGGGAGGCCTCAACAACATAAGATGTCCATCTTATGTGTCTTCCCAAGGAAGAAGCTATGGGAGGCTGGGTATCAGGAAGCTAGGGGTCAACCATAGCAGGTTAACATTCAAGAAAGTCGTTTCCCTTGATATTTTCCAAGAACGGCTAATGTTTCAATGAAAACCAATAAGGCTCTGCAGAGGAATCAGCTGAACCCAGAAGTGAGCTGTGCTATCTGCTTCCTTGTTCATAAAGGTTCCAATAAAAAGATCCAAAGTGGGAAGGAGTTTGAGATTAAAGGCACATAACACACATGCATCTTCTGATGTAGAACAATTCTCACTACTGAGTCCAAGCCCATTTTCCTAAATACACCTTCCAGCCGTTCTTGAAGACTTGAGTGTTCTATTTCTGTTTTGTGGCCCATGTAGATACCTAAAGAGTTCAGATGCATTCAAATTGAGAAAAGGTGGAGGGAATTTGATCCTCAAGGCTTTATCAAACATCTTTGATGGGTGGAATATAGTTCTGTGTATGTTTTAAAAGAGATACATGTCAGAGCCAGCATGAGTCTTAACAGAGTGAGAAACAATGCCATCAGTAGCTTACTTTCTATTTATTGTGGGTCTCTTCAATTGTGTGAATGTTGGAGATACTCATTCATATGTATTTTTTTTTAATTTTAGGTAAGATGGGGTGATATAACTTTTGTCCCGTTCTTCTGTCAGGGATTTGACCACATTTGGGTCCATGGACTAAGGTATGAAAGTCTTTGGAAGGACCCACTGCATAACCAGACTCAGATTTTCTTTACTCAGAGCTTGAATTTGGTTGAACCTTTACAGACAAGGAAGGCTAAACAAAATTAATTATGCAAGTGATATTTACAGGGAAAATGATGAGTACCTGGCTCACATTGTGATGTGTGTTTGGTTGTTGATTCTGAATAGAGAAAGTGGGAACCTTACATTGTCCCTGTAGCTTTCTTTCCACAGCTAGCCAGAACCATACCATGTCTTAAAAATGAAGATGCTTATGGTAGGGCTTGCCCACGTCTGTGCAAACTCCTGGGCTTAAGGCAAATGTATTCTCGATAGAACACTTTTTCTCCCACACTGGGAGGTAGAATTAATGTCTTAATCTCTGGAGACTCAACTTGGGCTCTGCCTAACCTCTGGCCAGTTTCTCCTGGTAGAATGAACCATGCTCTGGCAGTCAGGGGATTGCTCTCTGCCAGCTGATTTTAACCAGATTGTTTAATGTGTGCTGCCTTCATCACCCTCAGAGTAAGGCCATCTCAGGGACGTTTCTTGTATACCTCTATTTGGTGTATAGATGTGTGTGTGTGTGTGTGTGTCCATGCTGCCCCTTCTCCAGTTCCCCTTTTTAGGGATGTTTATCCAAGCTGTTGTTGGCCTCTCTTCCTATCCAAATTTCTCTGCACAGAAAAAAACAAGATTATGTTTGAATGGGTCATTGTTTCTTGTAAGATAAACAGCAGCTGATAAAGGCAAGGATGACCTACTTGTGAAGCAGACAAGCAAGGAGGAGTTTATGGCTTTGTGTTCTTTAGACTTACCAGTTTTTCTTCTTGGAATGTGTTTTATGGAACCTGACTAGTCATGCTGGCAATACGTTACCAAAGTCTTTTTGGCTGTAGATCAAAGTCTCTACCATTCCAGCAGGTGAACTTTCGAGAACCCAGACAATAAGAGCACAGTAAGGAGACAGAGAAAGTATGTCTGAAGAATTTTGGCTTTAGCCTCTGATATAAAGGTAGAAAAAGGACAGGGAGAATGAATTGGGGGAATAACTGCAAGTGGCCAATGCATAGGAAAAGACGCCCCAACCTCCTTACTACTCAAAGAAGTACAAATAAAGGTAATGACACTAAAAGCTGTCACTCTCCTATCATCTTTTTTTTTTTTTTTACAGGAATGTGAATAGTTGTCCAAACATTGTGTGTCTCTCAATCTGAGGAAATTGCCTTTTTTCCCCCCAGCTACCAGGTACAGCCTTTTTGATAAGGACAGCCCTGTAAAATATATAGGCTCTTTGCTCAACAGCTCTTAGTTTAGAACTTATCTCTAGGAGATAACTACACACTACATACACAAAAAATACAATATGTCATGTGTTTGCAGAAGTGCATTCATGGAGGAAAACCAGAAGCAAGAGCAGATTGGTATAATATAATAGGGCCAATACCTACTGTAAAATCTCATGTAGTCCACAAAACCCATAGTGTAGTACTTTAGATATTGTCATGGGAAATTTTTTAGTGATGCAAAGCAGGGTGTTAGAGAGGATCACATTCTTCCATTCCTCTAAGGCGATGTTACTAGAAATGTGATGTGTCCACTTTAGTCTTAACAGGGAAAACTGGAACACCTTCTACAGCCTTTCCAATTTAACTCCCAGCTGTGTGCCTTGTCCACTCTGTCCTTAGGCAGACTTGCATAAACTCTCTTATTCTTAGTGAAGAGAATAAAACCAACCTCTTTGAGGCTTACTGTGTGAATCAAGCACCTGGCATGGAGTAAATAAAAAATTCTTTGATTTCTTGTTCATTCAGAGTCTCAATTTTTCTTTTCATTATTTAAGCACAAACAGCTGTGTTCTTATGCTCAAGATTCACAGGGAGAAAGCTAAGTGGGTTTTGAACAGCTTCCATTTATTTTAACTCAGGAGGAGCAGCAGTTCCAAATACGTGGACTAGTATTTTCCTAAGGCTACAGCCCACCAGAAAACAGCCATATTGAATCATTGTTTTCTGTAGCCAGGAGAGGTGACTGAGTGAGTAACTGGCTGACGGACAGCCTAACATAACACTGCATTCTTGCCATCCTTGGGCGCTTTAGGACCAAGGGATTCCGCACAGATCTTGGTTTGGAAGAACAAAGCTTTTGTTCTTTACGCTCCTACATACCAGTGCTTTGTCCTATGCCCAGGAGCACATAAAATAAAGAAGTCCTTATGGGGCATCCCACCTAATGTGAGAGTTGTTTCAAGTGCCTTTAACCACCTGCAGAGGGCCACAAAAGGATATGGGCAGACTCAGAGGGGCACAACAGCCAGCCAGGGCTAAGACTCAGCGTTGTCCTATTGTACTGAAGAGAGTAGGCTTAGCCACATACCTGGAGTATCTCCTTGGAGCCATTTAGCTCTAAAGAACAATCAAATGGCATCCCTGTTTTCCTTTCTGTATCTGAGGTTGAAAATAAAATGGTAGTATTTGTATGCTTTTACTTTGAAAAGTTCTAGCCCATGGAAATTATTTTAGGTAATTTTGCATAATCTTTTTGGAACTGTTGACAGTGTAGAATGAGGGATAATTGGGACTCAAGGATTTTTACCAGTGTTCAAAGGATCATTAGAAGGACACGAATTAGACTGTCAGCGTCCTATGTTCTCTCTCTCATTTCTCCCTCCTGCACAAAACAACCCCTGGCTTGTTCCCATACCACCATACCCATGTGTAATTTTTGTTTAGCAATAGGTCAAGTCTAAGGTGAATCTGTGAAACTGGAATCGGTTCTGATTCCTAGCAGTGATTACTGCTAAGTATTTAGGACATAATAATGCTTCAGACTTTGTGCTACATGGCTTGCGCGCGTTGTCTTGATCTTTCTCAAGGGTGCTCCAGAAACGGCTAGCTTTGCAAGCATGCCTGGGGATTGGGCAAGGAAAATACAAATTCTCAAGCTCTGTTCCCTAGGCTCATGGTATTGGCATCCTGCAATGTGAACCAGGGATCTGCCATTTTAACAAATACCTTTTGGTAAAGGTACCACATGCTCATGACGTTTAAAGGCTCCTATTACTTTCCAGTGTTTATGCAATCCAAATGTAACCTGTTTCTTTTCTTTTCTTTTCTTTTCTTTTCTTTTCTTTTCTTTTCTTTCTTTTCAGTTTTCTGTGCTGACATTTCAATGACACATAAATAAAGGAAAAGAAAGATAAAGTCCCATGAACTGTTAGACAGGGGCAGACCACGTCTGTTTCGGTTGCTGACGATTACAGATGTGCTTCTGTAGCTAAGTTACCTTTTAGGAGATGCATACAGTGCCCAATGTTTACAGGAGTGAGAAATAAGTGAGAAAGCCGCTCTTGCTGGATGGTGCTGCACACTGTGGAGAAAAAGACTCAAAGGCCACAAGAAAGTTTCTGACATTGTGGTGTGATTCTCAGGCCCAGAAAGCCCTGTCAGCCAATGGTGTGTCTTTTTGTCAGGTCTGACCCTGTTAGAATGAAATGTACTTGGAAGTTAGCATTTTATTGTATTTTCACAGGCTGGCTTAATCTGCCGCTCTGGGGATGGGCACACATTGATTTGTTGAGAGGAGCAGAGAAGGCCCTTCTTAGGCTTTTTTTTTCTTTTCGATGGAGGAAGCTGGGAACATAGGGTGATCAGGAAAGGGTCCAAGACAAACTTCTCTTTGGTCCTAATCATGGATTTCTATATTAGTTAGGTCTGAATCCCTGACACAATTTATTTAGTTAGTAAAGGGAGACTTAATTTCACTTGTATTTTTAATATTTGAATTCAAGATCATACAGCCCCAAAGAGAACATGCGTCATCACTTTGGCTGTACCCAAGAACCTTCCACTGAACGACATCCTTAGATGCCCTTAGCACCTCCTAATACTGGTACCTTGGGGATTAAGATATTCCATATGGACCCCTGGGTAAAATGCATCTAACTATAGCAGTTTTTCTCCAGTATACCTGTGTTCTAGAAATTTTTAGCCTTTCACACAATCCTCTCCCTCAGTGGGCATCTGGGGTAGGGAGTCTACAACCCTGGACTGTTTACTGCAGATGGTAATGCCTCGGGGGTCACAAGTGGGCTTTGAGGGCAGACTTCATACTCTGTGGCAACTGAACTGATAGAGGGGAAGTGGGTACTAACTGTCTGCTTCGGAGTCCTAGACACCCCTGGCCCTGGACTGTGCTCAGCCAGGGTCAGGATCATGAGAATGAATGAGATTCAGCTCAGTTTATTCTGCTCTATGCCAGGCCTCACCCAAAGCTTTAAACATGCGGTTATTTCTAGCAAAAACACCGAGCTTCCCGGCATTTCTTTATCAACCCATGACAGATCAGGGGTGATTTTCTAACTCTAGCAAAGAATTTGTTTGTAGGTCTATTGTTCTCACCATAATTTGGGCATTTCTCCATACTCTTTTTGAGTTTTTATTCCCCTAAATTGAAAACGACTCTCAGTTTCCCCAGTGTTCATTTTCTTTCAGCACTCTATTCTGTTTTGAGAGGTACTGATTCCTTCATTTATGTAGCATAGAGTAGCCATCTTGCATAAAGAGGGAGCAGGCAGGAGTGGATGCCCAGTGAATGAGTTCATTGTCAGTAAGCTCACTCCTGGGATGTGTAAGGGGTCTGCCTTTCCAGAAGCTGATTTCAGGAGCTTGAAGCTGATAGATGTGGCTGGAAGTAGAGAGAGGTAATCGTGTAGGCCTACTGTGAGTGGATAACTGAATGCATAAATGAATGAATGAGTGAGTGAATGAGTGAAGTCCACACTGCTTCCTGAGGGAGGCCGCTCCTTTTCCAAGTTGACTGACCTGTTTTCCTTCCATTTCTCAGTGAGTATATTAAAACCTTAGTTAATAGTCTTCTGCTTTTAAAAGACTGTTAACTAATCTCTCGTCAGAGGGAGGAAAGGAATAATTAGCTTCAATGTTTTCTCATATTTAAGCTGGGGATTCAGTATGAATTGAAACGTGGATCATGTATTGTGGGTAATCAGCACAGCTGTTCTGGGTAGATACTCCCCATCCCCATTCAAATCTTTTTGGTTAGGATGCCATGAATGAAGATTAATAGCTTCATTATTATTTTCTCTTCATGCAAGACTTTTTAACTTGTGTGAACTATGTACCAACCGTTCTATGAATCATGTCTGCTTCAATTACCACTTCTTTATCACGTCCCACGTAAGTGTCCTTATGAAATGCACCAAATGTAGGGTTGGGTTTAAAGTTCAAGTTACAACCAGGCAGAAACGTGACAATAGTGACTTACCATCTCACTGCTTTGATCTCAGGGGTGTCAAGACAAATACAACGTGTGATAATAGTAGATACGTACCAATATACCTGGATGTTGACTAATACACCTTCATTTTGTGTATAGTGCACAGCACACAATGATCTTAATAACAAAGACAATGAAGTGATCATTCCTTTTTAAAATGCTGTTAGGCACTCTGCCCAAACTCTCTGTGAAAGACCCAGAGCTGGAATTTGAACCTAGACAATCTGGCTATAGAGTTTTTCCTTCCCCTTCTATGTGGTGGTTCTTGAAGTCTTGATGCAAGTAAAGACATGGTTTGAGCAGTAGATGTTAGTAACACACACCCAACGTTTTCTCTTTTTAAATCGCCAGTCTTTGCATATTTTATTTCATAACACTTCAGAGAGGCAAAGAATACGGAGAACCAGAGAAGAATGGATTTCTCTCCTTCTTGTCAAATCTTATGCAGAAGAAATCTGACTTAACACAGTTCATGTTTAAGTGTAAAGAGATGGCAGTTTTCATTAAGCTTAAGTGTGATCTATCATGTAATATATTTTGAAATCCTTTTCACATACAGTATTAGTATAATTCCATATGTTCACATTCTTAGAAAAGACTGAATTAAAAATGATTTTGTTAAGCTCAAGTGTAATATATTTTAGAAATTTGCCACATAGATTATTAGTGTGATTTCACACACTTGTGTTCTTAGGAGAGACTGAATTAAAAGTCAACAGTAGGGCTTGGGTTGCGGTTCAATAATAGAGTGCTTGCCTAGCATGGGGTCTTGGATTTAATCACCTTCTCTCAAAAAAAAAAAACAGAAAGAAAGAAACTGAGGAAAGAAAGACACACAATAAAAACAAAGCCCCCTTTCAAAAGTCCCTTCATATGGTGCTTATAAATTTGATTTGAAAACTCTATGTCTAGGTAGAGTGTTTTGTTATATAAATCAAGAACAGGAGTCAGTCCACACAGTGACCACAGACTTGTATCTTTAGTATTTATGCTTTTAATTTAAATTACAACATTTCTTGCGATGGCAAGGCCAGTCTCCTTGCCATTTTCTTTTCAAACAAATTTTTGTTTTGAGTTTATACAACAAGGCGCTGGTTGTCAGCTATTCCCGACCAGGGAACTGGTTCTGATGTCTAGGTTTCTTGGTAATGAGTTTAGCATTGTGAAAATGATACATCTGACTGTCCCTGTCACATAGGATGGAGTTAATATCCAGATGGTTTTAATTGGTTTGATGGGCCAACATGGTGGATCTGAATATATCAGTCACTTGTGAGTAACTTCTTTGGCTCTATAAACAACAATGCCAGACAGATTAGCTCATGAGCCAATAAATCATTCTTGGCCCAAGTTTTGGGACATTTTCAGTCAGCTGCAGCTGCTCTGATGTTTGAGATTTGCTGATGCTCTTAGGTCAGAAGAGAATTTATATCTCTGGAATACTCTTTAGTTTTTGGAATTGTCTTAATCTAGAGTTGAGATCAACGAAATATGAGCAAAAACTGAATCCAGCTGTGTGTGGGGCCCTTGCTTACTACAGCTTTTCAACACCTGTAATAGCTATCAGAGATGGAGTGATGGCGATAACAGGGAAACATCTCTCAAGCCTCCTAACACAAGGCCTGATAGTTTAGGAGCGACGTCTACATAGCTGACTCTGACGTGTTGGGCTCTCAAGAGAAAATGATAGTACTGGAATACATGCTTTATTTTCTCCTTCCTGGTTTTGTTTTTAATAGACTGCAGGAAGAAAAATGTGATTATACATTTGGCTCAAATTGAATCATGCTTCATACCAAGACATGTTTTATTGTCTACTGTTGAGTCCCCTGACTGTATCACAGCACCAGTTGCAACATCTGTAAGTACTCAGGAAAATGCCCCAATTGCAGGAGCCCTCTCATGGTACCATGGCTATTACAGCTCTGGGAGGGGAAGGCAGTAGAGATACTTTTGAAAATCTCTTAGCATTAGTGTCTTTGGAGTGAACATTACTGATTAATCAATGAGCCACAACTTGTAGTATCTGTGATGGTCAGGGAGCTAGGCATTGGTTATATGTTGACAGAGTAGATGCACAACTGCTGTAAGAACTCCACTCCTGGACTTGCTGGATGGCTGCTGGCCACTGTCCTGGCCGGTGGGCCAATGTTCTGCCATGTTTAAGGTGGTGAGCTCTTCCAGTTGGAAATTTCTGGATGAAAATAAACATGCAATGACTTCCAGGTCTCAGTTTGCCACCAGGTATGTCTAGCCTGCTGCCTGTGGGGCTGCATGCATGCTGGGATGGCTATGAATGGGGCCCAACACAAGACTGTCAATGTACTTAAAACAGCATCAGACTGTTGACAGTTTACTTTGTAACTCAATTGTGTAGTTTTTGAGTATGAATTTTTGAGCAATGTCAAAAGGTTGAACAGACTAGGCTTGGTCTGATGAAATGGGGGTTTGAAATGAAGGGTTCCAGATGGATTTAGTGAGATTTCAGTACCAGTTAAAATCAGGGAGTTTGAATCAAAGATACAACAATATTTAGAGTATATTTTGCTGGGGCAGTGGTGGGCACCCTTTAATGCCAGCACTCTGGAGGCAGAGACTGCCAGACCTCTTGACTTTGAGGCCAGCGTGGTCTACAGAGTGAGTTCTAAGACAGCCAGGGCTAAACCGAGAAACTCTGTCTCAAAAACCAAAACCACCACCACCACCAAAAGAGCATGTTTCTTCATTTCAAACTAATTAATTTATATCTCTTTGAGTTAAAAGGACAACACTTTTAATACCCCTACTTACAAATTTCCATTCTCACATGGTCAACATAGGCAGAAGCACTGTCAAAAAATCTAATGAAATAAAAAAATAATAATTTAAATAGAGTGAAATATTCATTTCTGGCTAGTCACAAATTGGACAAGTCAAAGAATAAATCCTGGGAGGAAATTGTTCATGGATATTTTGTTTTATTCTCTGTATTCTGCTACTTCTTTCCAGCTGTCACATCTCAAGTTGAATTCACTCAGTTATCTATAACAAACCGAAAGTATTCAAGTGTCTCTTCCATTAATATCCTTTATATTTGGTCATCAACGATGCAATTTTCTCTCTCTTTTTAAGAGATTATTAAATCAAAACATAAATGGAACAGTTTTATAATTTCTCTTGCCACTTTGAAAACATAATTATTGATTTAATGATTTGAAAGGGTTTTTTTTTGCAAGAATTTCTGTTGCTTCTAATATTACATTTGCTATGAATTTTTTGAAGCTGGGCATATGTATTTGTTACCAAGAAAAGGATGTTAAGTATCTAAATGCTGTGGGCTATGTGCATCTTCTTTTCTTGTCTTTTTTGAATTTAAATTCTTTTTCCTCATCTGTGTAGTAATTTCAAAAGTTTCCATAGGTTCTTTAATAAATAAGAAAGGTGGAAGTATGGAATAGTAAGTATTAAGTGCAATTAATAGTTGGGATTTAGTGGTAAATAAGGCAGATATTACAGAGGGAGGCAGTAATACTCGCCTCCAGAAGGCGTCTCTTTTGTTGTCTAATGGTGAGTCCCCTAAGTGTGTCATAGTCCCTGGATTCTGTTTCTGAATATTCTCAGCTTCAACCCTCTCTTCACGGAGCATTCTTGCGGCCCAAGAGCCAGAGGCCAGAGGAGCCAGGTAGCAACGGCTTATCTTCCCTACTCAGTCTGTGCAGTTATTTCCTCTGTTACAGAAGCACGCAGTCTGACCTCTCCCCTCCCTGTTGGCCCGGTTGACCCGCATTCTCACGAGTCCGTGAACAGGCTGAGAAAGCTGTCCTGGAAAACGTCCCCTTTCCCTACCCCAACACACATAATTTCAGGGGCATATACTTGCCTGGATGCAGTCCCAAGGACCTCCGAAACACATGGGACAGAGAAAAAGCAAAGAAAATACTTAGTGGGTATCATTTCCTCTCAGCATTATTCCTGCTAACAATAAAAGGGAAGCTGAAGGTTAGTTACCTCAGGGTTTGGCTGCAGGCTCGCCCTTTGGTGTCTGGGTTGCTGTCTGGTCCTTTAAGGCCGGCACTTGCAGAGACTGGCACGCCAGGAGATCTCGCTCCAGATCCAGACTCCGTGCCAGATCACCTGTCGTCCCCCACAGCATCCCCGACCCCCTTACCAGGCAAAGTGAATGTAGACAGGCACAATGTTGTAGTGGTGTCTCCTCTGCTGTGCTGCAGCACAGCCCTTCAGCTGTCCAGAGCCAGTTAGACCTGTTATGAGGAGCTAACTGATTGGCTGGATCCGGGCTCAGTTTCATAGATTATAGCCCGGCGGTTGGGAAGCACCAGCCCTATAGTTGCTGTAGTCCCGAGGCTTGCCAGTTCCTGTCTTAACGCATATGTTGTTGTAACTGAGTCCTAGCACGGCCTTGGATGTTTCTGTCCTAAATAGCTGACATTGCATCTTCAAGACTGTGTGAGTAATCCAGACTTTTTTTTTTTTTCCCCAAAGCTCAGAAAATTAATTACATGCCCTGGGAGGGAGTGATTGTAAGGAGAAAATACCGAACCAGCAGATGATTCATTTTCAAGGTGATTTGCTGTGTGTATCAAGTTCAATGCGATGAATCTTAAAGCTTCTAGGACCTTGCATGGCTATTCTTGCCTTTTTTTCCCCAGGGCGAATCACAGCTAAGCTGCATTTGAAGGCGGCTGTTGGAGGCATTTGCTAGCCCTGTTTGTTTTATGGGGGTCTATAAAATGATAAAGTCCAAGACCAGGAGGCTGAAAGAAAGTGCAGAGATCTCAAAGCAGATGTTTGGAGACCCGAGTCAGGCAGGCTGCGAGGTTTCCTCCTCGCTCTGTCCAAAACTGTGAGCGGCAGGGAAAACCCTCCTCTGGGGACATAGGTAGATAACAGAACGCCAGGCAGGAGGGACGAGAAGGGGTGGCTGGAGTGTTTCTTCTCTGCAATCTGAAGTTAATTTAAGACGCACACCACGACTAACTAACAGAATTATATATGTGCAAGAATGCTGTTTGGTGGGTCTGTTTATTTGGTGGAAGGCTGAATGGAAAACTAGGAGCGCGTTTTCAAACGCTGTGCGAGAAGCAGATTAAACACCCACAGAACCCTAAAGGAGGGAAGTCTGTGGACTGGATTTTGTGGTTGGAGCAGATCAAATTATCCCAGGAAGCCTTTGTTAGTTTTGTGAACTTACTTCTCTTGCTAACAAGGTTTAGGGGAAGCTGGAAGGGAAACTAGGAGACTCCAAGCCTCGGATCTCTCCTGCAGCACATACTTGGGCATTGAAATCACACCGAGCATGAACTGGTAAATGTAAGCAGTTCCTGTTTTACTTTTAAATCACTGTTGATCTCTCATAGCCTTTAACACACACACACACACACACGCACACACATTCCCCCTCCCCCCCCACGCCCAATGCTGATAATAGGGCATTGCTTATGTAGTTAGTGCCTATGAAAATATTGAAAATGTTTATCTTCTCAAGTGATTATATATATATATATATACACACACATATATATCTGAATATAGCTCAAAGTAAGGATATTTCTTGTAGCTTTGGGTGGCTTTCCAGGTTCCTTTTCTTCCATGTTTTATTTTCTCCTTAGACTTGTAGATTCAAATCCATGAGTTTGTGTCTCAAGCATCAATAATTTGAAGAGGTTTTTTTTTTTAAATTTTTATAAGTACTCTGAGTTCCTATGGCAAATATAAACTCCTAACAGCTATTGTAATTACTTGCCAACTTCTATACAAAGAACATTTATAGATTCAAAGCAGTTTAATTTTGATTGTATATATTTAAACAGCTGACATGATTAGCCTGTAAGAGAGACATATTCATCATGGTTTTGAAATGTTTAATTTTAGATTAAGTTTGTTGTTAATTTTTTTTTTCTGAACCTTTACCCCTTTTAGATCCTACCAGGGGATGAAACTCATCAAAAGACAAGTTGTCAACATAGAATTCTTGTCTGTATCAACCAGATGTACATAAGATAGTTTTAAAATGCAAATCTAATAATGCACTTACTTTGTGAAGAAATACTATAATGAATTCTGTTACTGTGGCAAAACAGAGAGTTCATTCGTTAAAATAGCCAGGGATGCTAGGAAATATGGTTGACTCATGTTTACTTATCCACTCCTAATTAATTGTATCAGTGGGACAAGGTCAAACTAGCGTCTGTGACGGCGAACCATTCCTTCCCCAGTTTGTGGCCATCTAAGAATGGGAAGTGGTAGGTAGAAGCTGTCGAAATGGGACTGGGTTTTGACTCCCTGCTCGTCCCCCCTTCTCATCCTAGGGTCACAGTATATCTTTTATAGCAGCTTTTAAGACATATTTCTTTTACTTTTAAGATTGTAATATAATCGCATCATTTCCTCTTCTCTTTCCGCACTCCAAACCCCTCCGTATGTCCCTCATTTCCCTCTTTCAAATTTACACCTTCTTTTTTTATTAATTGTTGTTACATATATATGTATATATTCCTAAATGTTACCTGTTCAGTCTATGTAATGTTTCTTGTTGATTTTTTTTAAGGCTGAGCATTCGGTGAAGGAAAATCAATTGATGTGCTCTTCCCTGGATATTTAGAACAAAGACCATTACAGAAAATTATGGCAGCTTTGGTGTTCTCACTTTTTTTTTTGCCTTTAATCTTGCTTGGGCTCTTGCTAGGATAAGTCAAGTAAGTTTTGCTTAATTATCAAACATTAATTTGTTGTGTATACAACTTACAGATTGTTTAGAACCATGAATCAGAGTGATCCTGGTGGGTCTGTCTGGGGGTGTTTGCATCTTGTGTTGGCACTTCTAGAATCTAAGACTGTCATGATTTCAGTTCTCCTAGGCATGTCTGGGTCCCAGCCCTTTTGTAAAGGACAAGAGATGAACTAAAGGAATTCAGAGTTGCCAGGGGCCCAGGGGACAGTGGGCTGTGGGAAAAAGAAAATGTGTCTTCAAAAGCAATTGATCTTTCTTCTCTGTGTTCTTTCTGAAGTCATGTTTTTTTGGCTGACTGTGGAACTTCTGTTGCAGAGAGGTTTCTGTAAAACTGTGCATGTCTGCCATAGACAGATGGATTTGACAAAAGATGTACCCAAGAAGGAATGCATTACATCATGAACTTGCTTAGTGGCATTTGGAAACTATTAACACTACCTACTAGTGCAATGACATAAATCCACATTGAAAAAAATATTATTTCTTGATTGAACTACATTTTCCAGTGTTATTTAAAAATGTCTCTTTGGAAAATCTTGCTCGTCCTTGTGACATTCCCCTCACCCCACCCTGGGGTATACAGAGGGCTAATCTGACTGTTTGCTTTTGCATGAGGATTTAATGATTTCTACTGAGTGCTGTCCTAACTGTGAGCATGTCTTGAAGAAGGCAGAGCAAGTCAAATGCCATGCACAGCTCTACTTTACAAGGTAATGTGCACTATGAAATGGTAAATACTTCCAACCTATAACATCATATCCCTGCCTGCCATTTGCTACCCTCTGGTCTAAGAGGAGCTCTCACTTAACTTCTAGGCAATCAGCTAGCTCATCTTTATGATCCCAGTAGGCGACACGGTTTGCAGTTATGCTGATGACCAGCCCAAACTGTCTTCCCCTATTTTCAAGAAACACTACTCTTGGTTATCAGTGGGAGCACACACAGCTCATGAAATATTTCTAAGTCCCAGTCTCTGCCTGTATTATCAAAATAGGATTAATATTCTGGAATTTGAACGTATTGTTGACTTTCAACAGAGCAATGGGAAAGAACTTGTGAGAGAGCTTTGTAATGTGTAATTTGTAACACACCACGCAACCACACATGGTCATTATAGCAACTCATTGCACCAGGGTCAATATCTTTTCCCTCTGAAAGCATAGTCTTAGGAATGAGGGACACCGTCAAAGCAAGTCTTCCTTTGGTATGGAAAACTTATAAAGGCCACGGGGCTCCAGTCCTTATCTGTCCACCACCTGAGTATTAAAATCACAAGTGCCTTTGCTGTGATAAGAAGATGTGGACACCAAAGTGCAAACATAGTTAATGTGGTACCAGGTAAATGTCACCCATTGCAATGATTATCAGTATATTAATAGTAGCTGTTCATAATTTATCACCTTTAAGAGGGAAATTCTCAAATATACTTCTTATTGACTAACTTTCTATGCTACATCCATTTCTCTCACACATAATGGATTTATTTGGTAAATGCGTGTGATGAATTTTCTTTTGCTTAGGTAAAATGCTATGTCAACACTTAGGTAAGCATTCCCTTGCAGCCTGAGTGTAGAACTGTGAATGACATAGTTTTAGAGGACATCATTTCCTCATAGGAAACACTAAGTCTAAAAACCCTAAATGTCCTTGAATTTATTTTTTTATTTACATTTTGAATATTAAATCACTCCAGTAGAATGTTCATGTAGGTTTTAAAGCAAGACTTACTTCTGGCTCTTTCTTATTCTATCTGATTTAGAAAGCTCAGTCAGCATTTTGAAGCCCCAATTTCTAGTTGGTTCTACTTTGGAAGGAAGGTTGTCATCCGTTTTTGAACACTAGCTATAACTGTGTCCTATATTTCAGTGGTATGAGGGAACTTTCCAGAAACAAAGAGATTTTATTAATAGCAGTTTGAAAAAATGGACCTGAGGTCACATCGTCTTGGCTTCCTTGTGCATTTAGTGATGAGATGAGGTTTTCTTCATTAATTAAAAAGTTTAGAAAAGTTTTAAAGAAAGTGCTAACTTTTCAGTAACACCAAGTTTAGTAATGATCAATAGCTATGTGCTAGGAGCACAAGATGCTTCCTCAAGCCGTACCACACAGTAGACACCTATTTCATTTTTGCAGAACTTTCAGGTAACTCTGCAAGAAGTGATTTTTTTGTGTGTTTTCTGTTCTTTGTCTAAAGTCTTTAGTGTGACCAAAATGCTGTAGAAATATGTTATGAAATCATTTTTCCTGAAGAGCCAGAATCTCACATAGCCCTGTTACTATGCTTTTTAGTCAAAAGAATGGTAGCCCCAACATGTTCCTGGGCCTATTTAATTTTCATACACAGTAGAATTTATCAAAAAGTCTGTAGTACAGTAATTTTCCCCATTTTGTGGTTCCATTATTTTATGATTCCAATTACTAATGGCCTAACATGGTCTGAAATTTTTGAATGAAAATTCCAAAAATAAACAGTTCATACATTTTAAATTGCACACATACCAAAAATATCATGATGTCCTGCCCTGCTCTGCCCCTGCATGTGATTACCCTATGTCCAGTGTCCTTCCCAGCAGACAGTCAATAGTCCTCCTGCTTCTAGGATATCTGTGAAGATGTTACAATGTTTCTGTTTAAATAATATCTATTTGACTTAATGAAGGTCCCAAAGTGGAAGAACAGTGTTGTTTGAAATTTGGATAAGGCAAAGAGAAGCCATGAAGTGCTTCCTTGAAGTGAAAAGGTAAAAGTTTGTTACATAATGAGATAAGTGAATGGCATGCTGAGGCTGCTGAGGCCAAGAACAAATAAACGAATCCCCGGTCTGTGAAATTCTGAAGACAAGAAATGAAATTGTGATATGTTTGTCATCACATCTTAGACTGCAGAAGTTATGGCCACTATGCATGGCACATGCCTAATAAGGACCAAAATGGTGTTATACTTTTGCATGCATGTATAGAAAAAAGAACACTATGCAAGAATACTAGGCCACTATTTAGTTTCAGGCACCCAGGACTCATGGAGATCATCTTATGGATGGTGTTGAGGGACTATTCATTATAACCGAGGCTAGATCAATAGACATACTACATAAAACTGCATTTGTGTATTTTGTAGTTATGACAATAATTTGTGGGCATGATATTTAATAAAATATAGGTGGATAAATTGTGAGATATTTAATAATGACCTAAAATCAACAGGAAAGGAATAAAAATTTGTCATTCCAGAAATTTTCCATTTTTATTATTTATAGTTGATTGGTTTCTGCACATCAGCTTTGGTAGCATTAGTTACTATAACATTTGCAATCTCAGTGGCTTTGCCTAGAAATTTCTCATTCCTTTAAAGGCCAAAGTGGATATTGCCCACCTCACATGGAACCTTTGTAAAGATTTAATTTAATTTTGGACAGTTTCTTACTCGTACACAGTGTATTGTGGTCATATTTCTCTCAGCCATTTTGTTATTCGTTCTCACGTGACCATTCGTTACTTCTTTTGGTCTCAGCTGATCCTTTTCTCTTCATGTGTTGTGTACACGCATTAGTGTGCATGTATATGAATCTGTGTGTGTGTTTACATATGTGTGCATGCACATACATGTTGTAATTTAAGGTTATTTCTATGCCTATTCTAGCTCCCAAATATGACATGGAGACCTGTTACATTTATAATAAGCCTCAAGCACCATAACTGGGCAGATATCCCTTTATTCTAACTTGACTGTGCTAGCCTGGCCTGTTTCCAAGCCGTGTGCCCCATGTTCCTTCCCATCCAGTCTCTACCTGGCCGCTCCTGCTCTTGCTCCTGATCCTGCCCCATCCATGTCCTATGGCCAGTCCTCATGGTACATTGCTCCTCATGGCCCAGCAACCTCTTCCCCCTCCTTCCCTCCTCCTCCTCCTTCTCTTCCCTCTCCTTTTCCTCCTCCCTCTCCTCTTCTTCTTCCCCACATTCTTTCTTCCTCTTCACCCACCCAGGGCCCCTTAGACTGGAAACAGAAGTTCCACCTACTGACTTCTCTGTCCAGTCAGAGGCTCTTCAACTTCTTTATTAACCAACCAGAGGTGACTGGGAAATAATTTTTACACACTATTGAGACAAGAGATTCTCAGTACCAATGACAATACCAGAATCTGCTAGCATTGAGCTCACTGCTGGGTCAGCAATTAACAGTTGTATGTACAGAGACACACCTTAATACAATGTGAATAAAGGTCACCTCTACATGAGCACATGTGAGATACACCTTAATACAATGTGAATAAAGGTCACCTCTACATGAGCACGTGCGTGGGCATGTGCACTTGTGTATGTGAACATGTTTGAGTGTGTGTATGTGAGCATGTGTGCATTCATATACATGCATGTTTGTGCATGTGTCTGCTTGTGTAAGGTGTGTGTGCATCTGTGTTTGTGTGTGTATGCATGTGTATCTGTGGACATAGGTGGGTGCATGTCTACTTATGTGTGTGTGCATATGTGTATGTGTGTACATGCATGTGTGAGTGAGCATGAGTATTTTGTGTGTTTGCATGTGAGCATTGTGAGTGTGGGCATGAATACATTTGTATGTGTGATTATACATGTGTGTGCATATTTATGGGTGCATGTGCACATATGTATGTGTTTGTGCATGTGTATGCACCAGAGTGAGTGTGATGTGTGTTTTTGTGAATGCTTCTGTACATGTATGTGAATACAAGTATGTGTTATGCTTACATGTGTTCTTGTGAAAGAGTGCATATGTATGTGTGCATGCATGTGTGTTCCTGTGTGTAGATGTGCAGCCATTTGTGCATGTGCCATGTGTGTTCATGTGTGAGTATGTATGCATGAGTGAGTATGTGTGGGCTCACGCATGTGCTTGTGTGTGCACACTCATTTGTGTGTGTGTGTACAAGTGTGTGGGCATGTGTGCATGTGGATGTGTGTGTGTGAAAGGCTTATGTAGGTTATCACAAATACTGCATGTTTGTCACTACAATGGTCATGTTGTACCTAGAAGACTCCACCTTGTGACACTCCTTCCCTGTTCTCTGGCTCTTGAGGACACTCCATTAAAATTTATTTAAATTTAAAAATTGGTTTTAATGATGATGATGACGATGACAATAGACACCCCTCCCATTCTGTGGTGTCTAGCATTGAGTTAGATGACACGCACGTCTCATTTGGGGCATTCTCAGCACTGATGAGTGTTGGGCCTCTGCTTCAAGCACACTGCTAAAGACACCTTTCTAAGGCGAATTGTTGCACTGATGTGTGGTCTAAGCATAAACATTTAGCAGGCAGTTTAATCACACACCCATTTAGTGAAACAGCAGAAGTACATCCCCTCATGGGGCCTTGTGATTTTCTTAGCAATAGGCTTTGACCAGGTTTACAAGTGCCATGTTGGGCACGAATTCCCTGTCATGGCTTCAGCTCTAAGCTGGGAGTGTGTGCTATTCCTGAGAAGTCATGTCCCTCTTGTGTCTATGGGTGTGTCTTGACTGACAGGTTGGGATTGTAGAACACTGGGTCCAAAGTTTGGCTACTTCACTGATGACTTTTCTCCTTTAAAGCGTGTGTCACTGTGAATGTGAGTCAACGGGGCCAAAGCTTCCAGCTCGGTTACAGCTGAATTTTCTGGGTCCAGGATCTAAAGCGTGTGCTGTTTTTAGCAACAATGTTTTACTGTCTGGTTCTGGTGGGCAACTGAAAACAATGGCAGTAGTCTATTTTTTTGGAAACCTCTGGGGATTTCCTGACCCACCACTCATAGGGAGATATCTTACAGTTGGCAATGAATGGGTTTTTTTGTTTAAAGACTTATTACTTCTGGAAGCAATATTATCTGTGAACTCCGGAGAGTTCTAGTCAACCTCCTCCCATAATCTTTTGATTAGCTAATAAAGTAGTAGGTTCCTTCCTCTGTAGCTGTCCTATATATTCTTGTTTCATTTGGCTCTCCCTATCACTCCCACATCTCCTCCACTTCCAGGCTTTCTCCTCCCTTAAATCCTCTCACCCATACTATCCACTCCTCTGTTAAATGCAGCTACTTGAGCTCATTTATTTCTCTCATTTATTCAAATGATGCTCTTGTGATGCCACTCTCAACATGTGTTATGGCCAGCTTTCATGTGCTGTGTTCTGGCAAAGAAGCAACCATCCAGTCTTGGTCACATGCTTCTCCTAGTGGATGGGAGACGAAGGCCATAGGCTCACTTGGGGCAGGAAGGAAAAGCATCTCAAGGTGCCAATGTATCAGAGCTACTGGGTGGCTTGTATGCAACAGAAATTTGTTTCTCACTTTCCCGAAAACCGTAAGTCTGAAAGCAGGGTGCCAGCATGGTTGAGTTCTGGCAAGGGCCACCTTCTAGGTTGCAGATGGATGACATATTGTTGCATCTTCACATTTTAAAAAGAGAGAGCTAGCTCTCTGGATTCTTAGAAAGCCATGCCCTTTAGGAGGGCTCTGCTGTATTATATGATTACCTTCTAAAGGTCTCATCTCTAGATGCTATCACCCTAAGCATTAGATGGCAGCATACAAATTCTGAAAAAAAAACCAACAACAATAACATTCAATTCATATCAGTCATCCATTAACACCTGTCATACTTTCATTTTTATTTTTACATTTTCTCTCTCTTTTTCAATTGTTTTAAAAGTATACCTTCACAGAGTATAGTTCTTATAAACTGAGTTAAATAGGAAATATCATATTTGTTCTTTAGAAAAAAATCAGGAACATAATTTACCTTTTAAGTTTTTTCTTATCCATATGCTATGTCTTTCCCCAAAGCCATTAAAATATAACTCAACATTATGATTACGAAGATTGCTACAATTTGATGATCTTGTCTTATTGTGAAAAGTGGTTCTGGATATTTCTCTCTCCCTAGCTTTCCCTTTCATCGGTCTGGCTATTTCAATGTTTTACTTTGTTGTCTAATGAAATAGTTTGGAGAAAATTAACAGTGTTAAAATTGCTTATCAAAATGCAGCCATTCATTATGGTTTTTTGAGTATTTAATAAACATGATATGGATTCTAATAGGCAGAAACTGCTCGATTTTTGCTGGGGAGTATCTGAATGCTTTTGGCTATCCCCTCCCCCTTTTTTCCTTTTTGTATGTGATTCACGCAATGCTGAAACTAACACAGACTTGGCTCAAGCCTTTGTGTTTCCTGGAAGCTCAAACTTGTCTCTACCCTGAAATCCCAGGGTCTAACAAACACATTCATAGCAAATGTAAAAGAACATAGACATCTACTCAGTGAATAAAAAACAGTTTTCAAATAGTTGCTTTTAAAAATCCCCCTATAAACTTTTAATTTTCTTTCAATAAAACCCCATAAACCAAACTTAGCCCTTTTATATGGCAGGATTAGATATCTTGTTGGGGTGTTAAGCCAATCATAACTTAGCTGTTTTAAAAACCAAATTACTTTTCTTCACTATAAAGCAAATTTACAATCAAGCTATTTAAGAAATAAAGATGACAGATAAAAATCCCTTTTAAGCTTTATATCTTGACCTAGAAAGCTGAAGAACTGATTCATTATAGTATCCTCACATTTATCCGATTGACCTGAGAGTGGCTAAAAAGAATTTTCCCATAACTCCATGTACTTGTTTATTTTCCTGGTTCATTCCAAAAACATTTTAAATGCATCACTGCAAAAGAGTAAGATCTCAACCTAACATCCAAGCATTCTCTTTATTTTGTCAGAGCTAAAAATATAAAATAAAATAAAAAGAAGAAAGAAAAACAAAAGCCACTTAGAATCTTTACCCCAAGGCACTGAAAAATACTGACATGACTCAATGTTTAAATCTGAGAATCTGAAGAATAAATTATACTTAAGAAAGACTTTAAGCACATATATTTCTTTTAAAATACATTTTGAGAAATGTGTGCATACGTGCAGTGTATTTTGATAATATGTACCTTTCCTCCAACTCTCTCTAGACTTCCTCCAGCTCCATCCCAACTCTCTACCCTTTTTATAAAAAAAAAAAAATAAAGTACATCAGTGAATCCATTCGTTTCTGCCCACAAGCACATGATTTTTTTTTTTTTTTTGCCATTAACTGGAGCATGGGCAGTACTGCCAGGAGCAATTCTCCTGAAAGACAAAACAAAAACAGAAACAGAAACACCCCCCCCCCCCCGTGTGTCCCTAGTGCAGCAGCCTCCAACTGCCAATAGCTACTCAGTAGGTAGGGGTGGGACTTTATGAGAACGTCCCATCCATCCTAAAGCATTGACTGGCTTGATCTGTGGCTGCCATGAATTCATGAGTGTAATATCCTTGCCATGTCCAGAAGACATGATTTTTCAGCAGTTCTCACCAACCTTTGGCTCTTGAAATCTTTCCTATGGTGTTTGCTGAGCCTTAGCAGGGAGGGGTGTGATGGATATGTCCCGTGCGGGACTGAGGCCTCCCCAATCACCCATTCTCTGCTCTTCTGTTAGTTGTGACCCTTTGTAGTAAACATTCTCCACTGCATAAAGTACCTTCTTAGACTGGGAAACTTCCGTGGTCTAAGAGCTGTACTAATCTACGCGGAGAGAGATAAATGTTGAGAAGGCAGTTTGATAGCATGCCAATTTAGCAAACTAATAGTGGGAACGTCTCCCCTTTGATGTAAGACCTCCCCAGGCATAGATTCTTGGCCAAGTTACATACAGTACCAGGCACAACTTTCCGCCTGTGGAACAGGCCGTAAGTTTAATCAGAAAGCCATTGTTACTCATAACGTCCAATGGGCATATTTTGCCAGCATGGTTGTTGTTATACCTCACAGCGTTCACAGCTGGGTCAGACTGTCAACAACTTCTCTACGCTAATGACTTTTCTACTACGCTAACTCTGCATAGTATCCTCCCAAACTGTTAGGATTAACCAGAAGGAAGGAGGCTTCCAGGTCAGTATCAGCTTGATTTCTCTGTATCTTATGACCTAAGTGTGTGAGATCTGCAAGAACAGTGTTTTGCTATCAAGCTATTATGGGTTACCAAGAGCAACAGCAGTTGCCTGTAATTTGGAGGGGCTTGTGCCACTACC
>CM053750.1:13182626-13209648 GCA_028658305.1 Pachyuromys duprasi
TCTTGATTAAATACATGGTCTTGGGAATCAGACTCCTGGTTTAGACCCCAGTCCTGCCACTCAGGAGCCTGTTACTCTGGAAAATTCTTTAATCTTCATGTTCCTTCATTTCCTTATTTTAAAAAAAATGGAGTAGTTAAGAGCACCTAAGTACTTTAAGTGGAGGGTCAGTAAATTTAATATTCATAAACCACTCAGAATGACATGTATCTCATATGAACTGCTTCGTAAATGATTGCTGTCTTGCTTATATTATCGGGGGGACTGGTTCTTTCCCAGACTGTGTTGACTGAAGTTTATTCGGCTAGCTTCAAAACTAGGAGTTTATATCCATGGGCTTTTCCAGAAAGATCCTACATAGCTCTGGACTGCTCTGTGTTAAGGGGATTAAATGGAACTTTCCTCATAGTGTATGCCAATGCAGCTATGATATTACTGCTGGTGTTGAATAAGTGATGCAGAGATACTTAGGTGGACATCAAGGGGTCCAGGCATAGCCTTTCCCCTATACTCATTGGTTAAGATGACTGTTCTAACCCTTTAATTGTGTTCAAAAGGATTTTGGTCTGCATTACTCTGGCTTACACTAACAGGACTCATTTAAAATTCCTGCTTCTATGTAAGCAGGAAACAGCCTTGCTTCCTCTTATTTGACTGCATGTGTGTGCATGCACGTGTGTGTGTGTTGTGTTTGCACAGGTATATGCATGCACATTTGTGTGTGTAAAAGTGGACACATGCTTGCTACAGTGCTTGTGTGGAAGTCAGAGGACAACCTTGGGCATCAGCCCTCACCTTCTACCTCCCTGAGGCAGGGTCTTCTACCTCTCTGAGGCAGGGTCTTCTACCTCTCTGAGGCAGGGTCTTTTTTGAAAAGTTCTGTAGCCAAGTGGGTTCCCTAGTAAGGGGAACAGGGACTATTTCTGACATGAACTCAATGGCTGGCTCTTTGACCTCACCCACCCCCACCCGAGGGAAGAGCAGCCCTGCTAGGCCACAGAGGAGGACATTGCAGCCAGTCCTGAAGAGACCTGATAAGCTAGAGTTAGATGGAAGGGGAGGAGGTCCTCCCCTATCAGTGGACTTGGAAAGGGGCAGGGAGGAGATAAGGGAGGGATGAGGGGATTGGGAGGGAACGAGAGAGGGGGCTATGGCTGGGATACAAAGTAGGTAACCTGTGATTAATATAAAAAAATAAAAATTATTTAAAGAAAAAGAAAAATTGTTTTTTCTACTGCAAAAGCCAGAATAGCCGTCTTCTGATCTTCCAGGAATTCTCTTGTCACTGCTTCTCATCTAAAGGGCACTCGGCTTGCTCACAGCTATGTTACACACTCAGCTTTTACCTCCATTGTGGGAATTCCAACACTTGCACAACAAGTATTTTTATCCACTGAGCCATCTCACCAGACTCTCTCCAAATAGCCTTGTTTCTAAAGTTCCCAAATAGAATGAAAGAGCAAGTGTCACTTAGAGTAGCCAGTCTTCCCCAAGTGTGAATAAGAACATGGAAGTACCTTTTCCTCCCATGTGAAGATTATATTTTAGAGTAAAGGTGGTAAACTGCTGCCTGTGCTCTAACTTGCAGCCTACCTGTTTGATGATTTCTAGCCAATATTGCATTTTTAGGTGTATTTTACACATATAAGAATTCAAACAGCCCTCAATAGGATGTTTAGGGGAATTCAAGCACAGGGAGAGATGAGTTTGCCATGTGATACTCGGTAGGGATCTTCACATTTGGTATCTTCAGTTGCTCTACTGTTATGGGTACATAACATCATGTCAAGTTATATAGCATACTGTTGTGTTATGTAGAATGTTGTCCTAGAAATGTTACCAATTGGTGGCTGATTATTTTACATAAATTTTCAAAGGAAATGTAAGTGCTTCTGTTGATTTTATTCCATAGCTCTCTATTCTGTTTCTTCTTGAGTATCTTTCTTTTCTTTACCACGAAATTCGCCCCCACCAACACTGTATTGTGAAGGGTCGTGGTGCACCTGGGTTTGCATTCAGAATAATTTGTTTTACGCAAGAGAAAGCTGCCAGAAGTTGTGTTGACAACACCGTCCTTGGTTTCCTAGCCTGTAAAATAGAGGTGAGAATCCCAGCTCTGCTTGCCACCCAAGGGGAAGCAGTGATACCATGTACAGAAGACTGGAGAGCACATGTTTTTTCTTGTGTCTGGTTTCTTGTCAAGCAGGGCTATGTGTGTCTATGGACTAGAATACAAACTTACTCTGCATGAACTACAATCGTCAGCTGTGCTGGGTGGGTCATGAGAGTGTAGGCGTGAGGGAGCTGGGTGAGAGAGACTCTTTGAGAGTGCTTTTCCCCAGTGTGGTGTCTGCTTCCTTTCTCACTTCTTTAACGTGGAAGCTGCTGCTTTTGTCCCCGAATTCCTGTGAGGCATGCAGAGATAAAGGAAAGATGGCAGCCTTGGAAGGGAAAGAAGGCAGTGTTTCTACCACGACAAAAGACAGAGAGAAGCAGATCCTGCTGCACTATTTCAGAAGCAAATACGTGAATCTGTCATGTAGCCAGTAAAGGTTATTAGCTTTGCAAAGATAAGGAAAGGAATGTTTCCTTTTCACAAAAATAGACTCTTGTTGGTAGAAATGAGAAATCTCCGGCAGTGAAGCTGGAGCAGAGTTTCTGAAGGGTGAAGGAAACATATGTGACTCCATTTTGTTTTTACTGAACTACACAAGGAAAATCAACATTTTGCTCAGTTAAGATGTTCATGATCACCGCTTTGAATTGTAATCACATTAAATAAATTTCCTTGTATTCACATTGTTTTGGAAAATCCTTAGTGGGAACATTTGCTCCTCTGCATAAGTAACTTGCCATTTTTTTTAGACATTTAGAGAAAATGCTTCGAATTATGATCATGAATTTGAATTTAGAGGGGCCTCTTCTCACCTGACCTCTTTTTTAAATCTCTTAGTTATCTGGAGGATTAATATCTAAGTTTTGTTCATTATCTATGCCTGTACAGCAAAGTTCCTCAAGCGTAGATCTTAAAATGTCAACCAGGATTGTTTTCCCAGGCTACAAATCAGCTTGGGTGTTCTGCTTATGTAAACCAGGCTGTGATTATTAACTGAAGTCTAAGGAGGCCTTGATTATGGAATCCAATGCTCCACACTTTTCTGAAACCTCTCCAGCAGACTAGTCTAGACATGCTCTCAAAATGGGTATTCAGGGTCTATGAGCAGGCAGGTCCAATTACATAAAAGGCTAGGTGGCAACACACACGTGGGCACACACACACACACACACACACACATTTAAAGTCTTGGTATCACATTTGCTAGCATCTTGCAGGTCAAGGAAAGGCATGGTGGGGCTCTTAGGAGAGGAGAACAGAGTTAGGAGCTGCGGTGTATATCCAAGGCCTTTGTGATTTAAAGCCATTAATCCACCCTCTCAGTGAACCAAAAGAGTAGTCTGCAGTTTCAGCGTTTTGGGGCCTATATTTGAACAGCCTATGGTGGGAAAATTTGTGAGTTTTACTCTTGGTTTCATATGTTATTGTTTCACTTTCTCCTGTCTAAAATTCCATGTTTTCATTTATTACTGCCCACTGTATGTGTCCTGGAGAAACCTCAAACAAACACATGCCAAAGAATACATATTATCTGCCTTTTCCTCATTGCTAACACCCTGGACTGGAAGCCCATTGAGTGGCTTTTTATACTATTTCAATCATGAATAATACACTCGGGTAAAACTAGACCAAAATGCAGGTCTTCTAGGAGCCTACAATTTGCTTAGCCTACCTGATGTTAAACAAATGCTTAAATATGTAAATTAATGTCTGGCCTCAAGACCTGCTGTGGAGGAAATGAAGCAGGGTACAGATGGAGCGATAGTGGAGGTGCTTTTAGATTGGCTATTCAGGGAAGGCCTCTGAAGCGAGGGAGTGAGCTGTGACTATCTGGACAAAGTGTGTTTGCAGCAGAGAAATTAGCAGGTGCAAAGGCTGCTGGGACTTGCAATGGAAAGAAAGCTAGGAAAAACGAGAGGGAGACAGCCAGGGCCAGATCATTCAGGGCCTGTTTGAACAGTGCACTTACGTTCTAAGTTCAGAGGCCGTCTGAAGGTCCTTTTGGGAGGGCAGGATAGAGACAGGATCTGAAGTCTGGCTGCTGTGTGAATAGGCTTGTAAGGAGCCCTTGAAGCTGGGAGCCTGGGACGGTTGTGTTGGAGAGAGATGCCGAGGGACTGTTAGGGGAGTAGGAGTGGAGATGTGAGAGAAGGGCAGATCCTTCAAGATGTGCTTCATTTAAAGACATCTAAATTTAGAGACTATGATCAGCTCTACAAAGCTGAACATATGGAGAATGCTTCCCAAAGCAGACCCAGCGCACATCCAGTGACATCTGAGTTAATTTGAGGTGTACTGTCAAATGAATGGATTTCTAAATTTTAATGGTTACTTGTGAATTTGATGCTCATTAGGAAACATAAAACTTGCATGTAAGTCCTGTGGTTTCAGCTTTTATTTGTAGTAAGAATAAAGATAGAGGTAGTTAAAAATTAGGAGAAATATCGGGTATCTAGAATGGGGATGCTGGTGGGACCAGTCACAGGGCTCAATTCTGAGGGACGGTAGTAATTACTCAGGTGGTGTTACACCATGCGAGAGTCATTAGGAATTAGACTTTATCAGTTATTTATTGAACTGTAGGCTCCATATTAGGCTATTTCTTATTCGGTTGCACTCATAACCCTGTGAAATGTGGGTGGTAAAGCTTTATATTTTCATTTAAGAGATTGAGGGGAGTAACTCTCACAGAAAATAGGACCTTGTTCTAGGACATCTCCTCTGGGTTCTCAGACATGGTGAGATTGTAAGAGGGACAGCAGATAGAAATAGCAGATAGGTGATCAGAGAAACTGTCACTGAGTTCATGCCAGAGACAACCCCTGGTCCCCTTACTAGGAACCCCACTTGGAGACTGAGTCTATGGGCTACAACTGAGCTGGGGTTTTAGGTCCTCTCCATGCATGTTCCTTGGTCAGAGTCCCCAGGACTCAATATGTTTTGCCTCTGTTGCTCTCCTTTTGGTACAGCCTTGCCAGGCCACAGAGGAAGACAATGCAACCAATCCTGATGAGATCTGATAGGCTAGGGTCAAAGGGAAGGGGAGGAGGACTGTCCCTAGCAGTGGACTTGGAGAGAGGCATGGGAAGAGATGAGGGAGGGAAGGTGGGTTTGGGAGGGAATAAGGGAGGGGGCCACAGCTAGGATACAAACTGAATAAATTGTAACAAATGATAATAATTTAAAAGAATAAAATTTTTAAAAAATGAAAAAAAATAGCAGATAGGGATAGTGGGTGAGGATAGGGATAGTGGATAAGGATAAGGATAGTAGATGAGGATAGGTATCACTCTGACGACTCTTGTGAAAATAAGGACTTAGTCTGAGTTGCAGAGCAATGCATCATCAGGACCTTAAGTGGTTCATGCATGTGACAAACTTGATGATGGGATAAAAGAAACAGGTCTCTTGCCCCATGGGGCCTGGGTTTTCTTTGCCTCACAGTAGGGCACTTTAGGAAGCCATCACCTGGAGTTCCAGTGGAAAGGCTTTATGGGGGGACTCTGGAGTGACTTACTTTGCTTTCTAATTCCATGGTTTCCGGGTGTCCAGGCCTTGGCTACATTTTAGCTTTTCTTCTGTCTGAATGTGCAACTCTCAAACCTCTGACTTGAATCCTAAACTCTAGTCGGAGAGGGATGACCTCAATAACAACTTTGGAGCCACTTTATGGCAAGGTAACCCCAGACAAGTGACTTAACCTCTTTTGAATGTTAGTCTCTTGCAGTCTCAGGAAGAGACTGAAGATGAATCTGAGCCCCTAAGTGCAATGGAGGTTGAGTGACCCAGTACTCAGCAAAGCAGAAATAGGGGTCACAAGACCTGAGGTCACATGGAAGTGATTTTCCTTCCTCTTGTTCTGTCTTCCGCCTAGTACTTTCTAACAAACCAGACGGACTCTTTCAAGATTTTTAAAGAATGTGTTAGATGACCAATTGATGATAAAAAAAGAGAGGCCTGGAATAACTAATACCTTTTGCCCTTCTGCTGTATTAGAATACATAGAAGGTGATACTGTTAGATACAGGCTCTTCCTAGACACGGAATCGAATGTTATTAACCAGAAAGAAATTTAAGACAGAGAGCAGAAAGGAAAGAATGTGCTTACGTTGTACATTTTTCATTTAATAGTGATATAAAACTCCCCAGCCTCCAGAACTGTGAGCAATAGACTTAAAAAATATTATCTACTATCGGCTATTTGTTATAGTAGCTCAAATGAAATAAAACATAGACCAAATGCAGAGGTCAGTACTTGCTTTGACAGAGTAAAGCAAGTACATTCTCAATGAATTGATCTTGGAAGCCATTTGGAAGGAGTCGGATTCAAGGCAGGTCTCGGAGGGAAGAGGTGAAATTGGTGTTGGTTTCAGGAAGAAAGTGTGCCTCAGCACAGGTGACAGAAAAACTCTTTCCAAACATATGGTGGTAGGAAGATGTTGAGTTGGTTCTGGGGAACATGGTAGCAGCCAAGAGCTATGAAGATGTCTGCAAAGGTCCATAGTCAAGGAGACTGGGCAACTTAAAAACAATTTTATTCTGAAGTATTTTATATTTAGAAAAAGAAATTGCTAGACTCACCCAGTAACTTTACAGTATTTATCACCTGGATCTAGGACTTGCTAATGCTTTTCTATTTTCTTTTGTTGTTCTCTCCTTGTCTAACTCTCTATTTCTCTCTCCCATGAATAAGATTTTTTTTTTCTCTAGAGCAGTGGTTGTCAACTGTCCTATGTGCTTCAATCCCTTAGTACAGTTCCTCGTGTTGTGGTGACCCATCAACCATAAAATTAGTTCATTGCTACTTCATAACTGTAACTTTGCTACTGTTACGAATCATAATGTAAATATATGATATAGAGGATATTTGATATGGGATCCTTATAAAAGAGCCCGTAGATTCCAAAGGGGTCAAGACTCACAGGTTGAGAACCACTGCTCTAGAGCATCTGACCATGAATTACAAATACAATGCTAATTTTACCTCTAAATATTTCCTAAAAGCTAAAGGCAAGGGTTTTCATTGTTATAACTTGGATGCAATTATAAAAATCAGAAACTTTAATGTTGTTCTACAGTGTTACCTCATTTGGAGACCTTATTCAGATTTTATAAATCATCCCAAAGACAGAAGGCTCATCTTAATTCCTTCTTTCCCTTCATTTTTTCCCTTCCCTCTTTGTTTCTGCCTTTATATCTCTTCTCTCTTTCTTTATTGACGTCATGAAAAGGGCTCAGATAGAAATATCAGCCATGGAAACAAGATATCCCTCAGAGAAGTAGACTTGGTGAACAAGGCAGCCTTTTCAGAGGAGTTGGCAACAGGAAGAGACAACGTCAAGCTGGTAATGAGGATAGAAACCAAAACTACAAGGATGCTCTTATGTTTTGGATTTTTCACTTAATTACAGTAATGGGATTTTCATACTGCTTTAACAGGAAGAATACAGGGCAGCTGGAAGCATCTTGGAGCAGTGGTTCTGAGCACAGGAACCCCACATGGGTTGGAATCAGGCTTTGCTACTTATTAACTGTGAAATTTGGATGGGTACCTGTGCTTTAGTTTCTCCATGTGTGAAATGAGGACAATAAAACAGATTGCCTTGTGGGACTCTTGTAGGGATCAATGGAGGTATATTGGCAAGCTGCTGTATTGCAAGCCTTCTTGACATATAATATTATAGATGTTTGACAAACCAACATAAATAAATGGCTTTCCTATTCTTACGTACTATATCTTTATCATTAATTTTACAAAGTAAGTACTATTATTATTATTCCTACTTGGGACTCAAATGTCAAGTGGTTTGACCAAAGTCATGTAGCTATTGGCACAAAAACCACATTTTATTCTTCAGTCTTTCTACATGAGGATATCCACCAGGCAACAGATATAAGCTAGCAACTTCTTACTAGACTAGAGGCTCCAGAGTCAAAAGTCTTCTCCATAGAAACAATTGAAGATAGGAATGTGTGTGTCTGCTAAGGGAGAGGCTTTATATGAGACTGAGTACTGCCAACAGTTGCCTATGAGACAAGAAGATAAAGAAGAACTAATGAATGAAGCTGAGTAGAGCTGGGGGACAAAGCAGGATTGACAGAAAAGACAGGATGAGAGAGTCTAGGAAAAGTATGCATGCTTGGGGGAAGGTGATTAGGGGAAGATACAGTCAGATCTGAGATCAACAACTGATGAGGGGTTTCCTTAGAGACCTTAATGAGAACCTTGCTGCTGTTGAAGGCAAAGACCTATTTTCCCTGGCTCAGGAAGAGACTAGAAAGAGAAGCAAGACTTCCTTGAGAGTGAGTACTTCTTTAAGACGTTGGAGTAAGAGTATGGAGGACTTTGGGAGAAGCAGAGTACGGAAAGATCCTTATCTGATAAAGGTGATTTCCTTTGTCACATAGCAGGGACAAATCAAAGGCCTGAGGGCACGGAATAGTAGGGAGGCTGGGAAGAATAGGTTACCAGGGATAATATTTTTGAGTTGTTGGTCAGTGAGGTCTCTCAGACCTCCTTCCCTAAAAAAGCCTATTATAGGCTATTGTGAAAACTACTGGTTACCCCACCACCACCACCACCAATCTGAGAGTAAGATACCATTGTTGAAGACACTACATGCTTATGTCAGAGGACACAGAGGAATCAAGCACTTACCCAACTGGAAGTTTCACTCCTACTGAATAGTGTTCATAGTACTTGAAGGTACTATACACACTAGTGTATGAGAAAACTAACCATCAGTCTTACCTAGCTACAAACCTTTTGAAGTATAATAGTGTCTCACCTGCAGGATATGTACATCAATACACAAATGTTATGGGAAGGTTATCAAAGCCAAAGGTGGTGAACAGCTTTGAGGAAACAGAATTTTCTAGTCACCACAGGGCTTAATGCATTTATCAACTCACAGAGACTGTAACCACATGCATAAAACTTATACAAACACAAGCCATGAAAAATCCCAGCATGGAGAAGGGCAAGTGGGAAGAAAGTCTCTTCCCTAACCAAGAAGCTTTTTGCAATTGATAGCTTCTGGGAAAGGGAAAATTAGTCTTCAAGGGAGTAACAGATAGCTTTTGCAAATAGTTTCTTGGTTAGGAGTGAGACTCAAGTGTCAATGGGTATATATATCAACCACACTCCAGGGCAGGTCCCATGCTCAAAGTAGTTGGGTAACAACTGGACTTCATATTATTTTGTGGCTTTTTGCGTATAATATTGTATATAATACATTTTGGTCATGTTCCTTACCTTCCTCCAACTCTTCACAGATCCCCCTACCCCCTACCCATTCAATGTTGTTTCTCTTTCTCGCTTTCAAAAAACAAAACAAAATACCCCCAGAATACAAGTAAAAGTCATAAAAAAACAAAAACAAAAAAATCAAAATAAATAAGCAAAAGAAAAGTAATACAAAAAACTATCAAGACAAGACACAAAGTATACACACACACACACCAAAAACCAAGCCAACCAAACAAGCAAAACCCTGGTGTCTGTTCCTCTGTGCTGGCCAGTTACTCCTGGGCATGAGGCCTGGCCTGGAATGTGGCTGATGTACCCACTGACACTTGGGTCTCACTCCTAACCAAGAAGCTATTTGCAATTGATATCTGCTGGCAAAGGGAAAATGAGTTTTCTCCATTTTTTTAAGAGAGAGAGAGAGAAAGCATGAAGTGGGGTGGGTATGGAGGATGGGGAAAGGAGAACAGCATGGTCAAAACATACTGTATGAAATTCTCAAAAATGTAACTAAAAACATAGAAAAGAACATGGCTTTAGGGACCACACTACTGACTGTAATTTATTTAAAATGCTCCCAATCTCTGGGAAGTGAATGGTGAAGTTGTTTACCATAAAAACAAGTATATTTGAGACTGCAGATGAAGATAATTTAGGTCTGTTCTGTCCTTAAAAGTGCGGCAAGGCTGGGCCCAGAATTTCCTGTAATCCTGGGGGCCAGAGAAGAAAGGAGAAAAAACTGGGGTGGCAAAGTTGTGAATGCTCAATACATTCCTCCCTGCTGCAGAGCTTTTACAGAGGCTGCTCCTGGGCCTACGTGCCCTTCCCCACACTCTACAAAGCCACCTGTTTTCAGTAAAGGTTATGGTTATGTTTTCTTTCAAAAAAAAGTGGGTAAAGTCTGCTGGGCAGTTCCACTGGCCGTTGCTACTGGACTTACTCTAGTATCATCCTGGAATTAAGCAGAAGGAATGGGCTGGGTCAATGTACCTAAGAGCTTTAGAAGTAAGGTCAACAAGACTGGGGAGTTTGGTTGGAAATGGTTAACTGTAGGCAATGAAGAGCAGAGGAGGATGTGCAGACTAGGTTAAGGCTCTGTGACTCTTTCTTTCAAAATATTCACAGCAATAGAAAAGAGAGAAAGCCTGTCTTTGAGGTATGGGAACATGGCTCAAGGTAGCATATTAGAAGTGTAAGAATTTCAATGTCTCAAGTTTTACTTTTAAAAGATTTAACATGTTATTACAAATCTAGTTTACTTTAATTTAAAATGAAGTACTATGCTCTTGATAAAATAGACACACAAAAACGCATAACCTTGTTTTTTTCATGTTAAGGGCAGATGTCGGTGGAAATGGTGGGGGAGGCTGGTGGGGAGTTCCATATCCCATATTTAAAAATCCATGAGAAAAAAAAGCAAAGTAAGAACAGAATCAAAGGGAAAGGGCAGTGAAGGGCAGGGATGGAAAGAGTAGGGACAGCAGACACACTGAGGCTGTAGATAAAGGGATGTGTCAACATGTCAGCTTGAAAATGAGACAGTTCCAGGTGCCAAGAGGTTCAAAAGCAGCGTCAGACAGAACACCGAGTGATGGAGATGGAGGCCGTCTAGGGTAATTTTAATTTCATTGAGTTGTTTTTTTGTTTAGATCCTCAATGCCAAATTTTTCTCTTGTGGGGAACAGAAGAGAAATTAATATTTCAAAGGGAACATTTGTAAGATGTTAAGCCAGGCATTTTATTTATTTTAAGTGTTCTCTTGAACTGAGAGGCAGAGATGAATAGAGCCAATTTAAATCCTCTTAGGGGATACGTCTAATGTCTGCCACTTGGCTATATAGTCTCCATTAAGTGTAGACACAGAAAGATCTATCCAATTGAAATGTCATCTATGACACTGAGGAGTTTTTAAAAACACATTTTCAATTCATTGATATAAGTCTTTATTTACTTTATCTCTGAAGATGTCTGTCTCCAACAATACGGAGGTAACTTGTGGAATTCATGGCTATTTCAGGATAATAAGCTATCATTTGTGCATATCTTGTTTTTATGTTTTAAAGTAATGATGCAGATATAGATTTTTATTCATCATAGTGGGTTGAGTTTAGCAATGACATACAATATGAGCAGTTACCTGTACCACTAAAAGAAGCAACATGGTCAAAAGTCCAATGTTAGTCACTTACTCTTAAAGTTCTGAAATAATATAGCTGGTCTTGATTGCTCCCATTGATAAATAAGTTTAACATTTTTCTCTTCTACCTTGTTTACAGGTTGACAAGAATATAATTAGTGTTTAATAGAATGGAAAGTAGCAGAAACAAAAGTATTCGACCACCTCAAAATGACCAACGGGATTGTCATTATGTATTTTGTTAAAATTTGCGATTTCATGACTTGATGTGTGCATTGATGGAATTATGCACAGTTTACATGTGATTGCAAAAGGTGAACATTTAGTTTCAGTTTTAAAATTATCCTGGAAAATGGTGTGAAGCTTAGTGCAAAAGAACAATAAAGAGAGATGAGCCATACATTAGTAGAACGGCAGTGTGAGGACTAGCATTTCAATGAAATGTTCCCTGAGCAGAGCAGTCCACGCAGAAGCCAGCCGATGGGAACATTCCCCACACTTGAATCTGATTGTTTTGTTTTAATTTTCCAACTGCCTGCCATGTGAAGCCACGTCAGTGTGATGGGTGTAAACCCGGGAAGCATCCTTACACTGACTTGTTCCATCAGCAAGGGGGGATCATTATCACACAGTGTTGAGATTTCAGATTGTCAAGATCAGAGGGCGTTCATGGAAAACTCCATCCCTGTGATCTGTAGGAGATCTAGTGACAGGTAGTGGCTGCTCCTGAGGGAAATGTCAATCAGGGCACAGACTCCCTTCCTGGGTATCACTGAGCCTTGGAAAGATGCTGGGGGAGAGAGCTCTTTACTTTCTGTTCCAGCAACAGCTCCCTCATCTTCAGTTTATTAGTGATGAAAACACCCAGAATGAAGCCTGACTTTCCATGGCCTGCCTTTTTACAAGCCAGGAGGGACCTCTACCTGATACATTTCTCTAATTTTACTTTTTTTTTCAGTCATTCTTTAAAGACAGTAACAAACACATTTACAGTTATTTATGATTGTGCTACATTATTTGTTAAACACAAAATTTAAGTTGATTGATTACTGTAATTTCCTCCCGTCTGTGTTTGAGATGAATCAATGACAAAGAGAGTACTATTCCCTAACCCTTGAACACATTTGGTTCATTTTCCAAAATGGAAAATTATGTGGTTTCCTGGAGATATTATTTTCTAGAAGCATAGTGCATCCATTCATTGATAATCATTGTTTTATGAAAATATGTCTTATGGATGGCAGTGTGCCTGCTAGTGGGATGAGGAGGAAGAAGGGAAAAAGGGATGAAAAATGGATTACAGTTTCATTCAAACAAATGCTTTTGTCAGTACATTAAGAATGACAGCTGTCACTAAGAGTTCATTCTGAAGTTTTCTTATGTTGTTGCACGTGTGTGCTTTATGTTTTTAAGTGTGTGTGTCTTGCATGTCTGTGTATGGGTCCATGGCAGCTAAAAGTTGATGTATGGTACTTTTTCTCCACATTAATTTTTCAGACAGTATCTCACCGAATGTAGAATCCACTACTTTGACCAGCTGGCTTTCCAATAAGGCCCTGGGTTTCATCTGTGTCTGCCTTTCCCACAGCACTTGGGTTACAAATATTTTCCAGGAGATCCAAAAACAGGCCTTCATGCTTGTCTAGCAAGTACTTCACTTGCTTCTATTTTCTGCTCTATCTTTATTATTATTTTAAAATAAAGCTCAGGTCATTTCCATGGGAGAGAATGAAGAGAGAAACCTTTCATGAAGTGTTGGACTTGACGGTGATTTGGAGCTTGGCCAGGACAGGGAAGCCTGGCTCTTTATTGTGTGGCTTCATTTCCATAGTTGCACAGAGCATCCTCAGGTGCTTCTAGACTCCACTGGGAGAAGAGACTGGGATGAACAGAGTGTGAGGGTGTGACAATATCCTGGTCTGTAAGAGTTCTCTAGGGGTTGAGTGATTTTTTGCTTTCACACTCATCTTGATTGTTTACTAAGAGTGATACTATCACACTGTCATTTGGGACCTACTGATTCAGGCTCTATGGTGTGCTCCTTGGGAATCTGTGTTATAGAGATGCTTCCAGGACAATTGTGATATAAAGCTGGGTTGGAGAACTGATGGAGTAAACAGTGGTGGACAGTGGGACAGCTAGGGAGCATTGTGTGTCTATGTAGGGGTGTGCCAGGTAGTTTCTGTGGTGTGAAATCCGTCTACTAGAATTCAACAAGGAACAGCATGGAAGACATCTTAGCCAGGTGCTGAGGACATGGCCTTGGCTTTCCTAGGAACTTATCCTTTAGGGTGTGAGCTTTTTGAACTCGCCATCCAGTTCTGATTAAACCCTGTGTTCAGAGGCCAGGGCAGGCTTGGCTCCAGGAAGGTCATCCACAATGTTTCCTATAAAGTCCTGCTTACTATTTGTCTTTTTTTTTTCTTTTGGGAATTCATCTTCCAGCCCTCTCTGGGGTATTTGTAAGGCTTCCTGAAGGTTCTCTGGTCTCTTAGCTTTATCCTCTTCTATGCTTTTATTTGGAATGCCAACCCACCACTATAACAGATTAGCCCTTGTAGAAGCCCATGGAAACTGCAAATATGTGGTGCTTTTTGTTACAAGACAAGGCAGCACTATCCTTGGAAAGAGTGCAGTTTTATTTACTTCTTGGGCATATAGAGCATAACATTCTCTCATGAGAGGGTGGGGCCTGATAGGGAAGAAAATGTTGCCTGGCAATGAGTGGCAATGCTTCATGGAGCTGTAGGGCCTCATTTCAAGGGAGAACTAGCTACTGTTTGGTGTGGATGAATTGGGCATACATCCCAGCTTTTAGGACTGCCTTAGCTTTATCTTTTGAGCTTCTTTTAACTCATCTAGTTTAGAACCTTTCGTGTCCATAGAGTCATGGTTTGCATAGTGAAGTATATGGTCACTGTCAGCCTGAGTGAGTGAGAGAGATAGAGGAAGGGAGAGAGAAGACTTTTCTTGAAGACCCTAAATGACATTCATTTTGGTATGTGTTTTAACCAAACTGAGGCTTATCTTAATACTTGTAGATTAATACACGAAGCGCTCTATTATTCCATAGCTCTACCATTCCTCTTCCTGCCCTGACTCCACTGTATTCTCAGGGAGGCCTCCTAAGAATTTGTTTGGGCCTACCAGATGGATTATTTATGATTTACCCATGTCTATAGTCCTCCATGAGCACACAGTATGCCTGAGACATGTGATCTGCTCTGAGAGAGCAAAGCCTCACACATTCTTGGATGCAAGCTTTGGTCATTTGAAGCATGGAATTCCAAAATCATGAGTGCCTGGGATTAGCTTAGGAGGAAAGTTGTCACTGCGGGCATTCTGTTCTCTATTGCAAAAAGACCGCTGGCCACTTGCAGTAACTAGAAAGCACCATCTCTGAGTTAGGGTTACTTGGCTCCAGTGAGGCCTTTTTTCTCTCTCTCTTTTAAATTCCTACTTTTCAGAGATCCTGCTTCTAATACATTCTTAAGCATCCTAGGCTCACTGTGGCATTTTAAAATATTTAGATACAAATACTTTACCCATGGACAGTGGAGGGTCATGTAATTGAGGTTCATTGGTTTTCCTTCAACTGGTCTTCTAGAAAGAAATTCCTTATTCAATGTCCAAAAGGGGACAACTTTAGGTTCATCATCCCATTACTAAGAGCAAAAGTAAAGCAAATAATTTGGCTTAATGTTTTAAAGTCAACCATAGGGAAGGCACCTCCCCCCAGTATATTTCGCTGACAGAAATTTGCTGAAGCTTTTCTTTGCTTGTTGATATGCCCCACCAGATGCATGAGTGTGAAGACAGGATAACTGTTTGGCCCATTATTCCCAGTGTGGCTTTGTTTGTCTGACCATCAACCAAATGAAAAGACTTCCCTGTCTGCAATCACAGAATTAAATCTTTTAACATCTCAGATATGTCTACACCTAATTATAGCACTTCTTAGATAAGTTTTAAGACAGACTATACTTTTTCTTGTCTTATGGTTTCTTAGCACTGAACTAGTTCAAAGGCAACAAAGTGATTTCCAGTTAGGAGCACTTCCCTGAAGGTAGAGTTATGAGGTACGTACATAACACATTGCTTGGACCCTGTACAATCCTAAAGGTAATATTTCCAAAGCTTGTTCATGGTTCCTGTAGAATAACAGTAGTTCTGCATATAAATATGGGTCCTCCTCAGCTACATATTTCCTTGGCAGTTCTGGTCTCTTTCTGTACATTGCATCACTTGAAAAATCATGCTACTTCTACATTTTTGCCTCTTTCTTTGGATACTAGTGTAAGCTAGAGAAGGAGAAGCTATTGGGGACATACAGAATCAAACACTATACAGCCAACGATTTTCCAGTGAACATGTCATCATGTCTAAACATTTGGTCAGTTTATGTCATTGGGATTTCTATTGGTCAGATTTCCATCACTGCAACAAAATACCTAAAGTTAAATAAAAAGAGTACAGATTTACTTTGGCTCCTAGTTTCAGCTCAGTGTTTCCAAGCCTGTGGTGAGGCAGTGATTGATGCTGAAAGAAAATACTTTACCTCACAACAACCAGAAAGCAGAGGGGGATGGGCATAAGTTCAGGACAGGGACATGCTCCCCAGTGACTTGCTTTTACAAAGCTGGGTCTCAACTCTGAAAGTCACCATCACTTCTCATTGATGTCATCATATTATGAATCCACCAGAAAATTAGGGCCCTATTTCAGAGCCCTATCACTTCTCAAAGAGAGGATGCAGTATGTCAGAACCCAGTCTTAGAAAGCCAGCGAGCCTTCTTTTGTGTGGGGGAAAGGATTTAGTAGTTAAGCCATAACTGGTAGTTTGAAAAGCTGTGATTCTTCTGTTCTGGTTGATAGTTTAATATGTGATTTCCCAAGACTAGGATAAATAAATAGATAGAATCCTCCAAATGCTTACATTATTGCTCATTTGTAACCAATAAAACTTGCATCAACCCAAACTACTGGGGGGGGGGTGATTACGTATCTACAAGTAAAGGACTCTTTGCTTTCAGACTTTCCCAAAACAGTCTATCTTCATCTCTTTGCAACAAGTTGCTCAGCTGAGCCGAGTCACTAACTGGACATTCGCCTTTTGCTCTTTTGGTTAGCAGTGGCCAGGGAATGAGGAAGGATACCTTTATATTGAAGAATAGATGTCTTGTGGGTCCTGCTGTGTGTTTATACTCATGATCTTTATGTAAAGCTCATGACTGCATCTTTCCTCTGACTATCGGAAACTTCCGTCCTTAATAATTTAATTTCTCTGTACCAACTGCGGCCTCCCACAGCAGCCCGAAGCCAGACTTGATGAAGTCCAGATATGTTTCAATTCTCTTTTATCAAGCTAAGGAGAACATTTCTTGGAGACTGTGTTGACTTCTGCATTTTGAAAGAACACCAACTGTGGGAATTTTTATGCATAATGAAGCCTAGGGAGCAATGGGCTTCCTTCCAAAATGCTGCAAATAGTTACAGTTTAAGCAGGCAAGCATGATACACATTCTTAACTATTTTTCAAAATGAAACTGCACTAGAAGAAAGGTGATTTGAAAAGAAAAAAAATTATCCAATAGTGACTGGACAGAGCATGGCTTC
This sequence comes from Pachyuromys duprasi, assembly GCA_028658305.1. Classification (NCBI taxonomy): domain Eukaryota; kingdom Metazoa; phylum Chordata; class Mammalia; order Rodentia; family Muridae; genus Pachyuromys; species Pachyuromys duprasi. Next base: position 13,199,742 of record CM053750.1, read on the forward strand.
AGCAGTTCCTACAATATTCCATGGATATTCAATGTACAGTTAAATCATGTAGCCGAATAAACAAATGGTTTATTCTGAGAAGTTCTAAGCTGGAAATTCTTTTTTTCATGGATGCATGCAGCAATTTTAACTGTTGAGCAGCACTGTATTGTAACTTGCCCATTCATACTTTGATTTATTATTTTCTGAAACAAATCTCACTATACAGGTGATATTTAGGTACAGAGGATAGCTAAGCTATTTCTTCCTGGAAACTGAACATTGGGACCGGGGTACATTACTATGGGAACACACAGTTTCCTGGGAGCCTGGACTTTTCCGTAGATTTCAAGGACTACTTGCCTTTTTGCTATCACAAGCCAGAGTAAAATGAAAAAGCCCCTGGAAACACTGAACCTGTCACCATGAATTGTCACACAGAGAAAGCTCACGCTTCATCCACTTCCAAGCAGCCTTCAAGAGGTGCATGTTATAGAGGAAACAGAAGGGGCTATAGTTAAGTTCTTTCAAACTATTTCTTTTGATATTTAGGTCAAGTCTTCTGCCTTTTAATTAATGTTCTTGGGAAAGCTTATGGCAGCATAAAACTTCCAGAAGTATGATAGAAAGCAGGAAAGGAAGATCTTGCTATCTGATTAAATCCTTGTACAACTTTGTAATACAGCTTTATTTCTTTTTAGAGAGTCTGTCTATTGACCCATGCTGGAGACCTGTTACCATACCATTTTCTTTATCTTATTAATTCCCTGTACTTTGTTCAAATACAGTGGCTTCCCAGTGGGACAGCCACTACCATATATATATATATATATGTATATATATATATATATATACATATATATATATATATATGTGTGTGTGTGTGTGTTTGTGTGGTATTTCAGGAAGCTCTAATATTACCATTGGTCTAGCCCCATTTTCAAAACCATCATGTCTTCTGTTGGAGGTCTTTCTACAAATTAAAGAACGAGGTGTTCTCAAGAGTGCCTGTTTGCTGTGTTAACTAACTTGGACAGATGATCAGTTTTGCTGATAATACTCACTAGTCTGTTGGTAAGTGGTAGACTCTTCTGCTAGATAGTTGATCCTTATTAGAGAAAAGTGCAACAGTGTACAAAAAATAGGGAGACAGAAATAAAAGCACAGAGCACATTTGTTAACAGGGTAGACTTCGGTTACCACAGGAACAACTACTCTCAGTGTGAGGTGTTACAAGAAGGGAGAATGAAAGGGAAGTCTTACTGTTAAATATGGTTTTTGGCTTTAGTGCATTCTTGACCCACATGGTCTTATAGCTTGAAATAAGGAGGAACAAGAAGAAGCAGAATTAGTCACAACCAGCCTCCCAAACTCTTTGTGCTGGCTTACTTTTCAGAAGTAGCTACATGTTGCTTTGTACTTTTTGCTCATGACATTTTGCAAGCCCACTTACACTACAGGACAGACAGGAAACTGATAAACAAAATGATGAGGACACAAGCTACCAGCTGAAGACCTTGGCTTCAAAATTTCAGGGATGGGCTAACAGGTCAAACTTTCTAGAGGGAAACTGTTTAAAGTGATCAACTTCTTCTCTGGAAATTAAGGCGCATGACTTTGAGTAAGGAGACCTCGATCGATTCTTGAGCTCCTCCCCTACAACGGCAATTGCTCTGTAAGCGCCAACAGTGTAGGAACGAGGTGTGATGGATCTCCACAGCGTTGCTCCGTGCGGTTGTGCTCGTTGCTGCTATTCTTTCACGGACTTTGAAATTTTCTGTTTTCTTATGAATTTGTTTCTTTCTGCAAATACTAGCCTGTTGGTATGTAAACGCATTCAAATAAAATGAGGATTCCAGTTAGCCGAGTCATGGTTACTTAACCTCTTAGTGTAATTAATTCTAGCTGCATGTTCAAAGCTTAAGAAACTTCACATGGTCCTACTTTATCCCTCTTTTCATCTCCTCTTTTATGATGTAGGATCCTCAAGCTCCAGATGATTTATAAACCTCTTTAAAAAGTAGCTTTTGGCCAGACATAGTAGACTATACCTTTAATTCTTGCATTTGGGAGGCAGAAACAGTCAAGTCTTTGTGTATTTGAGGTTAGTCTAATCTATAGAACAAGATCCAGATCAGCCAAGGTTATTCAGTCAGACTCTGTCCCCCCCCAGCACCCCAAAAAAGCTTTCTTACTTCATCTGTCTCTGTTCTTACTCTCTAACAGTGGTAGACTTTCTCTTGATCTAATTTTTCTATGATATAAACAGCATTGTCTAAATGCTATTATCTGCTGTCTAGCAAACCATAACAGTAAATGATTTTGTCACTTTGTAAATCTTTACAGAGGATTTAAGGTTAGCATTTTATTGTACAAATATTTTGAATTTTTTTTCAGGATAAAATAGCAAAAACCGACTGTAGTTATTATTGGTTTGCAGAAGGTGCATGTGAAACAATATTAAATTTGTATCACACTGTTATTAGACCTCTTTTTCTTACCACATAAAGAATTCTCTTTACATTTTCTTCTTGACTATTTACAAATACTACTTAAAAGCATATACTCTGTATAAGATTCAAAAATATGAATGTGAAATGTCCTCATGGATCTATGTGTTTCAACAGTTGATCCCAAGGGGTTGGTGCTGTATTTGGAGATTATAGAAACTTTTGGTCCAGGGGTCTAGGTGTCTGGGAGATTTAGGAACATATCAGCGGGCCAGCTGGTTCTGTGTGATGTCTATGCTTCAAGATCTACCACAACGTAGCAAGTCACACTGGAAGCTCCTGCCACAACCAATGGAGTTCTAGCCAGCTTGTTTCCATTGTCATGAGTATGTGAACCCAAGATAAACTTCCTCCAAGTTGCTCCCACCATATATTTTGTCCAAACAATAAGAAAAGTAAGTAATTCAGGAAATTGGTACTATATAGCAGGGCTGTTGCTATAGTAAAGCTGGCCATAAGTTTTAGGTCTTTGGACCTGGTTTGCTGGAAGAATGTGGGAGAGTATGGAGCACATAGGATGTAGGAGTGATGAGGTCAGGAAGGCATACACTAAGGTTTTAGAAAGTCGCTGACATCAGAGAATATGCAGCTTAGATGAATTCTTCATGAGGAGGCCCTGAGAAGTCACTGAGTAGCACTGTGAAGGTGAAACCCAAGCTGTGGTGGGAGCTAAGGATACTGTAAACACTAGGAATATAGATGCCCGCTGCATCAAGTGCCATAGCCCGAGTGGCAGGGCCGACTAAGACTGCTGGAACCCACACAGTACCACCGTAAGCCTTGGATGTTGAACAGCAGGTTGCATGGTTTGACGATGCCCTGGTGGGTGTCAGTCTGGCTTTGGTCCTGTCTTATTGCCCCATTCTTTCCTTTCAGGACAGGAGTGTCACTTTGTTCCATTGTATGTTGTGGGTGTGTTCTTTTTAAACTATTTTGCATAAGCTCCCAGTTAAGGTGTTTTCTGAGTTTCAGAAGAGATAGTAGATTTTGGACTTATATACAAATTTGGGTGTGTGAAACTATGGGGACTTAGAAGTTGGAATCAATGTGTTTTGTATTATGAGATATCCAGACCCCATGGGAAGCAGGGCAAAATGTTAAGGCTTGACGTGGAACACTTCCCAGAAAGTCATATCTTTGAAAAGTTGGTTCCTAGATGATAATGTTGTTTGGGGAGGTTGTAGAACCTCTTGGACATGAGGCTAACTGACATCTGCAGGTCCAGAGATGCTACCCGAGAGAGTTACAATCCAGCCCTCATTTCAGCAAGGTCTGTGCTTCCTGATCCACAATTTGTGATAGTCATTTTGTACTCTCTCACTAACAGAGAGCTCTAGCTACCATGGCTTTGGTGCCACGAGTCTGTGAGTGAAAATTCTTTCACCCGGATGTTGCTTCTAGCAGATACTTTGTCCCAGCAATGAGAAATTTTATGGCTATACAAGATCAGGTAGGAAGAAAATCAAGTATATTCAAAGGCTGTGCAAGAGGGTAGGAAGGTTGGGGTTCTTAAAGCTCTATAGTCAGAATTCAAGGAGGCAAGGAAAATGCAAGGAGCAGAGAGAGGGGAGGTTGCATGCTGAATGAGGTTTTCATCATGTTCAGTATGCCTCCTATTTTTACTCAGGATGGAATATCCAAGTCAATTCAGTCTTCCCTGGGCTTGCTACAAATATATTACTTTCCTGCAGATTGACCACCACGGCAGTTTCCATGCTCTGAGACAGCTGATGCACAGGATTAAACGATATCATTCTGATATTAATTAGAGGTCACCACATGTTCTAAGACCCATAACTCTAAAGAAAGATTACTAAGCAGTTTACATATTAAACTGTAGTTTAAGCTGCAGTTTTGTGGGGCAAAAAAAGGAGAGGAAGTGAAACTAGATAAAGCAATCTCCAGAACAGAGAGGTGTTTACAATCTCAGCCTCCAAACTGTAGTGTCTCTTCCCTTCCCTTAAATGAGTTCCCCTGAGCTGCAACCTGACTAGACAGGGCACTTGGTTTTCTATTTTCATTCTTCGGTTCCTTCCCAGCTATCTCTGAATTCTGTTTCTTCCACCTCCATCCCTTTCTTCATGTCCGTGTTCTTTGTAATTTTCTGGTTTTATATCCACCAAGGGAAAGATCAACTCTTTTTTTTTTAGGTGACAAGTGACATCTAAGTGTGAATTCCTGCTTTAAAAAAAAAGCCAAAGTTTCAGTTAGTTTCAGGGTTGTTAGGACCATGAAGATCATGTAGCAGGGTCCTTCTCATTTGTGCCAGAGAAGGTAGATCCAGTAAATGGTATAACTTGTCCAGTGCCAAGGAATGGCCAACCTTCATATTTCTCACTTTCCATCCAATCATCTTTTCATTTCGAGTAGCTGCTAAATAACTGTAGATCAAGATAACAAGCCATCACGTGTCACAGAAAGAATAGGGGTGAAAATAAAGTACCGCAAAGGTCCTGGTAACTGCTTTCCCCAAGAGATCAACATGAAAATTTCCAGTGAACACTCTATACAAGAAGCTCAGAAAGGTTACCGTCGGGAGGGTTGCCCATGTGTGGAGAGGCCGGAAGTACATATATTAACATACAGAGAAGAGAAAGGGGGGTTATGGATTTTACAGTAGGAAAAAATATGTTGAAAGAAAAATAGAAGTGATCTTTTTCCTTGATTTTTCTTATTTTAAAATTTACAGAAAATACGCAACAGACATTTTATTTGATGAATTAAAATTTTTATGGTTCTGCATTTACTTGGGCTAACATAAATTTAAAACTCCAGGATAAAACCAGCTGTAATTATGTTCACAAAGATCTCTTGTTATCATTACTTACAACTAACAAGACATTTATGTCCTCTTCTTGGTCGGTGCGATGAGGCATTTTTGGCAACACTTTCCTGACTTGAAATTTTCATGTGTGTGGAAATCTAGTTAGGGAAATGACTATGTAAATAACAGCTCCTGAGAGTATAATCCCTCCTTTGCGACATAAATTAGATATCTATTCACATCTGTGAAATAATTCCCAGTTTTGCAATTAAATCCTCTGCTATGCCTGAGCAAACATGCCAGTCTTTTCCTAGTCTGGGAGAATTTAGTCAACTTTCTGCCTGAACAGATGAGCTATATGTGGTTTAGAACAGATGCCTCATTTTCTCCCGATTTGGCTGTAAAAGGATTGAGCTGCAGTGAGTTGGATCATTACATATCAAAGGTAAGAGACACCTTACTGTGCATGTTTAGGGCATTAATTAAAAAATATAAAAATGTTACTGAATCTTAAAGGTAATTTGAGAATGTGCACATCTAATAAAGTGTCATTTCTTCTCTTCTCCTTTTAATCTGAGGGCTGTACATTATTTGAAACTGCCTCTCTTACACACTACAGATTATATTTTATTGGTGAAATTTGACTCCTTTTTGTGTCTTTCTGGGATATGTGTAGTTAAAGTAAAACATAACAAGGTTACTTTAAATCCATTTCTTAAATGCTGATCTTTTTTTCACATTTAGCTACAATACTTGTCTTCTCAGATCTTTATAGTAATCTGGGATATTTCCTAGCGTGACTATTAAAATGTCCACAGATCTTTTTTTGCTGATGTGTCTGGTGCCTCTGGAATTCTATGGATTTTTCTTTTTAAACTTATTTATGGTAGCTATTACATTTTTCTCTATGATATAGAAATTTGGTATGCAGATATTTCTTCTGCACCGAATTTTAAACTCTCCAAGGACACAGGGTCAGTCATCTTTACTTAGTGTCTTCATTTGGTTGATGTGATATTTGCAGATGCAGGGAATGTAGGGAAAATATACTCTGCTCTCCAAGGATGAACAGATGTGTATCTGCCTGTTGCTGGATAGTGAATTGGCTAGCCAATCCCATCCATGGGTGCAGAGATGGTGCACTTAGAATGCTCTGCAGTTGGCTCTTTGAGCATGGATAGAGTGCCAGCAAGGATATGTGTTCTAGCTTCCTATATTTTTTCCAGTTGGGTTGAAAATGTTACTCGGTGTGATTAATTGCAAATTAGAGGACACTTAGTTAAGGTGAAGCTAATTCTGGACTGTTGAACAAACATAATTTTGTGTTTTTTTAGTTATGTACAAAATTCCAGGAGCTGAGTATTCATCATTATTTATCATACATGCCCTGAGGTATTTCTTATTCTGTCTCCATGAACTGCTTGTTAATCTTTTTATTAAAAGAAGAAATAAGGGCTGCAGCTGGGATACAAAGTGAATAAACTATAATTAATAAAAATAAATAAATTTAAAAAGGAAGACAAAAAGAAGAAATAAGAAATACAACCATGATTTTTATTTTTGAACTTTACAATTAAATTGTTTAAACTCTCCCTTGGCCTTAATAGGTACTCCTCCAAACCCTATTTGGCCACCATCTAGGTTTTGGATATTGTTTAGAGAATATCAGTTTTATTTTGCTTTAGTGCAGCATTAATTTCAGCAAGCAAGACATCAACTACATGTCCTGGTCAGCAACATTGCAGAGAAGATTTCTCAAATTAGATGCCAAATGCTAGCAAATAAAGACCTAGTATCATGGATTACTTCTTTTGAGTTATTGGCCAGTGGGTTTCCATAGATTCCCAAACATTGTAGGCTATTGCCATTGCTCTTGGTTATCCTCTCAAACTTGAAATTAAGACCACATTGCTGAAGACAGCACATTCTTTTCTTTTTCCCTTTAATTTGAAATTTCAGTCTAATTACATTTCCTTCTTCCCTCTCTCCAAAACCTCCCATATATCCTACCCTGCTCTCCTTCAAATTCATGGCCTCTAATTGTTATGCCATGCATAGATGTATGTTATATTTCCTACCGATGACCTGTTAGCCTTCCATGGGGAAGACCACCTCTCTGCTCCCAGCCATCCTTAGGTGTCTATCGTTCGTTGTGTAGCACTGGAGCCTTGGGGGCTTCTCTTCACCCAGTTTGGCATGTCCATTGGTGTCATCCTGGTCAGCTTTCATTTGGGAAATCATGTTGGTCAGACCTTACATGTGTAGCTTCTGAAGTTACTAGAAGACACAACCTCACAGCAAACAAGACAAAACTCAGCGAAATCAAGAGGGACATGAAAGTTTTATCTCTATTGGATAGTATTGATAGTGGTGGAAGGTGTTACTGGGGGAGAAAAGAAGTAATTGGTAGTCTTCCTCAGCTGCAAACCTTATGATATACAACAATGACTGTCCTGGAAAGACATGCTCACTGGTATGACAGTGGCATGAACCCAGTGAGAGGAATTAATCACTCTTTGATTTGATTTAATGCTGGTTCCATGAGATGGAACCCATAACTTACACTGTCAATGAGGCCAAGAACCTGTCCCTAGATAGGTCATTGGCCTATGAAGAAAAACCACTAACATTATTCTACTAAATGGACATATCAATAAAATGACTCCTAATGACTTACTGTTACACCTATAAATTAGTGTATCTCTCAACCCTCATCATAGAAGTTTCTTCTTGCAGTAAATGGTTATTAACATAGGAAGTCACAAATGTTTCACATGCAGAGAATAAGGGACTGGGGCTTGCTTAGTTTTAAACAGAATGTCTTTATCATGTTCTTCCTGAAAAGCTCAGGGGTCTTCAGGAAAGAGAGATTGTAAGAGCTCGAGGTGGTTAGCTACTAAAGGAAACTGTCCTCTGGACCCAGCAGCATACTTAGTTGTGTATGTAAACTAACAAGCATTGTGACAGCATGCATAAGACTTGTGAAAGCTCAAGCTAGACAAAATCCTAGCAAGAAGGGAGGGAGGTAAGCATGGAGTCCCACCCACAGGGAAGGAACTGTTGGTATTTGCTAACTACTGGGAGAACAAGAGTTCATTCCTTTAAGAGTGTGACCCCTTATTGACCATGGTCCAGGGCAGGGCCCACTCCCAAAAGTTTTGGGACAACACAAATTAGACAAAAAGGAGAGAGAGAAAAAAACATGAAGTTAGGTGGGTAGAGAGGTGGTGATGGATCTGGAATGAGTTGGAGGAGGGAAGTGAATAAGATAAAAACATTGTATGACATTCTAAAGAATTAATAAAACCATTATTTGAAACAGCTCTTATCAGTAATACTGCAGAACACGACTGAACTAGGAGTGCATTTGTTCCAGTCCCCCCTTTTGGCTTCAGCACAGGGCCCAACAGAATTAGAGATGAAAGAGAACTTTCCTTTTGGCACCTGCAACTGAACTCCATTTATTTTGGAAGTTTTGCCTTTATTCAGGAGTAATGTGGTTTCAACATCGTTAATACCAAAATATTTTAGAGAAATTAACCTTTAATTTCTCCCATGGATTGGGAATTTAAAATATCTATTATGACTTTCTGAAGTTCTCTAGTTGTTGACAAGGGAAGTCAGCATTTATATGTTGCAATCAGGTCAAAAGTTAGACTTCAGGGGAGATGCAAAGTGAATACATTGTAATTAATAAAAATTAAAATAAAAAGTTAGACTATCTGTAGATAAAGATAGGTACTACGCAATTGGCTGTCTTTTCCTAGCTCAGTTGTGTCGGGTCAATGAAGTTCATATTTATATCATAATTTTGTAGTGTAGGAAATAAAATAAATGTAAGGAGACATTAGGTAAAGTCGCAGTTAAGTTCTTTTACCATTTGTATATGTGTGTGTAAGAGAGAGAGAGATCAGTTTTAGATGCAATTTTCAGGCCTCAACCTTGTGTTATCATTTAATCTTTCCACAAAGAAACTGAATTTTAAATCTGTCCTTTAAAATGGCTCACCCGGACTTGCCGACCTTCCCTTTCTGCTGTATAAATTAGACGGCCATCATTATTTTGTTCTGATATTAAGTTTTGTGCAAAATGGTCTGGGGATGAAGTGATTAAATAATTATATATCATAATTACCTTGGATTAGATTTTATATAAAATTGTAGTAAAAATACCTTTAAAAGATTTGGAAAAATAGTAAAATGCAATTCATATTAATGTTATTGTATCAGCCTTGATCACAATGTAAAAATCATTTTGATACACAGAAAAGTAATGTGCCAAATGACACTGCCTATTGCCTTATTGCTTTACAAATATGAGTCTACAAACCACCTTGTTTATGTTTATTTTACCTCCTTCTCATAAGCAGGATATGATAATATTACAGGATTTGGAGCAATTGTTTACAGTCCAGTTCCACAGAATTTTAGTTTTTATTTTTTATTTTTCTCTTTTATTAAAAAATTGATTATTTTCTCATATAATATATCTCAGTGACAGTTTTTCCATCCTCTGTTTCTCCCAGTTCCTTTCTCCCTCCCCTCACATTCAGATCCAACCCCTTTCCTTTCCTGTCTCTCCTTGGACAAAAATGGGCTTCTAAAAAAAGCTAACTAAACACAACAAAATGAAATATAATAAGATTAAAAAAAAA
>CM053750.1:13210148-13229580 GCA_028658305.1 Pachyuromys duprasi
TAACACTGAAAGCTATAACATATACACAGAGGAACTCATGTTGGCGCTATGCTTGCTGCTCTGGTCTTTGTGAGTTCATGTGAGCTTTGCTCATGTTGATTTAGGGGGCCTTGTTCTCCTGGTGTCCTCCATTCCCTCAGGCTCTTCTTCCTTCCACCTCCTCTTCTTTGGGGTTCCCTAAGATCCAAAAGGAAGAGTTTAATGGAGACATCCATTTAGACCTACGTTTTCCAAGCTCTCTCTCTCTCTCTCTCTCTCTCTCTCTCTCTCTGAGCAATGCCTGGCTGTGAGTTTCTGTATTTGTTTTCATCTGCTGTAGGAGGTAGCTTCTCTTATGATGGCGAAGAAGGCACTGATCTACGAGTGTAGCAGAATATTATTAGGAGTTATTTTATTGTTACTTTAAACAAACATTTGGTTTTCCCCTAGGTCTCTGGGCTATCTGGTCTCTGGTTCTTGGCCATCATTGTCAGGTATGAGTATTACCTTGTTGAGTGGGCCTTACGTCAAGTCAGACATTGGCTAGTTACTCCCCCAAGTGCCCTTGCATATTTTGCAGGCAGAACAGCATTGCAGATCAAAGGTTTTGTGGCGGGGTTGGTGTTTACATTTCTCTTCTGGACTGAAGATATTAGAAGAGAGAGTGATGGGTCTGTTAGACACCATCTTGACAACTCCATGTTCAATAAATTGAATGCGTGTTGTCTTCAATAATGGGGCCTTGCTCTCTATTTGCATAGAACAAACTTACTATCTTGACAACTGCCTGGGTTCTTTGGGGATTTCCAGGGGATCCTTTTAGTCAAGAACTCAATTGGATATAACCCTGTCCCAGTAATGGAAGCTTTGTTCATTTATCACCATTAGTGTTAATGATTTCTCACTTTCCAGTCAATCCCATTTACAAGGAGCTTGTGGTTTGTTTGGTTATTTTTTAATTTTAATTTTATTTTTATTAATTACAGTTTATTTACTTTGTATTCCAACTGTAGATCCCTCCTCAATCCCCTCCCAACCCTACCCTCCTTCCCTGGACTTCTCCTATGCCCCTCCCCCAGTCCACTGGCAGGGGAGGTCCTCTTTCCCTTCCATCTGACCCTAGCCAATCAGGTCTCATCAGGACTGTCTGCATTGTCTTCCTCTGTGGACTGGTAAGGCTGCTCCCCTCTCAGGAGGAGGTGATCAAAGAACCAGCCCCTGAATTCATGTCAGAGATGTCCCTGTTCCTATTACTGGGGGACCCTCTTGGATATTGAACTGCCATGGGCTACATCTGTGCAGGGGTTCTAGGTTATCTCTATGCATGGTCCTTAATTGGAGTATCAGTCTCAGAAAAGACTCCTGTGCCCAGATTTTTTGGTTCTGTTGCTCTCCTTGTTTGTTTGTTTTTTAATGCATATCAATAAAGCCCCATTAGTGAGCGTCCCAAGGAAACTTTGATCTTGAATATCTGTTTTTGAATTTTAGACATTTTACAAACTTTCCTAGGATTCTTTCCAGAATGTTTTATTTAAAAAAAAGCATACAAAAACAACAGCAAACAATGGATCCAGAAAGATTTTGACAGACACTTCATCGTTTCTGCATTAAAAATTTTATAGAAACTTTCATGACTCTGGGGTGGGGGTGGGGAAGGCAAACAATGGGACATGTAAGTTAAACTTAGCAATGTTTTCTGCTAACCTGTCTACTAATAGTTATACGGGCAGTTTTATGTAAGCACTTTGGAAATTCTAGAAGCTTTTCCATTTCAGGCTTAATATAGTTAGATCATAAATAAAAATCAGATACGTTTCAGAGACACTAGAAACTCAACATTATGCAAAGGCAACCTTCTGTGGCGTCAGGAGCTTGGATTGTTTTCGTCAAAATATCTGGTATGAAAGCACTGAGATTAGATGGGGTGTTAGCTCCCTGTATTTTCCTGCTATCGAATGTCGAAGATTTCTATTGTTGGCAGGAACTGAGATTTCATTTCCCTTGGCCACATTCTGATGCTGGCTTACAGAAGCGAGTCTCCTTAGATTTTTTTTTCTGTTCAAGGTAAGCAAGAGAAGGAATTCAGGAGTGAGTGTTCGTTGCTGGAGGGTGGGAGGAACCAAAGGAGCATCCTCAGAATAAGAGGGTACTTTTTTTTTTTGGCCTGGATATACAAAAACAGAAAACCTGCTCACGCAGCCTAAACCTCCTACTGGTGTAAATACAAAGATGTATGTGAGTGTGTGTGACCATGGGTGTGTGACCATGCATGTGTGTGTGTGTGTGTGTGTGCGCATATGTGTGGTGTTGTGTGTGTGTAAAACAGAGAGAGAGCTCAAAAGCTCACACACGCATGTGTGTGTGGTCAAAATAAAACTGAAGTGTTTTTTTTTTCTGTAGAGATAAATGCATGATGTTTTTGTGGATTAGACATCTATGTGCCTACCTTAAATTTACGAACTAATAATTCTATTGCCAGAGATGTTGTCAGGTCTCCTAACACCATGGTTTGTTCTGTGTTATTCTGGTAAGTGGATGCCTTTGCTTTAAAATAATCATTCTTGGAATTTCTTGAATATGAAGAAAAGTCAGATGTAATTAATGTACACAATGCCTTCTGCATCAAACACAACCTTCTAACATTGGCTAATAATTACATTTTCTCATTACAAAATATCTTTTGTTATTTTCTCCTCTCTGAAGTGGCTATGAATGTCAACAAAATAAAATCAAGTAAGTTTTATGAATGAGATCATAAACAAGCTATCGTAAGTAAAATCATGATGGAAACTAGCTAAAATAATTGAGCTAGCATAGACTGTAATCAATTAAAAATCCATCTCCCCGAAGAACTGTGCGTAGTGACATAGCCATCTCTAAGGGGTATAGCAGAACCCTGGGGTTGTGTCGAAACCCTTAGGCACTGTTGAACATAACTCACATTGTTGACCAAGGAAACTGGATCCTGGGACCTGGAGGCCTCTGTGTTCTTAGCTCACCCCTGCTAATGCCTGCTAGTCTTAAGTAAAATAGAGTGGCAAATATTTAGAGTGAGCTTTATGTATCTTTGAGATTTTTCCTTCTCCACCATTGGTAAATAGCATAGTTCCTACACCCGTCCGTAACCTTTGAGGCAACTTCCCGTGTTAAACTACACAGCCATTTGCGTGGGTGTTTATGTTCTTTTTTTTTTTTTCCCCCTGTTTCAGAAAGATTTCCTCACTCTCATCCTCCTTAAATTACTTTCAGGATAGAGTCAGTGCTTCTCAGTGATGTCATGTGTGCAGTTTAGAAAGGACAGCACCAGGAGCAAAGGAATTAGCGACTACAAAGAGAGCTAACCTGGAAGTGTGAATGAAAAAGAAACCCGCCTTTCTCATTAATATATGTAAGTGTCATTGGTTGTACCAGGTTAAAGAAATGTCAGAATAAAACACAGGTTGGCTGAGATGCTGTTCTAGAATGTTTTAAATGTGATTTTATTGATTGTTGAATTTATCCTTGTGTTAGACCTCCTTTAGACCTCCAGAGATTCTGTATGGACCTTTGAAAATGAAACATTGTATTGGAAATGAACTTGCCCCTTGCCCTGCTCAGTACAAACTTGAATTCTTAGTAATCGCGATGTCTTAAAATATACAGAAGCTACTAGACGGTGTTTGCGCACCCCGTGTTAAGCTACGTCACTGCTGTCACCACAGTGGCCCCAGCTCGAAGATCTGGGTCATTCTTTCCCTATTTTCTTCAATCTGTGTCACTCTTGGAGAAGTTGGGCGGGCCTCAGGAGAGTGTAGTCATAGCCCGAGTCTCTTCCTGTCTTCTTCATTTCTGTGTCAAGGGGCATGCAGTTTTTCCGTGTTCTCCCCTGAGTCAGAGGTCAGCAGGAAGAGAGGAGAACTGGGAGGAAGACCCTGGTATGAGGAAGCATACCGCGAGTGACACGAGGCACACGGCAACTGCATCATAACAGCAGAAGGTTTGCAGAAACCCAGCTGTTCCTGACGTGAGAGTCAAGCTGCTGCTTGCTTAGTTGCTGTGCATTTTTTTTCTGGATTCACTCTAAGATTGCCACCACTACTCCAGACAATATGCCTGTTACCAACTAAGTCAATGCAAATAAACGATAATTCAAATTAATATCTCAGCCAACCTAAGTTTTTTCAGTTGGTACTATGACTTTATGTTCATTTTTCGTCCTCTAACAAACTAGTCTGAATATCCTTCATTACCGTTATATATTCTCCACCAATACAAGTTTTAGAATACGCTGTTGAACATTCATTTATCCAATCAAATTCAAATTTCTAGCTGTGTTAAAAATTATCATAGGCCCCTTGAATTTAGGAACATTTTCATTAGACACACTTCTAGATGCAGAGCACACTTCTAGATGCACACTTCTAGGCTAGAGTATGTTTATTTATTTGTTCCTCTCTTTTTATATAATTGCTCTCCAGACATTTTTCTTCCCTTCATTTATTTTCCCATGAGGAATGTGGAAGAGTGCATATTTTCCCATATCTCAAGGAGTTAAAACATTGTTGACTTGCCTTGGAAGAAATAGGAGAAATAGTGTCTTTCTGTGGCTTTATTTGCATTTCCTAAGTTGTTAGTGAGGGAGGGCAACTTTTGCCTCCTGGGAACTGCCTATTAATGTTTCTTGTTTATTTTATTTTGGGATGCTTAGTTTCTAGTTAATTTTACTGACATTTAAAAAAACACAGGTAGGAATCTATTTGTTTATGAATAGTCTATAATGTTAGTGTTTTCCTCTTTGCTTTTGGACTTTTTCCTTTAATATATTTGTACTTGCAAAGTCAGCTTGCATGGGGTTAAATCTTTCTGGGTTTTGTTTAAGAACAAAAACACTGAATTCATCAATATTATATGTATGTATGTATGTATGTATGTATGTATGTATGTATGATAGCAGGGCACGTGCATGCTGCAGTACATGTGTGGAGATGACAGGACAGTTTTGTGGAGTTGATTTTCTTTCCACTTTTATGTGGATTTGTGGGATCAAGCTCAGGTCATGAGGTTTGCATGGCAAGTGCCTTTACCTGCTGAGCCACTCTGTTCCTCCCCCTCTGAAGATGAATTGCACTAAGATGCGTTGCTTTAGTCTGTGTTTTGAGATAGACGTAGTCTGGCTGTAGTCTTGCCGCTTTCTTCCACCTGCTTCCTGTGTGCTCCCACAAGAAGGTGCAGTCATGCTGAATGCTAAACTCAATGTGTGGACTCATGTATGTAGAACGTGGAGCTGTACATCCCTGTGGCTTCATCATTTTGCACAGTTGGAAGTTGGCAGGAATTGATGAGTGTCCTCTAATTTCCTTCCTGTCTGCCCAGGAAAGGAGGTAAATCTTTCCTGTTCCCTTTTGCTTTTTGCTGTTAATCCCAAGATTATAAGCACTTTTCCTACATTTTCTCCCGCTATATATTTATTTTTACTTTTTGAATTTAAATCTTAACCCATCTGATTTTTTTTCTGGTGTTTAAAAGAATAACAGTTTAACTATGTATGACTTCCAGATAGTTTTCTCTAAATAATTTATTTTTGCTTTTCAAATTTTATCTTGAAAAATCAACACAAAGTTTCACGTCTAGATTTTCTGTCTTTTCCACCGACTTCTCTACCTTTAATTGGCTAGAATCCTATAGTGCAAATGTTTGATGGGTTGACTCACTCTTATCTCTTTGGACTGGGAAAGGATCTTCACCAACCCTATATCTGACAGAGGGCTAATATCTAGTATATATAAAGAACTCAAGAAGTTAAAGAGCAACAAATCAAGTAATCCAATTAAAAAATGGGGTACAGAACTAAACAGAGAATTCTCAATAGAGGACTATCCAAAGGCAGAGAAACACTTAAAGAAATGTTCACCGTCCTTAGTCATCAGGGAAATGTGAATCAAAATGACCCTGAGAATTCACCTTACACCCATCAGAATGGCTAAGATCAAAAACTCAAGTGACAACACATGCTGGAGAGGATGTGGAGAAAGGAGAACCCTCCTCCATTGCTGGTGGGAATGTAAACTTGTACAACCACTCTGGAAATCAATCTGGCATTTTCTCAGACAATTAGGAATAGTGCTACCTCAAGATCCAGCTATATCACTCCTAGGCATATATCCAAAAGAGGCTCGAGTACACAATAAGGACATTTGCTCAACCATGTTCGTAGGAGCTTTATTCATAGTAGCCAGAACCTGGAAACAACCCAGATGTCCCTCAACAGAAGAATAGCAGTTTCTTTAATCACTTCCTGTCCCAGTGGTGTCAGATTCTCCTACCAGCCTTGTCCACTTACAACAATGTGGGTTGGTTTGGTGTTCTAACTCAGAAAGTGGATCGTATGACTTTTCTGTTTGTTGTATTACTCCCAGCTACTTTATTATTATTGTAAGATTGACTATAATATATTGACATATTTAATTATGTGTGTGTGTGTATGTGAATATGTGTGTATAGCCAAAAAGGCCAGAAGAGAGCATTAGGTCCCTTGAAGCTGGAGCTGTAGGTGGTTGTGAGCTGTGGACCTTGGTGCTGGAACTGAATTCCAACCCTCAGCAAGTGTTCTTAACCACTACATGGCCTCTCTATCTCACTATTTTTATATTTATTTATAAAACATATTTATATATTTTATTTTATATTTCTCTTTCTTTCTTTCCTTCCTTTTTTCTTTCTTCTTTTCTTTTTCTGAAACAAGGTTTCTCTGTGTAACCAAGCTCTGGCTGTCCTGGAACTTGCTTTGTAGATCAGGCTGACCTTGAACTCCCAAAGACCTGCTTGCCTCTGCCTCCCGACTGCTGAGATTACATGCATCTGCCAGTATGTCTGGCTTCCAGCAATTATTTTTAAAGCAAAAGATGGGCCTTTTGGGGGTATGACAGGATTTTACATCTGAAATTCAAACAGTATCTGAGCTTCAGAATGTTTGCAGAGAGGCCCAACCCTATTTTATTTTTCCTTTTCTTGGCAGCAAAGATCTTTTTAAATTTATTATTTATTACAATTTATTCACTTTGTATTCCAGCTGTAGCCCCCTCCCTAGTCTCCTCCCAATCCCATACTCCCTACCTCTTCTCCCCCTATGCCTCTCCCCTAGTCCATTGATAAGGAGGTCCTCCTCTCCTTCCCTCTGACCCTAGCCTATCAGGTCGCATCAGGACTGGATGCATTGTCTTCCTCTGTGGCCTGGTAAGGCTGTAGTCCCTATGGGGAGATGAACAAAGAGCCGGCCACTAAGAGATCTTTTTAACATTTTCTTTATTATTATTTATTACAGTTTATTTACTTTGTATCCCAGCGATAGCTCCCTCCCTCATTTCCTCCCAGTCCCATCCTCCTTCCTTCTTTTTTCCCTATGTCCCTTCTCTAGTCCACTGATATGGGAGGTCCTCCTCCTCTACTATCTGACCCTAGCCTATCAGGTTTCATCAGGACTCTCTGGATCCTCTTTCTCTGTGGCCTAATTAGGCCACCTTGCCAGGGGAAGATGATCAAAGAGCCAGCCACTGACTACATGTCAGAGACAGCCCCTGTTCCCCTTACTAGGAAATCCACATGGAGGCTACATCTGAGCAGGGGGTCTAGGTCCTCTCCATACATGGTCCTTGGTTGAATCACCAGTCTCTGAAGGGCCCCCTGGACACAGATTTTTTTGTTCTGTTGCTCTCCTTGTGGAGCTCCTGTCCCCCCACCCAGATCTTCCTATCTCCCCCTTATTCCATAAGATTCCCTGCACTTTGCCCGAAGTTTCACCATGAGTCTCAACATCTACTTTGATACCCTGGTGGATAGAGTCTTTCAGAGGCCCCATGTTGAAGGCTCCTGTCCTGTTCCTCTGTCTACTCCTACTTCCAATGTCAATCCTGTTTCCCCTTCTGAAGGAGGATTAAGCCTCTTCCCTAGGGTCCTCCTTGTTGTTTAGCTTCCTTATGACTGTAGATTTTAGTATGTTTATCCTATATTATATGGCTAATATCCACGTATAAGTGAGTATATACCTTGTGTGTTTTTCTGCTTCTGGGTTACCTCACTTAGGATGATCTTTTCTAGTTCCATTCATTTGCTTGCAAATTTCATGATTTCCTTGTTTTTAATTGCTGAGTAGTAATCTATTGTGTAAATATGCCACAATTTCTGTATCCATTCCTCAGTTGAGGGACACTAGATTTTTTTGAGATTCTGATTGTTGCTAGATAATCTGTTATGACTGTAGTTGAGCAAATGTCATTGTTGAATGGTTGAGTATCTTTTGGATATATGCCCAGGAGTGGTATAGCACTATTCCTAATTTTTTATATAAAAAACTCAAGAAGTTAAACACCAACAAACCAAGTAATCCCATTAAAAATGGGGTACAGAGTTAAACAGAATTCTCAGTAGAGAAATATTGAATGGCTGAGAAACACTTAAAGAAATGTTCAATGTCCTTAGCCATCAGGGAAATGCAAATAAAAATGACCTTGAGATTTCACCTTACACCCATCAGAATGGCTAAGATCAAAAACTCAAGTGACAACACATGTTGAAGAGGATGTGAAAAGGGGAACCCTCCACCATTGCTGGTGGGAGTGTAAACTTGTATAACCACTTTAAATGCTAATTTAAAAAGAAAAGATTTAAAAGTTAAGGACATTTAGTGCCATATTTTATTTATAGAGAAAGTAGGACAAACTATCTGATGTAAAGAGAATAGTGGAATATTCTACTATTTACAGAAAACCATTCCTTTCTCAGTTAGTGTCAGTTCTCTATAAAATCCTGATTTCAAACATAAAAGAGAAAGTGATCTATGGATTTTATGCTTAAGACAAAGTCAGTCTTCCCATGGAAAAACGGAATGCATGCTTCTTGAATATAAAATACCCATGACCAGGTTGGTCTGGAACTAAAAGCTTTTGTTTAACTTGTTTATGTGGAAGATGATGAAGCAGAACAAAAGGCTTTATGGTTTTCTTATGGAAGTAATAATTACTGAAGTTCTATAATGAGGATCAAGATCCGAAAATATCTTCAATTTTCAAATTCTCTCTGAACTTAGAGCCATAGAAAGAGAATTAATATACATGTAAAGTTACACACAGAAAAGCCAAGTGTATTAAGGCCATTCAAAGACGACAGAGAAAATTGAATTGAAGATTTTAGTGGGTTATGGGGCAAGAGTCAGAGAGAGAGAGAGATTCAGGGTACAATATTAGGAGCATATGCAAGCCATGAACTGTCATAAACTATAAGCTGGCTATATGCTTTTCCTGTGGTCTGAGGTCAGATGTGAAGCAATGGGTTTCTGCTTGTTGCAGGCCAATGAACCAGGTGCTCTGTCACCCTCCTTCCAAACATGTGAGTGGTGACTGCCACATGTAAGCTGGCACCAGGCAATCAGATGCTGCTTGTGAGGAGTCTGCAGTGGAGGGATGTTTTCCGATTTCCTTTTGAAGGTTGAGCTAGCAAAGATGAATTCTTGTGCTTATTTTTATCCATATCGAAACACATCACAAGTTATTTTTGGTTATCATTATTCATTTTTCAATATAAGTGCTGTTTTCAAAGTGTAGGGCTGTGTAGGAGAGCACTCAGGGAGATAAATAAAGCTGGCGGGCTCCTAAAATCTTTATTGAAGATTCATATTGGACTGTGATACAATCTGACTCATTGTGTGGGGGCTGTTAATGCATGATTTTGTATAATCCAACACTACAGGCAATCTCAGAACAGAGAATGCAGCCATATTTTTTGATCCTGGTAAATTGGTGTTGTTTGAGATCAGTGGATGACTGTTGTTATTATTAAGACGTTTGCACATTATCATTTGTCTGGAGGAATTTCTAGAAGCCCCAGAAAGCTTTAATGCCCAAATTATCAATAGTCAACTATATTAAACGATTCAGATGGATTCTCATACTAAATGCACACACACACCCCTGCACACACACAGCCTTACACGCACACATGCCTACATACACAAACAGACACCTGCACAACATACCTATACACAAAACACATACCTACACACACAAATACACACACCTACACAAACATAAATACACACCTACACACAATAGACACACACACACTACACACACAAATGCACACGTACACACCCCTATACTTACACATACACTTATACACTTGCACACACACACCTACACAAACACACATACACACACACACACATATACCCCTACACACGCATGTGCACACACACCTATACATACAGAAAATCTAGATAGCTACTCCGTCAACCTTTTCAGAGTTTCACAATCTGAACTACTGTCTACCTAACAATTATTTCTGCTGTACTCTATTTCTCTACCAGCCTCAGTGTGTCTCTTAGCTCTGCAGTCCTGATGCCTATAGATAAACCTTTAGATTCTATAAAATTGAAGATCTATACATTTTTATCCTCCAAGATGATAAATATTATCCTGAGAAAATGTGCTAAGGAAATGCACTTCTCTTTTCTAAATAATTGTATAATTTATTCAGCTTGAAATAAAATGAGATAACAGTACTTCCAATTTAAAATAATATGCTAAAATATAGTTTCTCAAGAAAATCTTGGAAGCAACTTGCCTCAGACTTCAAGACAAGAGATCCAGTAACTACCCTCCTGCTTGGTTAAAGCCTTAGCTACTGGGAATTGTCGCAAAACTTCTGAATATGCATTCAAACTTTTACTTAGGAAAAAATAAGTTTAAATGAGTGAAATTTATAAAAATCTTTTTAAAAATTCTCCTGAAATTTAAACATTTTTTGAAGCGAGTATCTTTAGGAAATGAAAAGACTTTTTAAACAGAATTGTTTTTTGTTCTTTGTGAATTTCACATCATACACCTCAATCCCATGCATTTCCCAGCCCTTCCATATCTGCCATTCATCCTTATAACCTCCCCCCAAATAAAATAAAACACAAAAATTAAAAACAAAACAAAACATCTCTCCATGCAAGCAGTAGTCTGGCACAGTGTGTCACACAGTATACCCTTTTGCCCAAACAGCTTTCCTTGCAAATGTTCATTTCAATGGGGCATTGGTCTGGTCTGAGGCCTCTGGCTTCTGCTCAACAATCAATACTGCATTTTCAGGGATCGTTTCTGTCATTCATTCTGAGCAGACTTCAGTTGTCAAAGAAATTTAGTGAGGAGTGATTTAGTAGTCAGAGTTAAAAACCATGCAACACGTTGTTCCAACAGTCCTGATTCAATGGGACATCTGTGTTGGATGTGCTTAGGATTCAAGTTCAAGTTTTCTACCTTACAGATGGAGGAACTGCTTTGGCATTTCTTAGAAAACGACTTCAAAAGTCTTTATGGAACCTAATGGTAGACATCTCTCACACTTTCCCTCCTACATTATTAGCATGAATTTGTTGCCTTTCATGTTCTGTGTCAAAATTCACCGCTTTGGGCAGAGCATACCTTGGTCCTATTTGTAACTCATTATTTTTCTACAAGTGGTTATTCTCCATCTAATTGCTTTTATCCATTTTGTCCTATTACCATTTCCCTTCCAGCAGCAATGTCCTTTTATTTGACAGATAGACCCACCTTCATCAGCTAGGGATGGAGGGATAACTTTTCTTTTATCTTGACTTCTTTCAGAATATTTGGCATCATTGTTGGTGCATTGAAACCCGGAGGAAGGCTAGAGAAATGGTGGGTTTTGATTCTTCCATTAATGACTGTTAGGATGCTTGGGTTTTCCACTTTTTGCACCTCTCCAGTAGAATTATACCACAGTTACAGATTGTCATAGGGATCCAGTGAGGAACGTAAAATATCCAACAGGTATCCAGTGCACAGTAAATGCTCAACAGATGTAGCATGCAGAAATGGTAATTACGAATTGCTAATGACTTGACTCAGCTGCTGAATACTTCATTAAATGGACACGTTGACATATTTTTCTTTTCCTTAAAAATTTCTGTTTGCAGAGCATGTGTATTACAGATGTTTTTGCGCAAGTAAAACAAATTGTGTCTCATTTAATGGGACACAGGGGTGATTTAGATTATATTATTATTGGGTTTTTTTGCTTTAAATAGTAACCATTACTTAGATCGATGTGTCCATTTACATTGATCATTTATTTTCGAGTTGTCCTTAAAATTAGGGTGCATCACACAACTCATGCTACTAACCATGCTTTTTGTTTTTATTTAATTAATTTTGTTTTTTCAAGACATGGTTTCTCTATGTAGCATTGGCTGTTCTGGACCCACTTTGTAGACCAGAATGGCCATAGACTCACGGAGATCCTCCTGCCTCTGCCTCCCTGAGTGCTAAGATTACAGGCATGTGCCACCGCGCCTGGATTATTCACTTTGTGTGTTGTTTAAGTCACGCAAAATATAGACAAAAGAGAGACATCTCTGTTCTCTGTATTATCAGTTTGGCTTCTGAATATTTAGACTTTCAATTCATATCATGTATGAAAGTCTATGAAAAATAACTTATTTTTAAAATAGCTTGTACTGCTAACTTTCACTATTCATTATAAATTAATACATCATGGTTCTCTAAACCAAGAACTTATTTTAACCTTATCTTTTTGATATAATTTTTATATTAATTACAGTTTATTTACTTTGTGTCCCAGCTGTAGCCCTTCCTTCATTCCCTCCCCATCGCACCCTCCCTCTCTCATCTCCTCCTTGCTCCTCTCTAAGTCCACTTATAGGGAAGGTCCTCCTCCCCTTCCATATGACCCTAGCTTATCAGGTCTCACCAGGACTGGGCTGCAATATCCTCCTCTGTGGCCTAGCTAGGCTGCTTCTCCCATAGGGGGCTGGGGAGGTCAAGGAGCTAGCCATAGAGTTTATGCCAGAAACAGTCCCTGTTCCCCTTACTAGGGAAGCCACTTGGATACTGAGCTGCCATGGGCTATGTCCTAGCAGGGGTTCTAAGTTATCTCCATGCATGGTCTCTGGTTGGAGAATCAGTCTCAGACAAGCCCCTGTGCCCAGATATATTTGGTCCTTGTGAAGCTTCTGTCCTCTCTAGGTCTTACTAACTCTCTCTTCTTTCATATGATTCCCTGCACTCTGCCCAAAGGTTTTTTTTCTTTTTGATCTAGAAATTCCATTAATCATATGAAACATGACCTTCAAAAGTCATGTCTCAAGTAAAGATTACTGATCATGCCAAAAAAGAAGACTATCTTTAATCTATGAATATGTATAGCCAGATAGCAACTGTTTTTTTGTTTTTGTTTTTCAATTTTTTGGAAAGCAGATTGGAGGACCACTGGGCCTGATACTGAGATGACACCCATGAACTGGAGTTGCCCTGAGTAGACTGAATGTATCTTCACCAGGGTCATGACCTTTGGGAATCCCACTTGTCACTATCAAGGACCTTGATCCCAAGTCTGTTTGCTTTTACATTCTGCCTTTTCCATCGTTTTCTTCTTTGCCACTTGTTCATTTTACACCATTGTCGATTGAGTACATATTAGGGGTTATTGGACATTATTTCTGTGCCAGTGTTATTCACCAAGGTTACAATATTATCGTTTTTCTTTAAATAGTAACCATTTAAAGAAATTCTAAACAGAAAAAAAACTATATTCATTTATACTTGCCAATTAATTTGATGTCACAGTGCTTTTTATTCTTTAGTATGAACCTAAATTTTTATCTACTTGATCTTTTTGTGTGTGTGTGTCTGCAAGGAATTACTTGGCTCTTGTTTATCAGAATGATTTTTAGTTTGTTCTTGATTATGAAGGGTATTTTTGTTGGGCCGAGAGCTATGGGTTAACAGGTTATGTTTTTTCTTTTAGTAATCTAATGATGTCATTCCATTCTATTGTTCCTGATAACCTGTGGCTTCTTGCCCTTGTTCACCTGTGCACAGCACATCTCTTCATTGGATGTGCCTCATATTTTGTTAATGGTTTTCTGCACTTTGCCTACCGTGTGTCTGTGCCTGGGAATGTTTCTCTTCATAGTCACTGTTCTTTCTTTTACTAAACTTCTTGGATATTTTTGGTTATTTGTAGAAATTATGAGGCATTATTCCTTTATATATTCTGTTTAACCTTATTTTGTTCTGTTTTCGTGCTAGGAATTTAGTTATATGGATATGAAAAGTCACATGTATGTATGTATGTATATATATACATATATATATATATTTCTCATAAAGTCTCCCTATATATCCTAGGTTAGTTTTGAATGGCTTGGGACTACAAACATGTATGTATTACTCTACCCCAACTGCATTCTGGGGTATTCCTAATTTTAAGGCTTTGTTCATTTGAATTTTCTTTCCTCTTTGTTTCCTAGATCAAAAAAAAACCTTCTGTGCAGCAGTTTTGGATTCTGTATGATTTTCCCTTACCATCTCCAACCAAGGCTTGTTCACTAAAATTTTTATTTCATTTGTTTTCAGGTTTTTGTCCTTTTTTTCTGCTTAGACCAACTTTCTACTTAATCCTTAAAATAATTGATAGCTCAATGAACTGAGCATTTTTTTTACTGTTTTAAAGACTACCTAAATATATTATTAACATACACACACATATATACATTATGTATATATATTATACATTATATATATAATGTATAATAGGCACTCGAAGATGTTTGTTAGGGGAATTGGAGCTTTATTTTTATTTGCTGAGTTTCTTGCTTATTAGTATGTCATATTTTCCTGTTTCTTTGTCAGTGATATTTGAATGAATACTGTACAGTTTGGATAGTTGGTTGTAACCCCTCTGGATTCTGTGACAGTCTTGTAAAATGCGTTGATTGTTTATCTTAGTATATTGTTCAGTGATTGACAATATACTTGCTTAAGCTCACTTTTATGCTTGTTAATGTAAATCTTAAGAAAATCTCAAGTGCTCCCCAAATGTTCTCTACTTGGCTTTATTCAAGAGTGTCCACAGAGGTTGGAAGGGTCCTGGTACTTCCTTCGAGGCATGTACTGTAGGAAGGCATCCAATTTCCTGGTACTCAGATAGATGGCAAGGGTGGTGATGAAGTATTTATTAATAAGACTTCCCATGCTTATAGGGTTGTACTTCTTAATGGTTCTTCTTCTAGAAGAACCTCTAGTCTCTACTATTCCTGTTATCCATGATTCTATAATATTTTTCATGTAGTAGGTCCCAGAGGATCTTATCCTGAAAACATATAGCCAAGAGTTTAGCCACAGATTTTGTATGATCCTCACTCAGGCGTCTGGACATGCTTCTCTGCATGATTCTTTACTGTGTAGAGTCCTATCTTCTAAATTTTGGGTACATCAGGTGCCTATACTCTGGCCACTGCCTCCTTATAAAAAGAAATGACCTTTTCTGTTTGGACTGTCCCTCTCCATCATGAAAATATACTTTTTAAAGAGAGTGAGACAATCTTAGGGTTTAACATGGTCAGTCTGTGCACTCGCAGAACCTGCAGGTGTTTATGTTCTAGAAGCAATTGGCTCCTGTATGTAATCCAGTTCTGGAAGTATTTTCTGTAGGAGAACTAATCTTTTGCTGGTTACCCTACTGTAGCTGAAGGCACAAACCCATAAGCACCGGCCTGACCGATGCTGTTTCCGCCTTAGAATAAATGATGCCTATTGAAATATTTTGTAATTCTATTTTATTATTGATCAGGGAGTAATGCACCAACAAAATTCAAGTTCTACAGAAGGCTATCAATTAAAAAGTCTTCTAAACTAGTAGCATAATTCTCCTTACAGGTGAGAGTTTTTTCTTCAATAGATATTTTATATAAAATATTTCTACAATTATAATGGGGATATGGCCTGAAAAATTAATGGTTTAAATGAAAATATTGTAAGTCAGAAGTACATTTAATGCAGTAAACATAGCCCACCAAATGTCATAGTTTATTCTAACCCATCTTAAAAAATAATTCTTTATCTGTGTGAGTGTGTATGCACATGAGTGTAAACATATACATGTATACAAAAGCAAGAGGCAGTCAGATCCTACAGGAATTTTGTAGGATTCATGGCTTATTACATGAGTGATAGGATTCAAACTCTGATGCTCTTGCAAAATTGTCAGGCATAGAACTTATTTTATGATAAAGAGCTAAGTAGATCATGTGGCTTATTGAATACCTGTATTTAAAAAAAAAACACTAAAAAAGAAAAAAAACCTCAGAAACCACCAACCAAAAAGCCTGGCAATGTAGTGTACAGCACTTTGTGATTTTGTGACTCCCTGGATCTATGTCTTTCTGCAGCTGCCCAGAACTGTAAAAGAGACTGGTGCTGCATACCCTTGTCCAGAAAAGATCAGACTTCTAAATATTGAATCTTTTCCTACTGACTATATATCGCCTTCTTATCATTATAAACCAAAAAGATATGAGGGAAATAATTGTATGTTGGGGACCATCTGCGTATCAAATCTTTCTTGTCCATAAAGGTCTTAAAGCAAATTGTTACTTCAAAAAAGTGTGCAGTTGTTACTTCAAAAGGTTTGTGCATTGTTGTTTAAATGTTGCCAAATTTCCCACTATACTGGTTGTAGTCCTCTCACAAATGATTGGGAGGGAGACTGGCATTTTGTTGTGTCTCCAGCGTCCACGTTCTCCATAGTAGAGCTAGAGAGATGGCTCAGTGCTTAAGTGTGCTTGCTGCTCTTGTAGAGACCCAGGTTCAGTTTTTAGCACCACCTGTAACTTTATGTCCAGGGATCTGAGATCCATTTTTTTTTGTCTCCACAGGCACCCACATGCAAGTGGCATAAAGATACGTTTTTTAAAAATCATTCTTATGTTTATTCACAATCAGCAATCTCCATTTATTAACATAAGTCTCATTAAGAAATAGCTATGATTTGTACAAATCAGAGCTGTCATTGTTATTACTTTTATTGCTGATGCTGGGGTTCATTTGCCCAGTATTGTGGCTGATGATAATTTCCGTTGTGAAAGTGCTTTATTATTTCTGTCTCAGGAATATTTCAAAGGTTTCTTTTTGTGCACTGAGAATTGGGTAAAGCATATGCTAGCCTGCTCCTCCATCTGACCTTGATTATGTCTTTCAAATGCATCATCTGGCTTTAGTAATTCTTCGTGGACTTGTGTCCTTTGAACTTTCTGGTTTGTTTTTCCCTTTCTTGTTATTTTTCCTTACCTCATTTGCTGTTCTGAATTTGAGAGGTTACAGATGTCTGCTGTAAATTGTGGGTAGTCACCTCCTTTCTATAGAGATGCTGACTTTGATGGAGCTTTTCTACTTCTTGGAACATAGAGTTGTCATTAGGTAATTTAGGGGCCCCTTTGATTTTTCAGTTTCCTCTCTCTTTTCCATGTGGTAGAAAGTGAGTTGTAGGTTTTTGAAAGAAGTATTTTTTAAAATATTAATTTGGGTTCCTTCCCCCAGAATTAAGTTTAAATCTTACTTATTTAAACATGACAAAGAAAATTTTTATTTATTTGTCATTCTCTATATCTGCTAGTATTTTGAGCTCAGTGGTCTCAACAATAAGATGTACTATAACGCAGCCATGGAACCAATACTGAAAATAACCATGTTAATAAAATAAGACAGTCAGAAAAGCAAATATCACATGTTCTTTATAATATAGAGAATATAGATACAAATTTACAACAGAGAGAGAAAGAGAGAGAAGCCTCTGGCTTCAACATGCATATTCTGACACACACACATGTACCCTCTCCTACATAATAACCCTTACACATGTAAACATACACAGACATGCACACTGCATACCCAAAAAGAACAAAAATTAGTTAAGATTGACAATTTTGGTAAAGCTTTATGGCATATAAACATACTCAATATATTCAAAATTTGCATCTGATTACTCTTTCTCGTCTCTACATAGAAAGATTAAAACCCTCTGACTACTCAGTGAACATAATAGTAATTTGTTGACAATATGGTATGCAAGATTACTTAGAGATATGGAGACCAAAGACAGGGAATATCAGTGTATAGAATTTGGCTTGGACTGCTTCTTTGATTGGTCTAGTATAGATTCTAAGAAGTATGAGAGAGGACTGTCAGCACAGTAGTAAGAGACACATGGTCCCTCCATCAATATCTATACTTGAGAGAACAATAGTATATCAGATTGGTTCATTGGAAGACATAGAACATAGTTCTGTTTTGTCTGGGATTGTGTAAAACAAGATAATGAATCAAGCAATAATTTTGATAAAGCCACTAAAATATCTAGACGTTTTCTATGAGTTTGGAGATCCTCATGACTGGCTGGAAGTATTTCAGTCTTCTGAAATGATAAATTAACATAATTTGTTGCTTTGGAATCTAATGCAGGGTAGAAGCAATTTAATTAAGACCTAATGATACTTGTATCAAATTGAAGTTATTCAGCCTTTTCCTCACACACAATTTTTTTTTCAAACAACTTTCTTCCAAATCTGTGTCATTGTAAATTTTTAAGGTCATGTTTTTCCTTTTGTCTCTTGCAACATGTGGTTTTATACTGGTGGAAGAAATAACCAGAAAAAAGCATGTGTCCTTTTCCGATTGTGCACTACTGCGTGTCTGATCCTGTGTGGTCTTCCTGGTTCCTACTTCTCCGCTCCTCTTTGTTCCCATGAAATCGATCCTATCTTCAGAATATGAAAGGCTCTGGAAGCTCATTACACGTTAGTACCTTTGGGACAAGTACAAAACACAGAGCAATATGGATGCAAAGGATGCTTCACCTCCCAGATTGCTGAAAGGTAGATTAAACAAAATTGAATAGATGCCCTAGCTTTTTTGCCTTTGGTTCCAATGAAGTATTATTACATACTGCTCTCTAAAAATTCTTGATAGTGTTCGAATGAGTGGTGCTATAAACTAGGGTTGCAGCAATCAGAATGATAATCATGCAGAAAGTATGTCCCAGTGTCAAATGAAGCTCATGGTAGCATAGGAATTGGATGTTTGTGAGCCCATCTGATGAGGCAAAGGAAGAGACTGAACATGTTAAGTGACTTTGTTAAACAAATTATACAAGAAGACCACATGTGAATGTGAGATAGCTATGTCATCCTTAAAAGTAAAATCAGACTAAACTCGTTTTAAATTCTTGAAGCATGACTTAGAAGCCACATAGAATAAAGTATATGAGTCCATTACTATCTGTGTTGGTTTAAATGAATACGCTCTCATAGGGTCATTTGTTTGAATATGTGGTCCTGAGGTGGTGGACCTGTTTGGGAAGGATTAGGAGGCATGCTACTGTTGGAGGAGGTATGTCACTGGAGATGGGTTTTGAATACTATTCCAATACCCACCCCTCTCTCTTTCTTCCTCATGTTTGTAGACCAGGATGTAGGCTCTGAGTTGTTTGTGTCCAATGCCATGCTTTTATTCTGTTATCATGGACTCTAATACTCTAAAACCTTTAAGTCCAATTAAATGTTTTTTTTCTTTTGTTTTGTTTTGTTTTTACAAGTTGCCTTGATGTTGATGTTTTGTGA
>CM053750.1:13230080-13258750 GCA_028658305.1 Pachyuromys duprasi
TCAGACAGGACCAAGCAAGAAGTATGCTTCCTGGTATGCAGAGGAGGTGACTTTCCACCCCCTATAGCACTGTGCCTCACAGACTGTGCCCTCAGCAAGTATTTGCTAAGTCGAAGGCTGGCTGGAAGGATGGAAGTTATGTTTTCCATTTTCCGTCAGCACAGTGTTCTCTGGCAGTGTAGGTGGGATGATTTGGGGGAGGCCAAATGAGCCTCAGTCAACCTTAGACATCTTCCCTCTGACCTTGGTTGCTGTTTAGAAATTAAGCATTACTCATTCTTTTCAGCTCAAAGTCCCTCAAAGCTCAAGGCTTTGGGAAGGAATGCACTAACCTTTTGTGCAACCTGGCTCTGATCTTGCTGCGAAGCTTCCCCTCAATGGCAACAAAGTGGAACCAGGTTTGGCATGGGATTTGGGGCTTCTGGATACAGCTGTCTCTAGATACAGCTCTGTCAGCAGGCAATATTCCATCACTGGGCTTCAGGACCTCATTTTTCCTTCTGCCTAGAGAGAGGGTTAGAACAGATCCCCAGTAATTGGTAAAGTCTTTAGTTAGTGACTAGGACTTCAGATAGCTAAATTTGGTGGTAAGGCTCAGGGGGTGCTGGGATTAGTGAGCTTTGAGAAGGTACAATTAAAGGATTGTAGCTTTGGAAGGATGAGAAGGAATGTTTATCCAGGATAGTCATGGTATGCCTGACTAGAAGGGCACAGGGAAAGGGGGTGATAGTGATCACCATGGTAGCTTTAAGACTGTTTCACAGTATTGTTTGAAGCCATCGTGGGTCATAAACATGATGTAAGCATTTTGCTGGATAGCCATTAACATGTGATCACATGACACTAAGCCAGTCAGCTGCTCTAAACATAATGCCACCCTTTTTCAGAAAGCCTTTTTGGTACATTGCAGAAAATGCTTCAAGGCATGACCGTCAACTCAGTGGTGCAGCCGTGGACTGCCAATAAGTGACAGGTGTTAGGACACGGGCTGGGCTCACAGCGAGCAGCGGGCAAGCTGCTCTTTGTACTGTTGGTACCCCAGGGAATAGACTTAGAAGTAGCAATTATTGAAGATCTTCTATATAGCAGGTACCTTGAAGGGCTTCTTACAACTGTTAGCTCAGGCAGATCTAGGGAATAGGTAGAATGATTTTCTCTCAATTATCACCATCACTACCATCATCATCAACATCATCGTCATCATTATCATATTGTCATCATATCCTCCTCTCCTCCTCCTCCTTACCATTAATCATCAAAGGAAACTTAGTCTCAAAGAAGATGACAATAGAGTTGCTAGTTCAACCTAAGATCTCTGGCTGCCTAAATTCAGACTTTGTCCAAGTGTGTCATGCAGGCTCCAGGATGTTTTCTAGATATTGCTGTTAAAGTTCAGTGTTCTTTGCCCGTGGGCATTGTGGATGGAATCATTGTTCTCATATTATTTCTATTTTCAGGCACTTCTGGAACACATAAATGATCACCCCCCAGTAGCTCCTGTCATCTTCCATTCTGAGGAAGAACACTTCAGATCATTAGTTTGTATTCTTCGGTTGTCAGAGTTCCAAATTAAGTTTTGTTTTGTTTTTATTGTTGTTGGATTTCTTTTTCTCCTATACTTTTCTCTTACACTTCACAAACTGGGAGTTTAGAATTCTGTGTTTTCTTCCTGACCTTTGGGTGCTGATTTGAGGTTTTATTGTGACTCACTCTGCAGTGCTCTTAAAGGTTAAGGAAGAAGCTGGAAGGGCTCTGGGTTTCTTATTCAGTGTGGCAAAGATGAGCACAGACTGCACCAGTGTGTTGTGCTAGATGTAACTGAATACAGAGATGGATGCTACCAATAGGTTCTGGAAACAATTTCAGTATTCTGGTGAGGGTGGACCATTATTTGTGGCTGGGCCAACAGGAGGAGTTTCTTGACCAGTGCCAATTCAGACAAAGAAAGAGTTAAGTCTCATCTTTGCTAACATGGTCTTATAGATCCTTGAGATGGGGCCTCGACTGAGACTCTGTGAGGAGCTGTGACTGACATTGATGAGGATCAATGCTGTGTGATCACCACCCATTCTATGCCATTATCAGGCGCAGAGTCTGTCTGTGAAGTGCTCTTGCTGAGAGGAAGATGCAGACGCCCTCTTCCATCTTTGGATACACATGGGAGGGGGTATTTGCTCCAGGGATGTGCTGGCCATTCTCTGAAGTCTTACCTGTTGAGTAGTCATCAGAAAGAAGTTCTTGAAACGTGTCTTTTTAAATCATCACTTATCTTTCATTTCTTTGCATTTGTATTATGAAAATTACCATATTTCAAGACCTTATGTCATATATAATTTAAAGCCTGTATTAAAATAATCCAACAAACTCACATGGCTCAACAGGACAGGAAGCTGTCTCCTTGGGCAGGACCTTCTGTGAATTTCTTGAAGCTTTTGTTTATCATGTCTTCTCTTTCCTAGGCACTCTTGCCACAAACCTTAGGTGTTGTTTCTATACCTTTTTTCTGTTTAAAGCTTCATTTTGTCTAATAAAGTCCCATGTATAGCAACAGTATTATCACAGTGTGCCAGTGATTACAAAAACTGGCCTTCTTATTTTTTTTTCATTTTTTTCTTTCTTTATTTTTTGATTATTATAATTTATTCACTTTGTGTCCCAGCTGTAGCCCCCTCCCTCATCCCCTCTCAATTCTATCCTTCTTCCCTCATCTCCTCCTAAGTCCCTCTCCAGGTCCACTGATAGGGGAGGTCCTCCTCCCCTTCCATCTGACCCTAGTTTATCAGGTCTCATTGGGACTGGCTGCATTGTCTTCCTCTGTGGCCTGGTACAGCTGCACCCTCCCCACGGGTAGGTGATCAATGAGTCAGCAACTGAGTTCATGTCAGAGACAGTCCCTGTTCCCATTACTAGGGAACCCACTTGAAGGGCTGAACTGCCATGAGATCCTTCTGTGCAGGGGTTCTAGGTTATCTCCATGAATGGTCCTTGGTTGGAATATTGGTCTTTGTAAAGACCCCTGGGCCCAGATTTTTGGGCTCTGTGGCTCTCCTTGTGGAGCTCCTGTTCCCTTCAGGTCTTTCTATCTCCCCCTTCTTTCATAAGACTGCCTGCACTCTGCCCAAAGTTCAGCTATGAGCCTCAGCATCTGCTCTGATAAGTAATGTAGAAGGCTCTATCCCAAGTGTTCCTGTTTGGCTATTTCTCTAATATATAATAAAATAAAGAAATTTGTACTTTCATCCCCGTCCTATTTTCTGTCCACTAATACCACATTGGCTTCATTCTTAGATCTATAAGATAATCTGCTTTATAGTGGGATGTTAGAGTAATCCATTTATGTTATTAAATGTATTTGGAGTTTGATTAGAATTTATATTCCAGTACAGCAGAAAATGGATTTAAATATTTGGGTCTCACCCTCTGCTCTTTTCCCATCCACACTCTTCTGCAGTGAGTGGGGCTGTGGATAGTGACCATTGTAGGATTCAGTCTTGAAAAGATGTTGACACTGACCCTCCGGGAGATTTTCCAGATGCACAGTCGGGTAACCCTCGGATGCTAATGTGGACTTAATGGCAGCTCTGCTCTCAAAATGGCATGAATCCCTCACCATTGCTCTCACTTAGTACAAATGGGTTCATTTACATCATATGTTCATTAGGCAAGCAGTTGAAACTGCCTCCGGCTGGCTAAACAGAAAGGGAATTTATTAAAGATACCAGCCATTTACTGGGATCACTGAGGGTGTGAGTGGGAACAGAGAAGCCAGAGACACATCATCACACCAGAGAGACATCCTGTTGCTGATGTCATGCTGTGCGTCAGATGCCAGGCTTGCCTAGCCACTGCCTCTGTGAGCTGCAGACCTTGCTGCATGGCACACTGGCCTGGTAACTAGCTGTGCCTACCACAGTCACCAGAATGAAAGTCCCCTGCTCCTGATCTGAAGCCTGAGAGGAGTGATGATCTGTCCATAAACAGGTCGTGATCTTTGCCATGGCTGATAGAGGTGGGAGTAATGAAGATCTGGCTATTTGCATGGCTTTAAAGGAAATGGTTTTGTCTCCCATTGGGCTTTAAATGGTGGGCAATTCCCCAAGTACAGGAAAGGGTTCAGAGGCAGGAGTCATAATTTGAGCTACACATAGTCAAGCAATTTCAGTCAAAGACATTCTTTCAAGCCTTTCATTATCCTTCTCAATGGCATCTTGTAATCTTAAAACCATTTATTATTGGTGTGTTTTTCAGAAAGGAGGAGAAAAGATAACATTAAAATTGTTTATAGCATTTTCCTGAAGTTTCTGTAATCAATACCTGGAGGTAAATGTTGTGCTGGCCCCATCACGTGCGGCGCCACCTCTTGACCTAGCTTACCTTAACACTAGTAATTTGCAAATGTGAAGAACTTGCTTTCTAAGAGCACAGCTCTAAAAGAGGCCTAGAATGGGCCAATGGGAAGGAAATGTAAAGCAGTTATTTAATTTAAACAGGGTTTAAAACTGGTGTAAACCTAGAATTTTCCTTTGTCGTTTGTATTAGTAATCAAACCGTGGAGTTTCCAGACACCTAAATTTTCCATTGGTAGCTCTATGGCACTGAAATGTAGAGCTCATAGATAATCATCAAGAGGAAGTGAAGTGGAATGATTGTAAACAGCATACTAGTGATTATCCAAAGGGTTGTGGTTCACAAGGTACCAGAGCTAGACAGACTTTTGCATAAATCTTAACTCAGCTGAATGACTGTAGGCAACATTTTTATTTTGTTTCTAATCCTCACTTGAGAAAGGCTAATGATCATTCCTGTTGCAGAGGGTTGGTGTAGGAAACAGATGAATTCATGCAAAATGCCTAGCAAACGTTCAGTAGATAATAGTTCTTACTCTAATTCCCACTATAGGAGAAGAGAAGGTGCTTCTTGAAAAGTGAACGAGACTCTTGAGGTCTTTCAAGTATGTATTTCAAGTATGTTTTCCCCAAATCCTATTGTGTGAAGGCTTGATCCTCAGATAATAACCTTTCACACTTTCATACTACTGAGAGATGATTAGATCATGAGTGCATTAACTTCAACAGCGGATGAACCTATTGAGAGCTAAATAGGATCTCTGAGGTGGGAACAATATGGAGGAAGTAGGTGACTAAAGTTGTGTTACTCAAGAGTATATTCTGCCCTGGATCACTTCCTGTCTAATGTCCTTTCTGAGGGGAGAAACTGTCCTTTGGCATGTTCTTCTTCCATGGTGTCTCAGCCTTACCTTAAGTTCTTCATCTGCTTTGAAGTAGTGACAAGGATGGAACGAGCAAGGGAGAGCTTCGCAGAAGGGTATCTCCAAGGAAAATATGTTAATAAATTAAAGGAATAAACCAAGCAAGCCTTTGATGAGATCTTTTCCCATCATTACTCATAAAAAGACACAAGACATGAGTAACTAAGTTCGGGTAGACAGTGATTTAGACTCCTCCCATTGGACTCCACCATCTGGAAAGCATGTCATAAGAAAGAATATGAGTTGTCCATTTCAACAGGCCTATTATAAATCTGCATATTTGGGCAGCAGAGAGGTGGTCTTATGTAAAAGAGAAGAGGCATATCTCACGACAGGCATCTTTGGCGTTCTCATGGTACTCCACGGCTGTCCAACAGGACTTTCTGTCTGGACACTCACAGCTGACTCTCATAACAGCTATGATTCAGGGTTCAGTTTTCTTTTGTCTTTTTAGATGAGAACCTTTGTGCATTCAAGGACCTCCACCGCAATGCATGCTACTGACAATGGAAATGGGTAGTCATAGAGGCATTAATACTGGGTGTTCAAGCTGTTGATGGAATGGGCATCTAAGCAAGGTTCAGAGAGACTGAGGTAAAATGCCAGAGGGTTTTGATGGGGGTTTGGTTAGTTTGCTTTTTGTCCACCTTGACACCTGGTATTCATTCATAGGATACAGCATAGATTCTGCGCTGTTTCCCAGACACAAAAGAAAGCTAAAGAAGTGGCAGAGTTTGTGTTCCCAAGACAGCTGCAATCTAGCCCTGAGGTTTCATTTCTCCATCCTTTGTGCCTCATCACTTACTTCAGTTTCTCCTAGTGCTTCCTTCCTAAACTGAGAGAGCAGAGGCAAATCCAGACACTGTGATAATGAAATCTTATGTTGTGGTCTTTGATTATACTTCCTTTCTGGTGCCTCAGTATTTCATATTGTTAAAAATAATGTTCTTTGTAGGAAAACTCCTTAATTTGAAAATGTTGCAGATGGCCTGTAAAAGTAAATAGATCTAATTATGAGCCATTGTTGTGGAATGGACCATCTTAAGTAACAGAAGTCAAGTTTCTAATTTTTTTTTTAAAAGAGACCTTACATTTTGAAAGGACTGTAGAAAAATAAGCAGCCTTTGTTTGATTGGTTTTCAACAAGTTATTCAGCAGGGTTCCAGATTTCCACAAATACAAGAATTCAATATACATGGAGGTTTCATAGGTTTGAGCAGGTTTGGGCAGTCGGATTCCTCTGCATTTGCCCACGGAGTTGGAGCACTAGAAAATATCTTGGGATTGAGGCACTGAGGAGTGTTCAAGTTCTTGCTGGGCTTGGTCAGTCCGGGAACATGAGTATACCCATAAACACCATTAGCCTTTGGGGCTGCTCTGAAGATGAAGATAGAAGAGGACTGATCATCTCTATAGAAATTTCTCGCTGTTCCTTCAAGAAAATGGCTAGCCCGGAGCGATGTGCGGACAAAGGCATATGAAGGACTAAGTGACGAGACCTGTGGTTCTGCTATGTTAGAGTCACTGCTGCAGACCCATCCCTAAAGGGAGATCATAAACATCCATGAATAGACAAAGAGACTTAGAATTCAGGATTTCTGGCTGGCAGCTGAAATTACCACAGTATGCTGTATAATGGTAACCCGCGTTTCCAAAAAAAAAGTGGGGATCCCAGATTTGAATTGATGTCCATATGACAGAATAGAAGTGTCCATAAAGATACCATGACTAACTTTTGCTGCTGAGAGTGGTGCTTAGCCCTGAAAACTGCATTAACCACAATGTTGTATTATCCACAATTATACTCAGCCTTAGAAAACTCAAGAAAATATATAGACAGTTGAAAGATAACCACCGTGGGTTTGTTGACGATATATAAAAGAAGTTTCATTTCTGTGTGAATTGGTTCCTTAGCATAATTCACTAGTTTCCACTGTGAAACTATTTGTTTCTGCACCAGAATCTTACTTTAACCTGGGACTACCTAGTCATGGCTACTGAGTTTATTATTTGCCCTGACTGTGTAGGATTCAGTAAGCACCTAGAGAGAAATGGATTTAAATGCTGCCTCTTTGTATTAGACTTGGATGAACTGAGACATTGGCTATGAAGGTGCGGCTGTCTATTAGATTGGAATCTTCTGTTGCTAGAAACACTCAAACACTCACATGGGCAAAGTGCTCTTTACCTTTGAAATTGAAGAGTATCTTATTTATCATTTTATTGTCTATCTTCAAGAATTTCATATATATATATGTATATATATATATATATATATACACACATATGTACATATACAGACACATACAATGAAACATGATTCTATCCATCCTTCATTTTCTCTCTTGTGCTCTTCTATTATCTCCAAGTTTTCCTTCTGGAGAACACCTCTTACAGCTACACATGAATTTTGGCTGGCTTCATTTTGAGCTGATCTTGTACAGGTAACCACAGCAGCTATGAGTTCATGGGCACAATTGCCATGGCATGTGCAGGAGACGGCATTTTATAGCATTCCCCCACCCCGCCCCTACCCCAGCTTGTACGTTTTTTTCTGCCTCCTGTTCTACTCTTGTCCTTTGGCTGGGGGAAGGAAGTTGTTGATAAAGATGTCTCATCTATGCCTGAGTATTAAATATTTTAAATTCAATTCAACAACTGATTTTTTGAACTTCTTGATCAAATTAGTTGTTTTCTATTTTCAGGAGGGCTATTTGCATAATTATTTTCCACCAATGTTTCAGTTTCCAGAGGAAACATGCAACTGCTGCCTCACTATCTGTCTCCTAATATTGGATGTAAAGAGGTGATGTGCAAAGATTCTCATAGCTTAGAAAAACCTCCTTTCCTCAACCACTCAGGGCAGAAGGGTAAAGATGCAGCTCCCGCTGCCTTCTTGGGAAGCTGGTCTGTTGTGAGATGATGCTTCTACTCCACGGTGGTTTAAATTGTTTGTATCTAGGTACAATGGAGCCAGGTCTGCATAGCTATTTTATTTATTTATTTTCTTTTCTATGTGATAAGTGTTTGTGTGCATTAAGTATGTCTACGTTTTGCTTGCCTCATACCACAGAGGGTAGAAGAAAGTGCTGGATCCCCCTGGAATTGGAGTTACAGATGGTTGTAAGCAGCTATGTGGGTGCTGGAAACTGAATCCCAGTCTTCTGTGAGAGCAGCAGGTGCTCTTAGCTGCTAATCCATCTCTCTTATCCAGTTCTTGACTTCTTGCAGCACATCTAAAGATACATCATTCTAATTTCTGCAATGTGTATTTTTCAACAGGGACTATCCCCTTACTGTCCTATTATACAGAATCAGATCCTTGTGGGCCAAAGATATTTCTTAGTCTCACAAGAGTTTTTTCTTGGATTCCTACAAACATCAGCTGCACAACCCAATGGAAGGATCCAATTCAATTTGTTTCAGGATTCATATCTTTCACCTGACTGAGAAGTTCAAATATTCCCTTGTAAGACCCTTCTTGAGAAACTTTAGGAGAAACATTAAATTATGGGAGTGGTGACTGGAGGCTAGTAGTCTCCACTTGAAGAAGTTGCCTTAAGAAAGAATTTTAGTAGTTTTACAGAGTTAAGAGAAAGTCATTCTCTCCTTGGAACTGGAAACCTTGAAGCGAAATGTTTTTTTAAAAGATGTTATGAAATGAAGGTAGTAGCCTATAAGTTTACCAGTAGCATGGGCAAGTTTCCACTGTACATCTCTAGTCAGTCCACTGCTCAATCATTAATTGCTAACTTGTTCATTAATTTAACTAATGTTCTTTAGACATTTCTGCCAAGCAAATCTTTGGCAGTATAGGTGAAAGATATCTGTTTTCCCTCTATCCTTTAAAACACTACAAGGAGTTGGACAAATGACTTCGGCAATTACTTCTCAGATGGTCAAAAGTAAGGGTTAGCTTGTTCCCTATTTAGTGTTTTGAAGAAAGCAAAATTCACATTTATATCTGGTATGTCTATTCCGCGCCATTATCAGCTAACCAGGCGATGAAGTGTAGTACTTAGACTGTGAGAGACATTGTCCATTTTAGCTTTTGACTTTTCCAAAGTATGCAAGTGAACATTTATGTAATTTTTTCTTAGGAATCAATATAGTAAAAAACCCAATCAGTAGCAAACTCAGCCTTGGTGCTGATGGCCTATTGAGATTATAAGTTGTTGTGCTGTACATTTGATGTGTATAGAGCTTACACACACACACACATCTCATAAAAGCACTCTCAGTGGTTGATTATTACCAGTTTCTGTGGAGAAGATTGAGTTTTGGTGACTGAATTTAATGTTCTCATCTAGATTAAAGAACAATTTTAGAGAGATTCTTCTGCATACCAACAAGAACCAATGGAGGGAAGAGTGTGAGGGCTGAACATAGATCTGGGAAAGAACATCACAGTTGCCATCTTGATAGAGGAGGCCTTGTAATTTGATCCCCATCCTCAACGCTGGGATCGATGAGTGTACTAGATTAGAGGATCGAGGGGAATTAAGTTTATTAGTCAGATCCTCCTCAAATACAAATTATCCAGGAGGGCCCATTGCAATTATTAAAAGAGAAGGCAGAGAGAGAGAGAGAGAGAGAGAGAGAGAGAGAGAGAGAGAGAGAGAGAGAGAGAGAGAGAGAGAGGGAGAGAGAGGGAGGGAGGGAGGGAGGGAGGGAGGATGAAGGAAGGAAAATCAGAGGGGTGTGACAGTGTCATCTTTAAAAATAGAGAAGAGGGTTCAAGCCATGCAGTGCCGATGACTTCTACATTTGGGAAACTGGCAAAGGCAAGGCAACAAACTCCCCAGAAACCCCAGAAAGGAATGCAGTGCTGTGGAAACCTTTTTAGACCACTGGACAATATTGAACTTTCGATTACAGAAATGTAACATGATCAACTTTTGCTGTTTGTGCCACCATGTGTGTGGTGATTTGTTAATGTAGCAGTAGGTAACTAGCTTTGATGGGTGTTTTTTGAACTAACCATACTGCTCACTCTTCAGAGTAGACTATGTGAATGGGAAGGACAGTTACAGGTCAATCAATGGGTCATTCAATTACTAGTAAGCATTTATTTACACACCTACTTGATACTAGAAACTGTACTATTCCTGAGAATAAACAAGATAAAAAATTCGTGCCTTCATGAAAATTACATTGTAGAAGGGGAGATAGGCAATAAATAAGTGAAAAATATGTTGTTTATTAGTAATAAATGATGGAAAACTGTAGAGAGAAGAGAGATGAAATGTGGTGTGTGTGTGTGTGTGTGTGTGTGTGTGTGTAACTTGCAGGGTACATGGAGCACTTCATTTGACTAGCCATGGAAGAAGGAAAGATGTTTTGAGAGTTGGAACATGGAGGTAGAATGAACCACATGTAATCAGGGAAAGGACATATGGATGCGCACATGCAGGAGTACACATACAGAAAGAGAGAGACAAACACACACACACACACACACACACACTCAATTATATTGAAGATGAGGCTTCCAGGACAGATTTACCAAGAAGGTGATATAGAATAGATGCCCACAAACACATGCCAAAGAAGAAGGCAGCAACACAGTTTTCTAGGGAAAAGACTTTGCACACAGACACAAGGCAGTGGCTCTGTGTGAAGGTGTTGTGACGCGCTGATGGATGGAAAGCAGTGGCTGGATGAGCATGGATAGAAATCCCTTCCCAAGCTCCAGGTCGAGCAAATGAATCATGGCTGTAGGCTCCTTGAGCCTAGCCATGGGGTCTTCCTCCTGTGACTCAGAAAACATGCAGGCTGCTGCCCAAAGCCTGCCTGACAGAGGGAGTTAGAGGAGAGTATCAGGGAATGTTTCAGTGTCAAGAAGCAATTTTATGGTTCAGTCATTTGAATTAATAAGGTGCGTGGGAGAAGGGGTGCAGGTAAAGTTAAAAAATAAAAAGCCCAGCTTGATATTTCCTTCAACATTTTACTTGCAAAATCCTTACTCTGCAAATTTCAAATATTATTTAAATATTTATTTATTCCTTTATTTACTCTGAAGAGGTTGGGAGGCTGGTCAGCTGCTGGGCAGAGTGGGACACGCTCTAAGCTCTACTTGCAGTTCACAAAGCATTGTGAGAAAACGGAGGCTCCATTTGTCTTATATTGCTCATGTCTGATATAAACCCTTTAGTAACTTTGCTCTCACCATGTTCGGACAGAGCTTACAACTACCCCTCCTCCAAGTCGTTTGCTCGCTTTCTTTAAACAAGCAGGCTCCACAGGACATTTCATGTGACTAGCCGTGGAAGAAGGAAGGACGTTTTGAGAGTTGCACACGTGGAGCCAGAAGGAACCAGATGTAATCAGAGAAAGGCAGCCAACTGGCTAGAGGAGCTGGGACCAGACTTGCCTTGGGTAGTTGGAAATGTGAAAAATGTCAGGTTGGTTTCTCACACAGCAAAGAGCGAGAAAGAAAGGAAGGAAAAAACAAAAACCAAAACCACCTGACTGCCAGACTAAATGACACAGTGTCCGTTAAGGGTGCAAGCCTTTAGAAATTCATAGACATTAGATGTTTTTTTCTTTAGAGATACTTGGGAACACAGGCCTGCATTCTGAGAAGGCTACACCCATCTCAAAGAAAGACCCATGTAGAGAAGAACCAACAGGCAGCCTCCTGTTGGAGCCATCTAGGGAACAGTTTCCCCCAAGCCTTGCTGAATAACCCACATTGATATTTGACAGGGCAGTGATAAAATGTCAATAGATTTCTGGAAATGACAAAATGGCTGTTGGTATTTAGAGCTAATAAATCCTGAGGTAGCTTGTTAAACATGGACAATTTCAATATGGTGTATTTAAGTGACCAGTAGAAGGAAGAGCAGGTGTCATTTGTGTGAAAGCATGTTTTCTTATGTCAAATAAGTGATATGAATCATATGATTAAAATAATTCCCTTTATGTTTCTGTTTTTGTTTTCCAAGACAGGGTTTCTTTGTGTAGTCTTGGCTGCCCTGGAACTTGCTCTGTAGACTGGGCTGGCCTGGAACTTGTAGAGATTAAAATCATCCTTAACCATTTGTAATTCTTATTCTCCCCCCAAATGCTTACATATCATAATACAGTTTCAGGAGTCCTCAGGACTATTTCTCTTCACATGAGCAGAGAATTTCAGCTCCAGAAATTCTATGATTAGTTTCTCTTTTATCACTACTTGCTATAAAGTGAAATTTGATATCAACTTAGAGATGAAAGAGGGAAGAACAATTGGCTGTTTGTTAGTGGGCTCACATTTTATCTCAGTCCTTTCTAGACTTGCTCTTGACTGTAGATAAAATATAAATCTCTCTGGAGTGCACCTTTTATTTTGGTGGTAAAATTAAATTCAAATTCTGCCCTTCTTTTTCTCAAAAGAATTCTGATGTTAAGAAAGGAAGAAAAAAACAATGGAGGGAAATGAGAGAAGGGAGGAAGGAAAGAAGGGGGAAGAAAGGGAGGAAGCAAGAAAGGAAGGTATGGAGACAAAATACTTGGAAAAGTTACAGTGTGCCCTGAGGTATATGTATATATATACATATATACATATATGTATATATACATATGTATATATATATATATATATATATTGAATTAGTTGTTAGCTGATGTTACCCACTGCTGACTGCTTGATTAGGTGTCTCATACTTTAAGGGCAAGATTTTAACCTGGGATATAGGCTTGAGGTGAAGAAAGCCAGGGAATGTAGGAATGGAAACTACAGTGTAGTACAGGCATCCACAAATCCTCCCTAGTCCCGGTTTTCTTTACTTTTATAGCTAGTGTAGAGTAACCAAGAGAAACAGTAGCCTGCGAAGATTGGCATCAGTTTACATCAAAGCAGAACTGTTCATGAGCACAAGACTTGGAAGCAGTATACACAAGAATATCACAAAATATAAAAGCACATAAGACATTACATTTACCATTGGCGTCATTGGGCAGAGAGTCTATTTACATTGTGTCTTATGAGGTCAGCAAAACATTCTGAATAGCAAGTACTTGGCTGCCTGCAGTAGGTCTGAAAATAAGAAATAAAACACACACTGCAAACCTGACGTAGGAACAGGGTGTTCCAAGTTTCCTTTTGTGCTTTCAGCTGTAACAGATTGCCTTGTTACTGTATTTGTAGATTCCTGTCATCTTAGATTTAAAGATCACTGCTTTGGTGAAGGCAGAACCCAAAAAGCACAGAAAATGAGAGGCAATGTTGAGACCTTCAACAGGGACGGGTCCAGAGAAGTTGCTCTTCCTTTGTAGCAGGAAGTTGTAAAGAAGGAGATGGGGCAAGAGAGAAAGAACATGAACTAAAGGCATTTTCATTTTCATCAATGGCAGTGATCAATGAATGGGAAGATCTCGACAGTTGCTCAGTACAAATTGTGCCACAAGCTCCCAGATCAAAGCTCTCTGCAGCACATTTAGTTTTTGCATCATGTAAGTAGAGCCAATTTTGGATAAAATGCTTGATCTTCAGGAAATAATGTTTGCTTCCTTCCCCCCCCCTTTTCTCTTTTCTTATTTAAAAAAAATCTCCAGTATGTGAATTTAATAATTATTCAGAGTTGGGTAATTTGCATGGGAATGTGGGGCTTGAAATGAATCCAAGGCAAAACAGGGCTCACCCACCTGTCCCATGCTACGTTGACTTTCTGTCTGACAGAAGTCCCCTGTGTGTGGAGAGAAGCTGGTGACCTTGCAGGGCCTGTAAGTTAACCACAGCGGTGGGGGGTGGGGTGGGGGGCGCTGGTAATTACACCCCTTCTGTGTAAGGCTGTCTCCTAGGGTTCAATGTCAGGGCAGCTCTGTGTCGTGCACAGGAGGATCCTCAATTTGAAAAGTGGAAATGCAGCCATGAAATATCTTTGAGTACTTTATGCCCAAAGATTATTCTCAGGGCTTCCTGACAGGGTATTTAAGTGTTAGATTCCCCTGCATTGAATGAGTTCCAATCAACACTCACATAGCTGAAGAAGCTGAAGCAGAGTGAACTAAATTGATTTGTGGTCCATATGTTGCTGGGGTGAGGGTAGAAAATCGTATGGTGGCAATTCATGTATTAAAGGGAGAATTACTATTTTTTTTCAGATTTTTTTTGTCTAGCTTTTACCAACTTAATTGCAAACTTGTATTATTATTTGTTTCTCACTATGTGTTGATTAGGTTTTTTAATTTTTTTCTGTCAACTTGACCCAAGGCAGAGTTATCAAAGAAAACGGAACCACAGTTGAGAAAATACCCCCTTCTTCAGATTGACCTGTGGGCAAGCTTGTGAGACATTTTCTTGATTGACGATGGGTGTGGGAGGGCCCCGCCCACTGTGGGTGGTACCACGGGGCAGATAGTACTGGGGTGTACCAGAAAGCAAACTGAGCAAGCTTTGAGGAGCAGTCAGTAAGCTTGCTGTTTTTCTGTGGTCTCCACATCAGTTTTGCCTCTAGGTTTCTGTCTTGAGGTCCTGATCTGAGTTTCCTTCATGACATAAGAGGAAATAAACACTTTCTTCCCCAAATTGTTTATGGTCATGGTGTTTATCACAGTGGTAGAAGGCTAACTAAGACACAT
Source organism: Pachyuromys duprasi (assembly GCA_028658305.1). NCBI lineage: Eukaryota > Metazoa > Chordata > Mammalia > Rodentia > Muridae > Pachyuromys > Pachyuromys duprasi. The sequence goes on from CM053750.1 coordinate 13,244,914, forward strand.
GGCATATGGACAATACAGAAATTATTATTATTTTAGCTTTTTCTCTTCTTGGCTTTGGGCTTTTTGCTGGAGAATCAGTCAGCTAGCTGTGACTTGTCACACTCTGACAGCTTGGCCTTGTGGACAAATTACTACTGTGTTGTTTAATAAGGGGGAGAGAAAGAATGGGAAAGGTGAATGTGTCCCAACAGGTGCCAACAATGCAGAGAATCTTTGAGAGAGGAGGTTAGCAGAGAGCTCTATTATGACAAAAAGTTGGAGTACTCTAGCTTGATGTCAATGGGGTTGGGTGGTGGGTGGAGATTCTGGTTAACAATGACAGTAAATATCAAACAGCAGTGCCAAAGGCATTAGGCGCTTTTGAAACTATTGGTAAATTGATAGTACCAGAGAACAGAAACACTAGACCAGAAAGCCTGATAAATTATTGCAAGGGAAACAGGGCACAGCCAGCAGGGGCATTCATTTTTATCTAACGCTTGTGTGAGCCTTCGGAGAATTCTGTGGCAGGATCTTGGCATAGTCACTTGGCAATCACGGTTCTTGCAGAAGACAACTAAAAGTTTTATTAAGTACAGGATTAAAGGACTACACTAAGGCCAGCCCGACACACCAGGAGTTAACGCTCGAGGAGCAGGCTTCCAAGAGTGAGTGATCCATACCTTTGATTCTTTGCTCAGTGTGTATGAATGTCCCTAGGGGATTGAGGCCCACTGTGCACAACAGATATTCAGTCATTTATACAGCAGTATTGGCTTCTTTCCTGTCTATGCCATGCTTGCATAGCCTCAGCATTTGCATCCTGGGATCACTTCTCAAAAACTACTTGCACTTGAATTATTAACTCAGGACCTAGTTTGGTGAAATAGGTTTTTGGCCCTGGGAGGAACACAGCAAGAGAGTACAAGACTTAAGAACAATTCCAAAGCACAGTTGGTGGAAATGACCAATGTGCGTGTAAACTAAAAGGGGAAAAAAAAGAATCGTAGCTCGCCCAAGGTATAAAGTTTTTTTTTTGTTTTGTTTTGTTTTGTTTTTGACAGAGAATCCACTAAATAAAGAACACAAGAGGGTAATCGAGTTTTTGGTGAAATATAAGGAATTTGGGGAGAGGTGCTGTGAGCAGTGTAGTCTCGGGGGACAGGCTAGTTTGGGGGCTTCAGTCCACAAGAGCTCACAGTAGTTGCAGGGGTGTCTCTGCCCACTCAGATGCTGAATGAGAGAAAGAAAACCCCACAGGGACAGAACTCGAGAGTTTGCAACTGACAGAAGTCAGACTTATAAGGCAGAACCTGGCAAAGGGAAATATGGTCTGGAGGACTGGTCAGGAAAGTGATACCAAGGACTCTAGAGGAGAGACAGTCAGGAGCAGGAGGAAGGAACTGGTGGGAAGCTGTGTCCAGGCGTCCAGGCTTGGCTTTGGAGGCTCTGTAGCTGCTGCCATGTTAATTTGAATCAATTAGAAATGCAGGAGTATCTTAAAGAGCTTCATTACTTGAAAACAGACGAACCAAGAATTGCTCAGGAGAGGGATGTTCTGATGGCTAGATAAGAATGATTTCTAATTATAGATAAGTGTGACTTAGCTTGTATACTGAAGAATGCCGTCCTCTGTTTACATGATTGTGTGGAATTGGATAGTTAAAAGCCTCGAGATGTTCTCTAGTAATTGGGTAAGAATTTTCTTTCTAAGCTCTCTTTTGTTCTTGTTGGTTTTTATTTCTGTTTTAATTAGCACATATTTTAATTTTATGTTGCCCAAAGAATAGGCCTTAATCTTATGTCTGATGTTCCCGTGAGTTTGGAATAGCAATTCTATTTTTCTGTAGTCTACTTAGTATTTTTGTTTTGTTTTGTGGTTATGGTTTTGACATAGAAGCTGGGTGGGGTGGCACAGATTGACAATCCCGGGACTTGGGAGCGGAGGCAGGAGGATCTGGAGCCCACAGTGAATCTGGTTGACTAGCATCATAGCTTCCACAGCTTACTCTTTAGGATTCTCACTTCTCTATGTCAAAAGGTTCCTCACTTGTAAAATGGATAATAATATATCCTCAGTGGGTTATTCATAGTATGATACACGTTAATTTATATAATGTGATTAAAACGTATCTGGCAAAGAATACTAATAATGATGTTTTTTCCTTGTATCTCAGTATGCTTTAGTATTACAAGTGTTTGTTGTTCCTGTTCATTACTCATTACTGTTATAGAAATTAGAGATTATAACATGTGGCGATTGGAAGAATGAATCTTTGAGGCCAGGTTTTATTTGAACTTTGAGGAAACCTCTCTTATTTTATTTTATTTTATTGCTTGAGAGGACTGGTTTACACAGCAGTGTTAGCATGTTTTTCCCCCCTAAGGGAAAGATAAATGTTCAAAGAAGAGAAATTGGAAAACATTTCCATTAGGCAAATAGTTTCTGGAAAGTACAACAAATGCTTTGGTTTATTTTTATGTAATTTGTTTCTTGGGCTCAAGCACATAAATCAGTTGCTTGTGTTACATCCAGATAGATTGTCATTCCTCTCCTCAGTGTGTTCAGAGTTGGAACAAATCCACCTTTCTCCTTTACCTTTACTCCAGTGCTTCACCTCTTCCTCTTTCTTTCCCCCTCTTCCTCCTTCTTCTCTTCCTCCTTTTCTGTTGCTGCTGTTTTCTTCTTTATTTAAAGTATTTCTCATAGGAAATTAAGTATTTGGGACTATCCATTTTATTTGCTCATGTTATAATTCAACCCATATAAAGAAGTTATCCCTTTTGACACTTGCAAAGAAAATAATAATTGATGTGTTTTCTTCTACTGTAGCTGGTTTTTTTTTTTTTTGTATGTTTGTTTTAATTTGAAAGTTGTCCCCTGTTCCCATTCTACAATCATTCCGATGACCTCTTCATCTGATGAGTTATTTTTCTTGTGTGCACATGGGGGAGCTTTTGAGACACTGGTTGGAAGGCAACATTCTGGTGACTTTCTCAGCAATTTGATCCTAAGTGATGGATTGAAATTCTCCATCACGTGGAGGAAAAATGGGAATGAATGTCTGCAGAGCTGACCAGTTTCCCTAAGAGTCACAGACTAACACACAGTCCAAGAATAAATCTCTTCTAATATGAGCCACAGATATGTGTTACACATCACACACTTACACAGGATCCGGAAAAGCCATAAGCATGGGGGCGGCCTCTTCAGGTGAAAGAAGCAGGGGCCAGGCCGACATTTTCATGTGCACTGCTACTTACAGAGGCTCCAAACTACACCCAACTCCGTCACCTAAGATCTCCTCAGAATAGAACCTGAATCACATACGGACTAAGCAGAAAGAAAAGTTGAACAGCTTGAGCGGAGCCTGATGTTTTGGGGTCTAAATCTGTTGATCATTTAAATGAACCTATACATAAACTACAGGGTTAAATGAAACAAAACTTCACAGTAGCTTGGCTGTTTTATCCTGGTCTACCTTTGACCTCAACCTTTGGATGGTTATACGTGTAAATGAAAGTAGGAAAATGGCGCTGGGGGCAACCACATTAGCAGGCGGCACTATGGATCCCTGAGGCTTCATTTAGATTTGCTCAAATGTAAGCTTACTGTCCTTTATGGTGACCTATAAACAAGTCAAACCTGCCTTCCTTTCCCTTTGCAGTCCATGCCCTTTGAGCTTACCTCCTTGTTCTTGCCTTTGGTAATCTTTTTTTCTCAATATTATGCTTCATTCCCATATTTTCAACCACTGACTAGATTCCAGTGTTGAGCTGCTTTGGTAGGCTCAATCTATATGTTTCCTATTGCTCATTGAACATTTCCTACCTGGATGTGGAAGCCAACTTTAGTAAGTTACTCGTCAAACTTTTCTTTTGTTCTACAGCTGCCTGTTCTGCTTCTCTATCCCACCCTAAAACTCACTGACTCCCTGTAACGCTTTCATTTTTGCTTTCTGAAGCATCATTTCTTGAGTGACGTAGGTTTAGAAGTTTGGGGTCATCACTGATACTTGTTTCATGCTCTGTTTTACATCGGGTTCTTCCAAGCACCCTGTGAAACTTGCCAACTCACAGAAAGGACTAGAAAGCTCAGCAAAGCTTTCACCTGTAGTTGTGGGTTTTATAACAAAAAAGATGCAGATTAAAATCAGAAAGGGCAGAAGCACATGGAACAAAGTTCAAGAGAAATGTGGCACAGGTTTCTAAAAGTTCTTTCCCAGGGATGTTGAGCAGATGGATTCAGTTCTTCAAGCCACAGCAACAAATTGTCATGTATGGGAGCTCCCCCAAGCCTTGCTTTGGGGGGCTTCCTCTACGGTCAGTCATGTGGACGTGCAGCAAATATTTGAGTTACTGCAGCTACTCAGATTTGATCCCAGCTCTCAGAAAACAGGGATTTAGCATGTACCAGGAGTCATGTAGGTACCATAAATTATCTGATCACACTGGTAACCCAAGGCCTCAGTCACAAATCACTTAGCAGATAGAATATCATAGAAGGCTCAGACAGAGCTCACTCTTGGATGCTATTCAAAGTCCAGGCTTAAAGAGAGAGTTCTAGAAAATGTATGCTTTGAGCTGGGAGCAGTGATGCATGCCTATAACCCCAGCACTTAAGAGGCAGAGGCAGGCAGATCTCTGTGAGTTCGAGGCTAGCCTTGCTTACAAGGTGAGTCCAGGACAGCTAAGACTACACAGAGAAACCCTGTCTTGAAAAAACAAACAAAAGACCTCCAAAGGAAACAAAAATGAGCAAAAAAAGAAAGGAAAAAAGAAAATAGATACTTGCTGAGTCTCCCCTACTTCCTCCACCTGTATAGGAACATTCAACTGCCAACCTTATGAATTAGGAAAAATAGGAGAGAATATGTACTGTGGTGGTAATCAAATATATTTGAGCTCTGATTCAATGATTTAAGTGAGACATAGCTATCATAATACTGGACACATAAATACAAAAATTAATGCTAGGCAGGAATTTCTTGTTATTATGTTCTTATCATTGCATCCTTTTCTTTTAAAATGTTTTTAATTTTTCATATATATATATATGTGTATGTATGTGTGTGTGTGCGTGCGCGCGCAGGTATATGCTTGTGAATAACAGTGCCTTCGGAGGTCACAGGAGATTATTGAATTCCCTAAAATTAGAGTTATAGGCAGTTGTCAGACATCTAATGTTGGCTCTAGGAACCAGTCCTGCATCTTCTCCAAGAGAGTTGAGCTCTTAACCACTGAGCCCCCTATCCAGCCCACCACTGTGCATTTATCCTATAGTGCTATTTCATCCAACAAGTCTAACCCTTCATTGTTTTTGTCTTCATTGTATATTGACTCCCATGACAGCTGGCCTAGGTTATGCTACTACACTCATAAACAAGCCTGACTCTGAATCGTCAGCAAGGCTGAGGGAGAAGGTCTTGATACCACTTTTCTACTGAGAGGTCGCTCTAGCTACTGCTGCTAGTTCTCCTCCATATCACCATTCTGGATTGAGGCTGAAGAAACAGTCCCAAGCTGGAATACTGTGACAAAGAGGAAAGTGTACATCACAGGATTCAACAGCAGCGTCTAAAGCTTTATGTGAAATGGCATATATCCGCTCTGTCCTCGCTTGGTTTCTAAAGTAATTCACAAAGCCTGGCCTGATGTCGATGCACTAAGGACGTATAATGTTCCCTTGGGATGATGGAGCTTGATATTTGATCAGTTATATAATATCCCAGGCTCTTGTTGGCTTGTCAACAGCCTCCTCCCGCTCTATCCTGCTGACCATATGCAAGCCTGTACCCAGTGAGTTCAGTGGCGGCAAACTGGTTCCCTTCTCTAATGCTGCCTCCAGGCTAGCCCCAGCACTCATGGCTTTCCCGTATTTTAGAGATCAGAATAGTCACCAGCCCTAGGCACACTGTATTTCAGCAAACCTTCTGTGCTTTTACTTGTGATGTTAACTCACAGAGACCGAGGGCCATTTTCTGTAGAGACTTACTTAAATAGAACCCAGATGTCTTACCCAGAGTTTCATGCCTGAAGCACAAAGTGGATGAATGAAAGCATGACTGCAGCCATACTGTTTCAAAAAAAAAAACATCCAAGTGCTGGCCAATGATGATGTGATGGGCCAGCAAGCCAGGGAGAAGGGAGGTTGAAATCCAATCTATGCTTTGTTCACAAGGCAAGTCCAGAGTGGGATGTGGTGGAAGGGCTATGTTTTGCTAATTCACCCCAAGTTCTGAATAGTTGCAACACTGACCTTTTCTCAAGGGTCTTTGGATGTTCAAAAGGACAGTTTCTACAAAAGACTGTATTTATGGAAATGATCACAGTATGTGGGGGGAAGATGCTGCTTTGGTTCTGCTTTCTTGAAATTGTCACATCATGCCCTAAGCCCATAAGTCATCCACCTACTCAGCATTCTTCAGATGTTTGTGACTCATGGCACCTTCACAAGAGTGGGTCCTCAGAACTGGTCTGGGCTTCATTAGAATGGATCTGTGGATCCACTTCTGTTTTCTAACCAAGCTTCATTTCTCTCTAGGACAGAACCTTTTTTCCTAGAGAAAGTAGTTCTTTAGGCCAAAAATATCAGACTGGAAATAAAGATGAAGGAAAAAAGTAACCAGATCAGCTGTGCTTCATAAGACATAAAGCACTGGTCCATGAAAATGTTCCTAAAAATAAAAACCTTGGCAATACAGCAAACAGACAAACTGACTTCTTGTGGCTGAATGATTTTTAAGGTATTTCCCTTGTTATAGTTTTAAAAACGGTTCCAGGAGAAGTCTGTCCTGAATTCTGTGCCAAAGGAGAATATTGCCTACTGGCAGGCACAGTAGTCAGAAATAGAAAGTCATATACAAGAGTTTTGGTTACCCCAGGCACGGCAGGAGAGAGAAGTGCTTTAATGTGGAAGGCACGGGCTTAGTCAACTTCACTTCAGTGACTTTGAGCAAGTATTGCGACTGCATGAAAGTTGTCCTTTCAGTTTTTGTAAACAATGTTTTATTTATGCTTCTGTTAGGTGTTCACAGATACCCAGGGAATTGGCCAAGCTAATTAAAATCAGCATCATTCATAATAAGGACCGACTTTGGTACTGAGATGCTGGAGACAGAGTTAGGATGACGAGAATGCCACAGAGCAGGCAAACATTGAGAGCCTTATACTGGCACTAAAGTTCTCTGGGACTGGTGACACAGGCCTGGAATCCTAGCTACTCTGAGGCTGAGGCAATGTGATTTCAATCTTAGGGTCTGGTTACAGAATAAGTTTAAAGCCTATCTGGGCAACTTATTTAGGCAGTCTCCAAAGGTTAAAAGAGGGTTGGGCATAGGGCTCAGCGGTTGAGCATTTGCCTAGTATGTTCAAGGCTTTAGGTTCAGTTATGAGTATTGCCTCTTCCGAAACCCACAAAGACAAGCAAACAAGAAACAAATTAGTCTTTGGGTAGAAAGGGAGACCTGATAAGTTTCATCCACCAGACACACTGGTGGGAAAGCACAATGGTGCTTACGTTGTGTCTATTTAAGGAGGTGATGAAGTATTGTAACATCTGGAGATCACTATAATCACCATGAGAATTGGTCCTGCTTCTTCACCTCTTTGGGTTCCTAAATTGTTCCTGAATGCCTTCATCTCCACCTGGCAATCTTGACCCAGGAGAGAAAAACCACATTTTCTAGGGCTTTGGGAGCAACTGATCCTCGTTTCAAAGTCTGAGGAGGTTCTGGGACCAGGACAGAGTGTGGCCTGCTGCTGTCTCCACTTCAAATACTATACTTAGAAAGGATGTATCCTGCTTCGAGCAGATGGTCCTCTTCTGGGATAGCGTTTTCTCTTTCATCTCATCAGGTCTTATTGGGGAATTCATCTTATGTAACCTTTCACCTCCCGAATCTATCTCTCCTTTTCTCGGAATAACGAAAGGCCACTCAGCTATCCGTTCAGGAGAGTTTTGTGTCCTCGCGGCATGTCATGAGGCTTTTGATTAAGCCGAAAAGTCATTTTTCACCTGGGCCTAAGCTGGTCCCCTGGTTCCTGTTGTTAGTGAACAACACTCGGTGAGATTTCACAGCTGACAGCTTGCTCTTAATTCCACATACGTTCTGTTTATTTAAGGCGTTTAAAGTAGAACAACTCATTGATGTAATTTATGGCAGTTTCGGGCGAAAGGGACAGCTCTTGATGCTTGTTTGTTCTCTCATTCTGTGCTGTTTGAGTGCCTATTGGTACCAGCCGTTGTTTGATGCTGGCTGTCAGTAGTGGCCTCAAAGTCATTATAGTGGTTTAAATGCTTTCAATCTAAGGAGGGACAGAGAAGTAATCAGATGGCTACAGTGGGTTGAGACAAGTCCTTCGGTGGAGAAGCACATGGAGGCAGAGTTATAACATTTGTTTGCTTTTCTAGTTCAAAGCTGAGTTCATAGTTAATTAACTCAATGGACACTCCTTTGCCACAACGAAAAGGAAGCCCTTTTACTGGGGAAGCCCTGTATTGGTTGAGCATGTGAAGGCGTGATATTCCTACAAAGGAAAGTGTGAAGTGTTGTGAGTATGAGGTTCACTGGGGATAGGATTTAGATTGGCTGTTGAGAGGACATTAGGCTGAGACTTGAGTTATGACTGGGAGATGGGTAATAAAGAGGAGGAAAGAGCTGGCTCTGGAAAGGACATTTTGTGCCAAGGGCTAAGGCCAAGGAGGACATAAAGACTCATAGAGCAGAGTGCTTGGCAGGGCTATGCCATTGGCTGAAGTAAAGGGTAGAAGGAAAGGGGAGTGGGAAGGGGCATATTCTAAGAGGCTTGCTCAGCCACAGGAAAAAGTTTTGACCTTATCCTGAGGAGGATGGGGGAGCTATGGAAGGAGTTTGATCATGGAAGAAACAGGATGAAACTTATACCTTTGGAAATTTATTAAGAAATAATGAATCAATATGCATCTATATGTGACATGAAAGCAGGATCAAAATTGTCTAGGGGAGGCAAGCACTCTTTTAGGTGAGGTTAGGGGAGTATGGGGGAGAAATATATTCAAAGTACATTATATAATACAAAGCAATCCTGGGCCATCGCCTTCCTTCCCTGCCCTTGCTTCTTGTTTCTCTAAACTGAGGATGATATTAATAATGATTTCTCACAGGTTGCTGTGGGTTGGTCACTGTGAATCATTCAGCAGTTTGTTGTACCATGAGACATTTTGTGTAGTCTTTTCCTCTGAAGGTTTACTACGGTTGGGGGAAGCCATGGGGCTGGAAGGAAACTGATCTCACTGAAAAGCCCTGTGCTTTGTAGTCAGTTTGGAAATCTTGTAAAAAGACATGCGTCTTGACTGCACGAACCTAAAAGCAGCTTGACCCTTTCAGTGGCTACCCTTTAACAACAGCCTTGCATGTTAAACATTCAGTAAGTATTGTGTTATTAATTGCTGTATGGATGTACAAATTAATGAACTTTTCTAGGCCCCATTTTAAATCTGTGAAACAGATAACGATGGCTTTTACATACCTAAGTTGATTATTAGACATATGTCTATATTTATATATGGAACATTTTAGTGGTTGGTGAAGATAAGCTATGTTTCAGGCTCAGAGCTGAAGTTCGGAAGAAAGTTATTTTACCTGTCCTCACGGAACAAACAAAACTTTACCCTGAAGAGTATCCAAACTGTTATATGTTATAACATGAAGCCTAGGGAACACAGGATGGAGGTAGCTGGAGGGTTTAGGAGTAAAAAGGTTAAGGTCTGATGAGATGTGGAATCAGGATGAATAGGACAAGGAAAGGACTCCATTCCTAGCTACACTCCTGAGAATGAATCAGATTTTCTTATCGACTTTCTGTATAATGTCAGGCATACTCAGCAATAAGATAAAGTGCACGGCGATATATCTAGAATTTGTTGGGTTCACTAAAAATGATACATCTAGAAAAGAAAGAAAGATAGAAAGAAAGAAAGAATTTATCTTAAGGATAATATAACTTACAGAATGAAGTCTGTACCCCAGGTTATTGAAGGCATTCAAACACTGAATTTGGTTTATCATGTTTAAAAAGCCTGGAAATGATGCCCCAATTATCTGCGGAGAAGAGACAGCAGAGACTCGGTATTTTTTGTTTTTGTTTGTTTGTTTGTTTGTTTTTCTTCATCTTGTTTAATTCTGGCTCTGTTGTAAGTCGGATGAGCTTCCCCAGTGGCTAAGGAAAGGACTGTCACAAGCTAGACATAGTGGAGTAGTCATGTGTGCTTTTGTTCTTTTAGGATGACTCTCACTTTGTATTCGTATTCAGACCTTTTGCTGAGCTTTAAAGGACTCCGGGCTTTTCTAGGACAGGCTTTTGAGCATCTCCACTCTTTTCCTTCCTTATCCGAAGCCCAGTGGCATCTGAAACTGCAGAGAAGCATCATTCCTCTTGCCTTCCTCTTCCTCCTGCCTTTTTCCCAATAACTCAAAATGTCAACACATGGAGTAGAGGAGGCGCCAAGCACTAACACTGCGTTTATGGGCACCCAGGAAACAGACTGCTCTGATATAACAGCACTACGGTATCTAAGTTGTTTGCGTTTGGGGGTTTAATTTTGTTTTTGAACCAAAGGGCAATGTTTAGCAGTGTTGTCTAGGTAATCAACAATATGGGATCTTTTTAAACCTATGGTAGACAGAATAGTGGCCCCGGCAGGTATACATAACTTAATCCCTAGACCACATGAGTCTGTTAGGTTACCTGGTAAGGCAAAAACAAGATTGCAGATGGAGTTGATGTTGACAATCTTGGATTATCCTTGTGGGTTCAGTGTCCTCCTAAGGGACCCTCAAATGGAAAAAGGAGATGCTGAAGTGTCAGCACACTATGGCATGGGACTTACTTCATCAAGTTGGCTATGAACCAAGGACCCAAGACTACCTCTCGGGGCTGGAACAGGGAAGAAATGACTTTAACCTAGAGCCTCAGGGAAGAATGCAGCCCCACCCACATCTAGCTCAAGCAGGTCAGATGTGATTTGATCCTCTGAGTACACAGCTGCAAGGTAAATCTGTAGGTCTTTAGATTCTTCTGTTTGTCATCATTCCTTAAGGTGGCAAAGGGAAAGAAAGATGAGAGCTTTAAGAAACAGATGGTTGTAAATTGTGAGCATCTACAGAACTACAGAACAGCTGGTTCATATTTGTAAAAGAAAATATTCTGTGGATCTTAGTCTCAATCAAACCGATCAAGCTATGTGAAGGTGATATCAATGAGGAAGACTGGCCTAGTGGACAAGAATAGGGGTTGGAAGGGAGTAAGGATGGTCAGGGGGAATATTGGCATGGGGGATGTAGAGGAGGGCAGCATGGTAGATTATTGGGATGTCTGGGGACCAGAAGTGACAAGGCCAGTGCGGAGGATGGTGGCAATCGAGCCCCAGGTGATTAAAACAAAGATAAGCATGCTTGCTTGGTATCCTCCAGTTTTGGTTTTTTTATTTTTTTTCAAATGAAGTCCGAGTTGTAGGATTTCAATAAAACTTACGCTAGTACTCAACTGTAGACAATTTAAATCCTACTAAGCCAACAGCCAATCAAACAAAACCTATGCTAAACTCAAGTACAATTGGATGGATGTTGAGCCCGTGAGCCCCTATTTTGAGATTTCTAATCCAAGACTATAGTCAGCCAGAGAGGTGTGTCATCCTTACACTTCTGAGTAACACCTCCAGGCCCTTTTTAGACAGTAAGAAACTAATTTAAGGAAGTTCATAATTGAGCTAGCCAATGGTAAACATCAGGTTTTAAATCATGGTGTATCTGATTGCAAAAACCAAGGATTTTTGTTTTTGTTGTTGTGGTTTTCCCTCTTGTCTCACTGCCTCTAAGGAAATGATGAATTAATGGTGGAGCTATAAAAGGAGAAATTAATATTTGTCAGACACACAATATATTCTACACATAGCTTAAATATCACATCAATGATATAAAGCAAGAGACATTCTTATTTTTAGGTAAGAAATTGGACAAGAAGGGGCCAGATAGCTCATACTTTGTCACGCAGGTGGGGAGCATACAGGAAGCTCTACCCCAGATTTTCTTCCTGGTTGAGTGTATTAGCAGAAGTAGCAAGAAGGGAAAAAAGTGAAATCTTTAGGACGATGGGTTTATGCAGGGCCTTCCACAGTAGGGGTATCTCAGTTAGTGTTTCTTTTGCTGTGGTAAACAACCATGACCAAACACAACCTGCAGAGTGGAGGGTTTATTTCCTCTTACACTTCCAGGTAAAAATCTGTTACAGAGGAAAGTCATGAATGGATGTCAAGCCAGGCAGGAACTGAAGCAGAAACTATAGAAGAATATTGCTTATTGGCTTGTTCAGTTAGCCAGAACTGGCACTACCCACAGGGAGCTGGGCTCATCCCATATCAATTATTCACCAGAAAATTCCCCACAGGCTTGCTGACAGGACATGTTATGGATACATTTTCTTTTAAAAATACTATTATTATTATTTATTACAATTTATTCACTTTGAATCCCAGCTGTAGATTCCCTCATCACAGAGATGTTTAGCTTTGTATAAAGTTGACAAAAACCAAGCAGCGTAAACAGGCTTAGCTAGCAGGGCTGCCTAGTGCATCCGAAGGCATGTTTATAGGGAGGGAATGGGTCAGACTAACTATTTTGGGAGAGGAAGAGACAGTCACCAGAGTAACCTGGACATGATACGGAAATAATCTGTGAACAATGATAAGGACCAACAGATTATAAGGATTGCACTGAGTTGAATGAGTGTACATCCCCTTGGTTTTTACCTCAGCCTCGTTTACAGGTGGTTTCCAGACAGGAGCTTAGAAGCCAAGGACTGGTGGAAGTTGAAAGTCCAAGAAATCTGGAAATCCAACTGCATTAGTCACCAGAAGTGCAAATCAAAATTACAGTATTACATTGATTCCATTCCACTTTTATCAGAATAGCTAAAAGTAAATGCTGACAATATCACATGTTAAGATTGTGGGGTAGTTAGAACACTTATAGGGTGTTTGGTGAGGATGTTAGTTGGTAGATTAACATTGGGAAAGTCTTTTTAGTGTCTATATGAAACTTAAACACATGGAAGAAGTTACACGTTAGTAATTCTGTTCCTAGGTGGCAATGCATATATTTGTACAGCAGAGGATGTGCAAAATGCTCCCAGGGATGATGTTTCTAATGGAAAAGAGAAAGCAAAGCATGACTTCATGGTGTAGTTATAAAATTTAAACACAAAATGAAGTGCAATGAAGAAGAATGGCCTGTCCAAGCACTAGAATCTCAAGAATTTAAAGTTGGCAGGGAAGCTGTAAGCAGGGTGACAATGAGTGTGATTTTATTCACAGAGAGCTGTGGAGAGGAACCTCTGGTGTTACAACTTAGGATGGTGGCTGCCTTCCAGGACAGGGGGTGATGAGGAAACGTTCTCATTTTTAACATTTGTGATCTATGTGTGTTAACTTTATGGAAGTAAACAGATACACGGACATGCCTGTATATGTCTGCACAGAGAAGTAAGAGAAAAAAGAACAAGGCCTGGGTGTAAATATAGGATCATGACAGTCCATCGATGAACTTGCTGGTGAGGACAGCTGGGAAAATTGGACATGACTCCATTTGTAGTGGATAGAGGAGGGCCAGGGGACATTAGGTACACAACAGTTGGAGCAGCAGAGGGTGAATATCAGAATTAAACATACAGTAGCTTCTTGTTATGACAAAGTCTGCTAATTGTCATCTCTATATCTCTCAAACTCAGACAACTTGATCTGGGATCATTGTCTTTGAAATATTGTCTTACAAATCAAACATTAAAAACTGTTCTTAAAGGAATATTTCTAAGACTGCTTTCC
>CM053750.1:13259250-13282284 GCA_028658305.1 Pachyuromys duprasi
GACAACGCATGCTGGAGAGGTTGTGGAGAAAGAGGAACCCTCCTCCATTGCTGGTGGGAATGCAAACTTGTACAACCACTCTGGAAATCAATTTGGCGCTTTCTTAGACAATTAGGAATAGTGATTCCTCAAGACCCAGCTATACCACTCTTAGGCATATATCCAAAAAATGCTCAAGTACACAACAAGGACATTTGCTTGAGTATATTCGTGGCTGCTTTATTTGTAATAGCCAGAACCTGGAAACAACCCAGATGTCCCTCAGTTGAGGAATGGATACAGAAATCATGGTACTTTTACAGAATGGAATACTACTCAGCAATTAAAAAGGAGGAAATCATGAAATTCGCAGGCAAATGGTGGGACCTGGAAAAGATCATCCTAAGTGAGGTATCCCAAAAGCAGAAAGAAACATATGGTATATACTCACTTATATATAGACCTATGGGATAGGAAGGTCACGCTGAAATAAATGACCATTTCTAACACAGAGATTCTGTTCATGTCTGGTCTGATCTTTCTTCTCTTCCTTGTTGACTTTTCACATTTACTTTCTTTTCCTGGCCATGTCCATAGTCGTCCGTGGTCTTTGTCCTATCCTGATCAGTTTTGGAATATGACTTTATATCTTCAGGCCTCATGATTATGATTTCTATTGCTTGCTTATCTCTAGGCTTCACTCAGCAGCTCTTGCCCATCTGTGTCCTGCTTGCCTCTTGCCTCTTGGGGTCTCTGTTCTGTCCACATAGTTTAGTCTCAGCTTTAGGAGCTGCTGGGAATCCTTGGAGTTTTATTACTATATTATCTTCCTGTCAGTTCTGAACTGATGGAGATGTCAGAAAAGAATTGTAGCCTGCCTTGCGGTGCAATGCCTATTGGCCTCTTTCCGCATTTTCTCTCTTCTTTGTATTTCACTTCCTTCTTCCATCACAAACAAAAGCAGATGGGCCAACCCAGGGGCTTTACAGGAAAGGAGCAACCAAGGAACACTTGTGTTTTCAGACTGGTGGTCAGAGTGGAGGGAGTGTGAAATGAAGGTAGCAAGAATACACAGAAGGAAAAGAAAAAAAAAAGGCATAGAAACAGAGGTATATGAGCCAGCACAGAAGGAAAACGATGGAGGGAGAGAAGAGGAAAAGCAATGGAGAGTGGCTGCCTGCTGAGACACGATAAGCTTGCTGTGTTTCTTTTCCAAAAAGTGAAGATTTCCTTCTTTGTTCCCATGGCAGGAAATAAGTGGCTGCTAGAATCAATGAGAGCAGTTCCTCATCAGTGCCAACAGGTGTTAGTTGTGATCCTGTTTCATGGTCTCTCCATCATTTCCTCTTTGTGTTTCCTGACATTGATACTGCTCATGAAACATTGTTATATAATCCTGAGTCTTCACCTACCAGATTGGCCCTGTTCAGTCTTTAAGGCAGTGTCCTATAGGCCACAGTGACAACCCTGTCTAACTGCAATGCCTTTCTGAGAAAGGTGAAGCCATGCCCTTGTCACCTGTGAAGTGCAGTGTTAGCCCTCAGTCTGTAGAGACGCTTACTATCCTTATTTAGATAAGGAAAGCTTTGCTATTATTGCTTTCATTTTATAGAAGAGATCATTTCGTGTGCATGCTGACTCTACCAGTTTTGAATTATTTGCAGCTCGAAAAAAAATCAGAAAATGACTGAAGATTTAAAAAAGAATACTTCAAGTGGACAAAACGAATCTCTTTCTCTATAATACTTCCTTCATACCCATTATCTATAACTCCCTTGCCCCAAATTCTCTCAGCAAGGACATACAAAATTTAAGAGAACTTTCTCTAAGAGGGCAGGGATAGTTCTTTCTCTTTGCAGGACAGGGCAGGGCAGGGCAGGGCAAGGCAGGTCTTCTAATTTTCCTAAGTAGAAGCACAGGGTCATGTCAGGGGCTGGAAGCTTGTCTCTAGTCATCCCTCCTAAAGAGTCAAGGGCACTTGACATATGTGCTTTCAATGGGCCAGGAGAAAATCAATTTGGGGTTAAGTTTTTATCCTTCAGATTTAAATAGCATGGAAGACTAATGCTGAGTATACTGAGCCAGGGCATCAGGCTTTCCCATTGAAAAGCCAGGTCACCCAGGGCCCAAGAAGGGGAGGAAGCAAAACATTGAACCTAAGACAGAACGGGATAATTGACAGGTCAGAAAGACTGGGACAACATGTTTAAACTCACATTCTGTTAAGATAACAAGAGAGATGGCCTGAGGTGGGTTATTTCGCTAGTAGGGGAAGAAAGAGAATACATTTTCAAACTTTTTATTCCATATAGGCATAAGTCGATACAGAAATTTTTATCAATCATCTTTTATCACCCAGCAAATGAAGAATTGGTTTTCTAAATGTTTTGTGTATCTTCTAATCTTGGGTGGCAAGTGCCTAAGGACAGGATGATCCTAGTGATTAAAATGAGTACTTGAGGTATAGATTTCATTTTCACCTCTCTTGGTCTTATATGACACTCATCAAGTTTCCCTTTTGCAAGACATCAGAAAACCCGGTAGTCAATAACATTTAAAAAAAAAGAGCAAGCTTTCATGTTATTTTATTTTATTTCTTATCAGGTCAGGTACATCCACTTGGCTAAATTTCACAGGGCTCTTTATTTCATTTGCATTGGGCTTAAAGTCTGCTTCCAGGGATGCGCAGTTGCATATATTTATGCAGATTATTCATTGAACAAGTAGGTTGGCTTCAGGGGATGAACAGAGGTAGAAACATATTCAACTCTCTGAACCGCTCACCATGTTGGGAGCTGCTGTTAACCCCGAGGAACTGGCACCCTTTTCCTCTGTTACACAAAGAAGCCCAAAGAACCAGCAAATAGCCAAAATCTCTCCTAAGATCTCTGGTGCACTGCTTTATGTATTTACCTGTTTATAAATGCTTCTGATTGTAGCCTGGGAAACACTCTACATTTTACCTGAGGATCTCTTGTATGGTGTGATAGCAGCGTTCATCACTAAAATATACTTTGTGCATGTCCTGCTATTTCCTCTTTCTGCATTTTAAAAAGGTATACTTTAAGGAAAACATATACTGTATTGTTTGGTGTCTCACAAATAAACATAAAGAGATATGCAAGCCTTGAAAATGGAAGAAGGCTTGTTAGGGCCAAGCAAGGGGAAAGGGAGTCGTGAGGCAGGGTGGCATTCTATGCCTTGGAGGGCTTTGTGGGCTCTGACTGCTTATGTCCTTGAGTTCTTGTTGCTGTTTTGGTGAAGACCAGGCAGAAATGGTAGGGTCTAGAGTTGTAGAAGCGGCCATATTCTTTGGTAGCCTGAACTACTTACTTAAGGCTATGCTTGATTCCAGTCATCTGAAGAATGGAAAGTTATCAGAAGTTCTGGAAATCAGAGCACACTTGTTGAAGAGTATCTACTGTACAACTTTGCCAGTTGGGAAAACTTGGTACTTTTGCATCAAAGAGCTCTTTCATGCTACTATGGTCCACTAAAGATGCAGAGGGAGATCAATTAGAACAGAAGTGGTAGGGACTTGAAAAACCAAGTTTCATAGCTGGGTGGTGGTGTACATACCTTTAATTCCAGAACTGGAGGTAAAGGCAGGTGGATCTCTGAGTTTGAGGACAGCCTGATCTACAGAGTGAGTTCAGGACAGCCAGAGCTGCTCAGAAAAACCCTGTCTTGAAAACCAAACCAAAACAACAACAACCAAAAAGAAAACGTTTTCCCATCTGTAGGGAAGAGCTAGTATTTAGCCTAAGGGTGTGTGTATGTATGTAAATATATATATTTATTATTATATATTAGTATAATATTATATTATAATATATATTATTATAATATAATATTATATATATATATATATATATATATATATATATATATAAAATAAAAGCAAGTGTGAGCCAAGTGGTGGTGGCCTTTAATTCCAGTACTTGGGAGGCAGAAGCAGATGGATCTCTGTGACTTTGAGGCCAGCCTGGTCTACATAGTGAGTTCCAGGTCAGCCAGAGGTACACAGAGAAACTGTCGCAAAATGCAAATATGAAGCTCCTAAGTCCTTTGAACTTTTTAAAAAGAAGCTAAAAATATCCCAATTAATAAATATTAATATACCCACCAGCAATAGAGAGAGGTTCACCTCTCTCTACAACCTCTCCAGCATGTGTTATCCCTTTGAGTTTTTGATCTTAGACATCCTGATTGGTGTAAGTGGGATCTCAGGGTTGTTTTGATTTGCGTTTCTTGGATGACTAAGGATGTTGAGCATTTCTTTAAGTGTTTCTAGGCCATTCTATATTCCTCTGTTTATTATTTAGAATTCCTCTGTTTATTGAAAATTCTCTGTTTAGCTCTGTACCCCATTTTTAAGTTGGATTACTTGGTTTGTTGGTGTTTAACTTCTTGATTTCTTTATATATTCTGGATATTAGCTCTCAGTCAGATGTAGGGTTGGTGAAGATCCTTTCTCAATCTGTAGGCTATTGTTTTGTTCTGTTGACAGTGTCCTTTGCTTTACAGAAGCTTTTTAGTTTTATGAGGTCCTATTTATTGGTTGTTAATTTTAGAGCTTGTGCTGTTCATGTTCTGTTCAGGAAGTTGTCTCTTGTGCCAATGAGTTCAAGGCTCTTCCTCACTTTTTCTTCTAACAAATTTAGTGTGCTGGTGAGGATGCAAACTTGTACAACCACTATGGAAACAAATCTGGCACTTTCTCAGAAAATTAGGAATAGTGCTACCTCAAGATCCAGCTATACCACTCCTGGGCATATATCTGAAAAATGCTCAACCATAAAACAAGGACATTTGTTCAACTATGTTCATAGCAGCTTTATTCATAATAGCCAGAATCTCGAAACAACCTAGATGGCCCTCAACAGAGGAATGGATATAGAAATTGTGATACATTTACACAATGGAATACTAGCCAGCAATTAAAACAAGGAAATCATGAAATTTTTTGGCAAATGGAAAGAACTAGAAAAGATCATCCTGAGTGAGGTAACCCAGAAGCAGACACACATGATATATATTCTCTTATAAGTGGATATTAGCCATAGAATATAGGATGAACATATTAAAATCTATAGTCCTAAGGAATCTAAATAACAAGGAGACCCTAGGGAAGATGCTTAATCCTCATTCAGAAGGGCAAACAGGACAGACATTGGAAGTGGGGGAAGACAGGGAACAGGACAGAGGAGGACTTAGACCTCCTGCTCAGATGTAGCCCATGGGCAACTCATTATCCATGTGGATTCTTTAGGAAGGAGAAGAGGAGTTCTCGCTGACATGGGCTCAGTGACTAACTCTTTGATCACCTCCCCCTGGCAAGGTGGCCTAATTAGGCCACAGAGAAAGAGAATCCAGATAGTCCTGATAAGATCTGATAGGCTAGGGTCAGGTAGGAGGGTAGGAAGACCTCCCCTCTCAGTGGACTAGGGGAGGGACATAGGGGGCAAAGAGGGAGGTAGGGTGGGACTTCGGGGAGATGAGGGAGGGGGCTACATCTGGCATACAAAATGAATAAATTGTAATAAATAATAATAATAAAGGGAAAAATAAAAGATTACTAAAAACAAAAAGAATTGATTTGAAATGTTTGCTCTTCCTTGGGGTTTACATTCATACTGCCTCTCTCCAGCCTGCCTTATAGTTCACATGTGCTATAAAAGAAGAGATGAAAAAAAAACTTTTTTTTTTCATGAGAAAAGCAGGACAGATGCAGTTAAAAGCAATACTGGAATACATAAGGGTATGAGCAGTGGTTAGAAGTATGGGTTATGGAAGTCCAACAGCCTAGAATTAAATCCTCACTCTAGTAGCTACCACTTTGAACAAGTTTTAGTCCCCTCTCCTCTCCAATTAATAATAATAATAATAATAATAAATACAACAGACAAGAGAAAAGTTTATTCTGATATACATATTTTAATATGTAACTGAAATGTTTAAAAATGATGACAGCAACAACATTGCAAAATATCTTCTTGTTGTATTCCAAAGTAAGAAAATGATGTTGACACATTAGGAAATTAGTGTCAATTATTGATCTTTCCTTTAGAATATGGACCTATATGTATATGTGTGTATGTGTGTGTAAGTATCTGTGCATGGGTGCATGTGTGTATCCTTGGATATGTACTCGTACATTATAATTCCTAAGGAACACTTCTCTAATTGTAATCTCTTCATCCTTGTGTCCTCCGAGCATAGACTACCTACATCACTTAGGTAATGTACAATATCCATTATTGTGGGTTATTTCAAAATCTTCTGAAGTGAGCCTGCAAGCCTATCAAGACTTTGTAGTGCGATCTTTGCTAGGTTTGTTAAGGGGTTTGGGGTTGGCATTGAAGAGTGGAGAGGGAAGGAACCTTATGTTTCTGCTCTTGGGGGAAAAGATCTGTGAATGCTGCTTTCAGATGTTAGAGTTGTGTGAAATAGGGCACTTTAATCTGAGAAGACACAAGCATCTTCATAGAAGAGCCACCTGTTTCAGGAACTGAGCACTAATGGTCCTCTGCCAAGTTGAAAGCATGTTTAGGCAAATTTTAATCAAGCTGGCATCTCATTGAAATGGCAAAAGTATGGTTCATAAAGTTTATCTTTTGGGGCTTGAGGAAAAAAAATGACATTTTACTGATTTCATGCAAGAAAACCTTTTAAAGCTTTATGAAAGTCTATTAGTGTCAGAATGAAACATGTCACAAAGTTCTATTCTAGTTTATAATAGCATTTGATGTTTTATATTTTACCCTGCATTTTGATACAAATAATTCAGTAGCTTATGATAGAGCTGCTAGTTTTTCCAATGCCTTGCTGAAGAAATTATATATAATCCCATGTAGTTGCTAGACCACTGGTGAGGAAGCTCACAGCTTTTCTTCTTCAGACTTCCCTTCCTCTTCTTTTCCATAGAGCAATTGACGTTGTCTTAACATAGAGCCAGGCTTGGCTAACACTTGGCTCTGACAGAGTAAGATTTCAGGAATTGGTAGCTTAGTGGGTCAGCAGCATGGGTAGCCATTCCTAACTGATAAGTACCTAATGCAAGGGTGTTCTAGGTAGCAGCAAATGTCAACACTGGCACTCAAGGAGAGTCTGGGATTCTGGAGGTTTCTTCTCCAAACTCAGGGAGAGCTTTCTGTGCTTCCCTAGTGGAATGACAAAAGTGGAGATCTGAGCAATTCTGCCTGATGCTTGGGCTGGTGCTTCGCAGCTCTAAGTTAATGCCAGTTTTCTATGTAACAGTGATCCATGGCTTCTTACTGGATTTGGAACAGCACTCGAGTCTTAACTTGAAGTTTGTGGTTCACCTTGAGCTGCCCGTCTTCCTTCTCTACTTCCTCTGGCCCTTTCTCTCCCTTAACGAGGATAAGATCTTTGTCACTTCAGCCACTGTGTTGGCTTTCTATGAGGTCATCTTAACAGAGGTCTCCTTTGGTGTTTCCACACCCACCATCATTGGATCCTAACATCCTCTTTATCTTCCTTGCAGAAATGATATGAGCTAACCTTGTATCTGTTTCTCACTAGAACATAAGCTTTGCGAGAGTAGACCTTTCTCTCTGCTGTTTGGGGTTAAGGATCTGGCTCAGACAGTAAACTCATGAACATGAGGACCTGAGTTTGATCTTCAGCACCCCATAAGAAAGCCAGACAGGACAGTATGGTGTGTGCCTGTCATCATAGCATTGGGGAGGGAGAAACAGGAGAATATCTGCAGCTTGCCAGTGGGCCAGCCTAGCTGAAAAATCGGAGTTGCAGGTTCTGCATGTTCACACACATGCATGTCTATACCCACCACATAAACACTTACAAACTTTTATACATATGTATGCATGTGAACACACCTTCCATTCTTGTACTTTACCATTGTTTTCAGGATTAATGACAGTACCTGACATGAAGTCAATGTTTAGAAATCCTTTTTGAAGTCTATGGATGTGGCTCAGCGGTGGAGCATTTGACAAGCATAGGTAGAGCCCTGGGTTCACAAAATCGATAAAAATATTTGCTCAATTGGTTACATTTTGTTTCCCTTGCAGTACGTTTCCTCTTGGTTGGTATCTGGTTTTGTTATTTGTCAGGAATGACAGGACCAAGATTGTAAGTCAGGAAGGACATGGGGAAAGAGAAGAATGTTTGGATAAGTCACGTGATTTGAGCAGTTAATTACAAGAGTGGCCTTAAAAAAGAATTAAATATAGACCATGGAAAGTTAGGCTCCCCTAACTATGGAGCGGTACGCTCTTGTGTAAGTCATACATACCTAAAGCTTTGCCCTTGTAAGGAATGAAAAGGCTGGAGGCTGTATTCCACAGAATATCACCCATGGTAGACTTCAAATTTGCTTTGAGACTGTCTACTTGGCTGGCAAATGCTTTTCCAACAGAAAAGTGGAGGGCTTTAATTTATGATAGAAAACAAGCAATTGCAAATTACCAGTCAGCCAGTTCTATTTTCCTTGGAAAAGTTTTTTTTCATACAATATATTTTGATCATGTTTTCCCCTTCTCCAACACCTCCAAGATCCTCCCCACCTCTCTATCCATTTACCTTTATATTCTTTTTTCTTTCTTAAAAAAAACAAGCAAGCAAACAAACAAAAAACCAATAAAGATATACCCATAAAAAAACCAAAACCAAAATATACAAGCAAAAGACCAATAAGACACATAAAAATTCCAAATAAAGCAAACTGATACACAAAGTCAATAAAAATATTATTGAATTATTTTTGTGCTGGCCAACTGCTCTTGGGCATGGGGCCTACCCTAAAGTGTGGTTAATGTACCCAGTGAGACTCCACTGGAGAAAACTAATTTTTCCGTTGCCAGTGGGTATCAATTACAGGTAACTTCTTGGTTAGGGATGGGAGTTTGTGTCAGCTTTCCCTTCTCAGTGCTGGGTCACAGATAGCTTGAATGTGCCCAAGCCTTGTGCATGGTGTTGCAGTCTCAGTGAGTTCATCAGTTCTTAGAAAGGAAACTTCTCTGGTTAGAGAGCTGGCCTAGAAGATAAGAGTACTTGCTACTCTACTTGCAGAAGACTAGAGTTTGGTACCCAGCATCCTTATTGGGTAGCCTACAACTGCCTGTAACCTAGATTCCAGATCTCATGACTTCTTTGGACTCCATAGGCTTCTAAACTCACAAATGCACATGCCCTCCCCATACACATAATTACGAGTAAAATAAAAGAAGAAGAAGAAGAAGAAGAAGAAGAAGAAGAAGAAGAAGAAGAAGAAGAAGAAGAGCCTTTCCCTTATCCTGAGATATGCTGTGATGGTTCATATATTTATTTGAGGATGCCTCATCAGAGAACAAGGCCAACAGAATTAATCTTTAAACTCAAAGCAAGAAACAGCAAGAGGAAATAGTTCTGTGTATACTAACATGCTGGACAGGAGATGCTCCACAGAGTAGGTGAGATCTGACGTGATACAACAAATGACCTGTTAAGGACTAAGGCTCACTAGTCACCATCCTGATCGTTACCACATGGAAACAACAATACAGATTTGTGTCAAATGCTACCTACTGAGAAAATTAAAATAAAAACTGAAATACTTATAAAATCCAGTTGGAAATTCTCAGATTCCCAAGAGAAAAGAAGTCATCTGACTGTCTACTTGTTTCATGAACTGAAGTAAAGGAAGCAAATAGGTGTCTGTGGCTGAATCACTGCAATCAGTGTCAGTGCACAGTTGTAGAATTACACACAGGAAACTTCTCATGGCAATGAAGTGTTAATTTCACATTTCTAGGCTGGAGCTCTAATGTGATATTCTTAATAAGGTGTGTGTATGCTAATGGGGTAGACCTTTCTTTCTTTCCTCGTTATTCCTAGTCATTCACAGGAGCAGGATTTTTTAAAGTAATTTATTAATTTTTATATTAATCACAGGTTATATACTTTGTATCCAGCTGTAGTCCCCCCCCATTCCCTCCCACTCTCCCCACCCCTCCCTCATCTTCTCCCTGCCCCCCTCCAAGTCCACTGATAGGGGAGGACCTCCTCCCCTTCCATCTGACCCTAGCTTATCATGTCTCTTTAGGGCTGTCTGCAATGTCCTCTTCTGGGATCTAGCTAGGCTGAGGAGCAGGATTTTAAATGTTTGTAAATTTTTAAGCATATCAGAGAAGGGTGTTAACAAGTAGACAGTCAGACGAGAGGGAGAGTGTTGTCAGATAAGGATACAGCAGTGTGTTAGGAGTGGGTCAAACCAGTAACTATCAGTCTATCCTGGGCTGTAGTCCAAGTTCACTCTAGTTTTGAAGAAGTTTCAGAATCTTGGAGCTTTATTCACTTTGTTAGTGTGGTCTAAGACATGCTACTGTATTAGTCAAGTAAACCATATAACTCATGCTATGTTTCAGTTGTGGTTATGTAATTGAGAGTTATGCTTGATGGCATCACTTGGGGATTTGATAAGGCCTCCACAATCTTGAATTTTGATGATTACCATCTTGGGGGGGGGGGAATATAACCTTTAAGGTCTCATCCTAGGTAGTTAAAAGAGCTTAAATGGCATATGGAATTTGAAGTCAAGCTTCTTTGGGCATGGCCTACATGACTAATTAGCAGATCTCAAAGTGCAGCTATGAACAGAATTGCTGACATTCACTTAGTACTTACTTGCTTGTTCGGGGCACGGATTGATTTATCAAAGTATAGAGGATGTGTTGGTTTAACAGCCCACATAATTTCATAGGCTGGCTCTGGACGGTATAAGATAAAAAAAATGAATTTAGTGCTAGGTGAGCAATCATGCAAGGGAGGAAACAGCCATGGATTTATTCTCCTTACCGTCTTGAGTGTGGCTGTGATGCTCAAAGTTGTTGCTTTGACTGCCCTGCAGTCATGAGCTGTACACTGGAATTGTAAACCTGTTAAACCCCTTCCTCCTCAAAGCTGCCACAGGTCAGGCTGTTTTATCACAGCGTCAAAAATAAACCACAAGGATAAGTTGAGTATCAGAAGATGCCTTATCTCCTTTATTTGGAATTAGCATTGATTTATTAAATTATGAAGTTATTTTTATTTTTGTTTTGAAGATTTTTTATATATGAATACTGTATTTATATCACTCCTCCCCGCCCCCCCCCCCACCTCTCTTCAGTTTCTCCACTGTTTCTCCCATACCCTCTCAAATTCATGGCATATTATTCTTTAATAGTGACACACACACATAGAGTCACTCACACGTGCACGTGCAGGTATATGTTTTTATGTGTAAATTTATAAACACAGCCTGCTGAGATCATTTTGTGTTGCTCATATGGGTTTGGTACTGACCTATCAGGAAGCTCATCCCTGGATAAGAGTAACTCTCCACTCTCAGCAACTCTTTGTTGCTTGTTTGTAACTCTTCTTCTAGGTGCTAAGCCTTGTGAACATTCCTCCACCTATATCGGCATACCCATTAACTTTATCATCTTTATGTCTTGTTTAGGTAGTTATATTGCTGAGGTTTCCTGGATATGTCCCTGCCATATATTGAAGACCCTCTCTTGCAACAGAAGCCCCTTTCTGGACTTACTTCCAGACTGTTACAATCATTCTGCTCTCTGTTCCACAATGTTTCCAGACCCTTATGTGTAGAGGTTGTGTTACAGATATGGCAATTAGTGCTGGGTACGCTTTAGTCAGTTCTTCTCTGAATTTTGAAGAGGTGGACTTTTCTGTAATGATCTCTGCTCTTGAACTCTAATAAGGAGTGAGAGCTCCACTTGCTTTTGTGTAGAAGGATAAGTATTTGGAATGCTGTTGGGAATTATACGAGTTAAGGGAAGTGGGAGTAGTAAAAGAGTCTGGACTCATCCACTACGGTCCATGGCCTCACCAGCCACTGAGAGAGGACTAGGTTTACAATACCAGGAATGAATTCCTTAAGTCTAAAGAGATGGCTGTTGATTACTCGATGCCGCCATTTTACCTTTAGGGCTATTAGGCTGAGCTGGTTATTGCTGTGTTAGTAGACGGCTGAATAGGACTGTGGATTGTTTTACTCCCTTGGCAGCATGCATAGTTTCTTCCACACTGTGCTAGCTCTCAGGAAAGAGGCTTCTAGGTGAGCCCCAGCTCAAGTCCTCCCAGTCCTCTTTCTCAGATGCATGGTGTCTTCGGCAATAGGGTCTTACCTTTAGTTTCTGGAGGAAACCAGGGGCAAGGGCAATAGTCTATACGCGTTTTATGTTTGCTCTTATTTCTGGGTCCCACCTAGCTCTGGATCTTTATATGTGAGTCTGTCACCTGGAATAACAGCGGATACAAGAAAAGAAAAAAAAATAAAACAAAACAAAAACTCCAAACAAAACAAAACAACAATAACAACCAAAACAACCATGGGTCAGGAAGAGAGAAGGGGAGGGGAACAGTAGGACATAGTTGCTATGAAGGGCAAAATAAGAAAGGAGGGGAGACTTGCCTGGGAAAGGGGGAGTAAGGGAAACACAGAGTGACAGAGGGACAGGGAAGAAGGTAGAAAAATGACACTAAGGATATTTTAAAACGCCACGAGAACCATATTATTTTATGTTTATCTAAAATTACACACGTATAAGTATCTGTGTCTACAGATATATTATTTACATACAGGTATATATGTGCATATTTATGTGTGTATTAAATGAAGTAACGCCACTGGGGGTCACAGTGGTCTCCCCAAATCCACAGTCTACCTAATAGAAATTCCAGTGCCAGGCATAGAACACCTCTTTCTAAGTTGTTGGTTGGAAGAATCCAAGAGATTCTCTCAAACTATGATTTTGTTCTCAATCTATTTAACCTCAATATTTGATTAACTTGGTTGGACATACATAAAACTTATTATTGATTTACTGACCAGTGTGTCGATTCCTTGGACTACTGGATGTTTATTGAAAATATGCTAAGTACTTAATTCATATGCCAACTACTGTGTTGCATGGATTTGCTGCACTCTTGTCATGACTTGTTTCTCTAACTCCAGAAATGGTTATGCTACTGCACTTTCAAGTGTTGTTGAGGCTCACCCACTTTGTAGGGTCTTGGAGAGCCTGAGAGACTATGTTTTGAAAATGTTTAGAATTGGGGATAGTGATGCTATTCACGGTATTATAAGCTAATTAGGACTTTATAGTCTATTTCCTAAAATAACTTTTACTTTACAGTCATGATACTCCCCCCGGAAGCTCTTTATTTATTTGGGAAGTTTTCTGTATCAGCAGCCCTGATGCTCTGGTTTCTAGAAGAGATGCTGGGGGTTCAACACAGTCCCTGTGAGATCACTAAAGGAGATGTGACACATGCTTAGGAGCCCTGAAACACAGGCTTTGCTGGATGAAACTCACTACACTCCTACAAGGATTCCCTTCTACCGCCATGATTTTTCTATAGGTAGTGTTATGTTAACTTGTTGTTGTTGTTTCCTGCACTATTATACAATAAAAGGCAAATTCTTCTAAAGGAAGATTGAGAGCTTTCCCCAGAACTGACCGATTATCAGTTGAATGTGGAAATTCTATATTTGTAGTTTGTTTTTTTTTCTTTTTTTTCAAATTAGTGCTTTCAGAATAAGGCTTAGTGCAGGTGGTTTTACCGCTAGAATCTGAATTTGGGACTTTTGGTCACTAAGTGTTTCATGGCTTTGTTCAAAGAAAAATAAAATAAAATGAGTGTGTCATTAGTTCTTGGTTTCAAGAAGCTGAATCTTCTCTATTTGGTTTTCATGTGAGCCATCTCAGTTGCTTCTTATGATGTTTTCTCCTTGCTCTCGGGACCCAAATAGAACTTACAGCTAGAGGAGCACCGTCCCCTAGCAACAAATCACATACCCATTTTCTGGCAGCAACCTTCCACTCACTGCCTGCCCTCAGATGAACTAAAGTTGTTTACCAAAGCCTGGGAGGGAGAGTGTGAAGAAAGAGTGTCTTGTTAGGTAAGAAAATATGTGACTAGAAACCTGAGAGGCTATGTGTAGGTCTGGGTCTGAGCAGGTGTGCAAGGTGGGTCTGAGCAAGTGTGGGTCAGCAAGATGAGAATGACTGCTTCCAAAAGGTTCCACAGCAGTGGGGAACGTGAGCTGACTTTGAAGAAAGGCTAGGGAATAATTTATTAGATTAATCTTACCCACAAGAGTTTATGGAATAGACACTTTTTCTTTTATTGCTTTAAGAGGGGAATGGAAATAGGATGTAGCATGCTCTTGCCTTACTCAGATATTTTAGGGGAAATCAGCTATAGCTTGCCTTTAAGACTTACTTCTGTCATTTGAAACTCATTGCTTGGATTCAGTAGTATTGTGCTTAGGTGGCATTGGCAATCAATCTGGAGTTGTCTTTCCTCCTGTAACTTACTTCTCTCCTGGAAGAGAACATGTGCTCTGTGTCAGCACAAACCAGAAGCAGAGCTGGTGTTTCACTCTTGGATCTCCGTGTAGTATGTGCCCAATTAAAGTCTTCTTTTAAAAATTCCATTTATTTGTTGAGGGTGTTCTGGTGGGAGATGAGGAAGGGGAAACTGCAGTTAGGATGGAAAGTAAATAAACTAATTAACAAAAACCTATTTATTTTGCGTATGTTCTGCGGGTCGCCGTGGGTACACACACGTGCATGCCATGGAACACAGCCATGTTTGGTCAGAAAGCAATGTTAGGGGTTGGCCATTGCTGTCCACCTTGGTTGAGACAGGGTCTTAAAAAATGCTGCTAAATATGCCACTCTAGCTGGCCTGAAAGCCTCCAGGGACTCTTGTTTCCACCCCATCTTGAAGCAGGAGCACTGGTATTAAAAAACATACTACCAATAGTTGTGTGTGTTGAGGGGATACAAACTTAGGTCCTCACCCATGTGACACCAGACCTACGCTGAGATCTCTGGATTCATTGCTTTGACTCACTGGGACTTCATCCCCTGACTACATCGCCCAAAAGGATGACGCAAACTGTTTACTGTTTGCTGTTCTACAGTAAGATTACTAAATATTTCATCCAGTACCGTCCTGTATCTGTTTTTTGCTAGTGTTTTACTTCAGTTTTTTTTTTTTTTTGGTGCTAAAAATCTGGAGGGTTTGATTTTTATTTTTTAAAATTTATTTATTTTTTTATTAATTAGAGTTTACTCACTTTGTATCCTCCTCCCTCATCTCCTCCCAATCATACCTTCCCTCCCTCTCCTCTTCCCGTGCCCCTCCCCAAGTCCACTGATAAGGGAGATCCTCCTCTCCTTCCATCTCAGCCTACTCTATCAGGTCTCATCAGGACTGGCTGCATTGTCTTCCTCTGTGGCCTGATGAGGCTGCTCCACCCTCAGGGGGAGGTGATCAAAGAGCAGGCCAATCAGTTCATGTCAGAGACAGTCCCTGTTCCCATTACTAGGGAACCCTCTTGGACACTGAACTGCCATAGGCTACTTCTGTGCAGGGATTCTAGGTTATCTCCATGCATGGTCCTTGGTTGGAGTATCAGTCTCAGAAAAGACCCCTGTGCCCAGATATTTGGTTCTGCTGCTCCCCTTGTGGAGCTCCTGTTCCCTCCAGGTCTTCCTATCTCTCCCTTCTTTCATAAGATTCCCTGCACTCTGCCCAAAATTTGGCTATGAGTCTCAGCATCTACTTTAATACCCTGCTGCGTAGAGTCTTTCAGAGGCCCTCTGTGGTAGGCTCCTGTCCTGTTTCTTGTTTTCTCCTTCTTCTGATGTCTGTCCCATTTGCCTTTCTGAAATTTTTATTACATTTACTTATTATGGGTATAATGTCTGTCTGTGGTATGTGTCTGTGTGTGCGCGCACACACACGTGCACATGCATACCACGGCATGTGTGTAGAGGTCAGAGGACAACATGCTCCAATTACAGTTACTTATTTCCATTAACTACGTGGGTTCCAGAGATGGAATTCAGATGGTCAGGTTTGGTGACAAGCACTTTAATTTGGTGTGCCATCTTCTTGGTCCAGAGTATTTATTTCTTACTTATTTAAGTCAAGCTCAAAGTGTTCATATAGTTCAGTATTTCATATCATTTCTCAAAATTGAAAAGGATATTAAACAACACAGAAAATGAACTCCTAGGTTTTGTCGAAGTGTGCTGGCCTTTTACATGAGCTGGAACAGTAGCAGCCCTTGGTGTAGCAGGGCTGTGTTACCATGCTGACACAGACTGGAAAAGGTGGAAAGTTTTTGTGTGAGTCGCCTTTGAAGAACACTTTGCCAAGAATAGCACTCAGTATCTTTCCAATGGATACTCTATCTGAATGAGATGTTTTCTTGGGTTATCATAACTCCATAATGGTCCGATACAGACAACTAATGCAAGATATCATTTATTAGTGACTGTGCTGATTAAAGGATCTGAAAGCCAAATGCCTTCATCAGCAAGTGCTAGAAACGTAGAAGCTATAGAACAATGGTTCTCAACCTGTGGGTCATGACCCTCACAGGGGGAAGGGGTCATATATCAGATATCCTACGTATCAGATATTTACGTTATGACTCATAACAGTAGCACAATTACAGTTACAAAGTACCAACAAAAATAAGGTTATGGTTGGGGATTACCACAGATTGAAGAAATGTATTAAAGGGTCACAGCATTAGGAAGGTTGAGAAGCACAGCTGTAGACAGATGAAGAGAGAGGAATCATATCAATCTATCTATCTATCTATCTATCTATCTATCTATCTATCTATCTATTTATTTTTGTGTGTGTCTTTTGCATTGCCTGGGAATGAGCAGTGTGGTGACCTGTCTGGCTTTTGCTCATCTTCTTCGAAGATGGCAGGCCACTTTTACTACTCCTTGGCCCTTATTCCTACCCATGCATCCTGGACCCTCATTCCAATGCAGGTGGGAAGCTGACAGAGTGGTTCCTTGGAGCAGCAAGGTAGTGATGAGTGTAGGCTCCATTGCTTGGCCACCTGACTTGGATCCCCACCTGAGCACATGCTACCCAGGCAGGTTACTGAGGAACTCTCAGTGCCCTGGGGTTTTTGATTTCTGAAACAGAGACTAAAACATATTATCTCACAGAGCTGTAACGATTATCTGAGATTATACATACTGCTTGGGATTCTGCAAGTATCAATAATCATAAACAGTGTGGTCTGAAATACTTCCCATAAGTAGTAAACAGGTGAATAAAAATATGTGTGATTGGCCACCGGGGAGCAGTGTGGAAGGACTTATCAGAAATGCTAGATGAAGAGCAAGATATTCTTATTCCTTTTATTGCTACTGCTGTTATTGACCATTGATGTTCTCACCAAAAGGTGGGGGGGATGTATTTCTACGTAAGCTACAGCTCCTCTCCACATACAGACTGAGCTAAGCCATCCAAAGCTCTCATCTTCTGGTTGCACGCATTAGTCAGAGGTTTCTGTTCTTATCTCAACAGCACTGAGAAGTCAAGAACCAGGAATCTAATACAAATTCTGAGTCAAGAGGTACATCAGACTGTATGCTCTAAGGTGTAATTGGCTTGGCATTAAAATAATATGGGAATCAGGTGCTAATCCCAGGATGATATAATTTTTTAATGAATTGAAATCACAGCTAATGGAAAGGTGAATGTAAAGATTAGCGAACATGAAAAGAGGGCTCAGCATGGATTATTCAGAATAGGTATTAAAAGAAGCAAAGGTGAATTTTTTTTTAAACAAAGATGAACTCAAGCAAACAAGCCATGCAGTTTAAAAATGAATGCACCACACAGCTTGGTTCTGCATTCATAACTGTAATGATGTTCAGACAAGTATTCTGCAGTGGAAACTTATGAGAAGAGCCTTCCGATACAAATTGTGATCCTGGGAGGCAGGAACACGAGGAAGTACAATTTTCAGGTCCCATCTCGAACAGAGCTTCGTTGCTCTATCTCTGATTCCAGTTCCCCTACTTTCCCTCTTTCTTTTCTCTCTTTATTAGTATTGATGAGACACATCTGTCTTCCAGGACCCCTTCCTCATCTCATCCGCCTGCATTCCACGGGGATGAAATCCTTTTCTGCGAAATCCTTTTCTTCCTCTCACTCTCTGCGAGCGAGTGCTTTTTCTTTGTCAAGGTCATGTTTTCCTAACCTGTAAGAGCATCTTTGATGAGTGTGTGAACGGGAACCAGTGGCTGTGTTGTTGATAGATGTGGGCTTTCATTTCCATAGCCAATTGCTGGCAGAGCGGCAGAGCTCAGAGAGAGACACAGCCAGTGCAGCCAAATACCGCATACCAACATGACAATTTCTCGGCTCATTGTCCCTCTCAGCCTTGAGTGTTATTCACTTTAATCCCACGAGTCCAGAGAATTCTAACTCAAACCAGTGTAATGCGAGTTATTGATATCAACACACTTCAGTCACTCATTTTAAAATTTGTTCATTTATTCATTACTTTTTTCAAGAGTAAGATATACACACTCACACATATATCGACACCTATCACTCACACATATATCGACATCTATCTGTATATCTTTTTGTTTTAGACAATCTTTCTACATACTCAAGGCTGGCCTTAGACTCCCTATGTAACTGTAGACCAGGCTTACCTCAAACTCATGGTAGTCTTTTTCCCTCAGCTTCTCATGTGTGGGAATTAAAAGTGTTTGCCCCCCATACATGGCAAGAGAAATGATTATTTTTTAAGCAGAGAGAGAGAAAAAGAAAAGGAACATTAGAGATTTCCCCAAAGGGAAAGTAGAAATTAGAAGCCATGGCAGATGGCTTTAAGAAACCAATTTTTATTTTTGATAGACATCGGACTAGCAGTGTTCATAAAAAATACTATTTTGGCATTTCTCAAAATTTTATAAATCATTTGAAGATAGGCAATGTATACAAAATGGCATGTAATTTTAGGATAATACCAGATAGGAAAATGGTAAGTGAAGAAAGATCTGGGCAATCTTAATTAGGTAAAATGTTATACTTTCATCTTGATAAGAAAATGCTGCAGGCTATTTCTCAGCCCATTTCCTAAGCATAGCAGTGGAGATGCAATTCCCCTGCTTGGTTAGTGAGAACACGGTTAGTAGAGATGAGAGTGCAGCGCTAGAGATTCTTGATGGGTAAGAGGGTAGCTAGAACCTTGACAAGGCGCTTTAGGTCTCTGATCAGCTGTTTACAGGCCTGTGGGGTGTCTCCCCACTCTCTGAGGGGAGGGTCTCACTCTCAGCCTTTCTCCTTGAGAACTCTTAGTTCATGTGTTGGGGGAAGGTGGGATGCTGGAACAAACATTTTCTATTTCAGAACCAGACTAGAATTCCAGATGAATGTAGGAAGAAGTATATTAGAAGTTGTTTCCCACTGTAGAACAGTTTTCTGCCTCTGGACATGTTCTGGAAGCCCAGGGTTAATCTGAACTCTGAGGAGTCAAGGCCCTAATGCTCTGACCCCTAGGTATGTATGCTGTCAGCTGAGAGACTTTGGATAAAGTTGACTCTCACCATCCAGCAAGTCCAGTTGTAGATCACTTTTCCTAGCTGGGAGAATGAAGATTTCCCAGACTCAAGATGGCTGAAAAGAAACGGCTCATCTTCATCTCCTCTCCAGAGAAGAACCATATTACTAATATGTATATCCTGTTTAGGGTGAATGACTATGGGAGAACACTGGAAATGGGGCCAGGAGAGGGTAGGAAAAAGAGACAGAGAGATTGACTATAGCCTGGGATGATTCAGACACCTGGGATTCTCTAACCTAGTGTTGTTAGAGAAACAAAATTCCCTAGCACCTGCCTCCCAGCTCTACAGCTGGGCAAGGAGAAATTCCCCATTGCACAATAAGGCTCAAAGAGCATTTTAGTACTCAGTCAGTACAGATGTTGGTGATTCTAGCTACTAGCAGGTTCACAATCCCCATGGACTTGTACTTGTACCATGGGGTACACTTAGATATGTACTCCAGAATCCACACATTAGCTGTACTTCAGGAAAGGAGATCATCTTATCTCCTAGCAAATGCCTGGAGATAAGCCAGGAATCACCTGAGATCTGAGCTATTATCTTCATCTTTGGAATTGTACAAACACTCCATTGCATAGTCTTTGGGTTTAGGGACCTGCTTTGCAGACTCAGCTTGGCGCAGCAGAATGCCCAGGATATGAGCCCAGTAGGTGTTCTGCCCTGTAGGGAAGAAAATTGCAACATGGAAGTGAGAGGAAGCCATTAGCCTCAGGGTCCGAAGGAATGGAGCACTTGCCATTTGAGACTAAGGATGTGGCCATATGTGTGTGGGCTCATGTCTCTTGCCAAGTCTGAAAACAGGTCCCACACAGTTCCTGCCACCTTTGTGCTACCTAAGCATCTCTTACAGACACAGTGCAGAGGGAACACTGATCTTACAGCTTACCTGCCCTTGGGGTACATGGTGTAGGAATTTTGAGCAACTCTGATGCTCTAGCTATTACCCTTCCCCCAGGTTTGCATGACTGTAGGAGGCCTAGTGGGAGGAGAGTGCAACTTTCCTTATGGCCGAGGGTTTTCAACACTGCTGAAACAGTGCAGAAAGACTTCAGGTTCCTGATGCCACTTCACCTGTGTGATTCTCACTGCCCTCTCTTCTTTTTGATGTCCAGAAAAAAAAAATTGCCTTTGCTGTTGGGGGATGGGCAACATGTTCATATTGCTGCTCTGTCTACAGACACTTGCCAAAGGAACCTTGAGCAGCTATAGCGCTGGATGCCATTCTACCACCAGCTGCAGCTGAGAAGAGAGGGTGTTCCCATCAGAACTGCCATTCCTCCACCTGTGTATGAGCAGAAGAGGGCCCAGGAGGACTTTGTCCAACGTCCTGATCCTGAGCATGAACTGTGAAAGGCAGAAAAGGGTATAGTGGGTTCTGCTTTCATTCATACCAGGCTCAAGCTACCTTGTCCCTCTACTTTGTCTGATTATGTATTGGTGGCAGAACTGGAATTGGAGACTTCCTACCACTACCTCTCCCAATCAGCACTGATTTGTCAGAAAACAAACATGCCAGGCTCCTCACTAATCTTTGCACTGCCAGAGGCTCTTTTAAGTCACAAAGCTATTATGGAAATTCCCAAGAAAACTCCCATTGTCTGATAGGTACTACCAGACTCATTTTACAAGTAACCACACAGTGATAACCCCAAACTGAATACCGTCTATACCACCCACTTTTGACCTACTCAACAGTAAACTTACATGGTTCCCATTGGCAGCTGGTCTCTCTGACCTTGCTGTGGTGTACTCAGAGTCATAGTACAGAATGACTACACTATGGTGCCTAGCTGTAAACAAAGCCAACCCTGTATATCAAACTTATACACCAATGTCATTTCAAGAGAAAGTTGCTTATCCCATAATTGTGGTAGAGATACTCAATCCGTAGGATGCAAATATCTCAATATAGGGGGAAAAAGAAATATGACAAACAAGGTAATCAGATGGTTTCAAAAGAATATATTCATTCTAGCCAAGGATTTTAAAGAACTGGATAAAATGTTTAACAAAGAAATTGAAAGAATTGCTGGAGCCCGCCAGCAGAGTTGAACGGTTCTTGAGTCGGGATTCGGGATTGAGGATTAAAATTAATAAACTAACACACAACTCATGGGACCTTTCTGAGAGGCTCTAGTGGAGCCTAGACACCTGGCTTCATTTTAGACTGCTTTTAAGCCAGAGTAAAACCAGCTCAGAACAATGAGTTAAATTCACAAGAAGGTGAAACAAGAGGTGTGGTTTTGACAAGCTATCCCACCTGCTGTCACAAACAAAGGGAGATGGACTTAGAAATTCTTCCCTGACTCCAGAGAAGGCCTGGTAAAACCAGTCTTTTCGATGAGATTTAAATATCAAAGCAGCTGCTAGAACAAGGCTCCCAACAAAGAATCACTATAAGAAAGTACAAAAATATTCAATAGTGTACAAGCAATGAAATGAAATCAACAAGTCAGTACAAGTTGTGAATTTGAAGTCTAGTACAGGGAAGGGGTGAAGTGGGAAGAGAGAAAGACAGGAAAAATTTTGAGAAAGGATCAAACAGAGACAGAGCAAAGAGATTAGTGAGTCAGACAAAAATATAATGGAAGGCTTCAACCTCACCTTGCCTGAGAGAAACAGGTCTTTAGAACTATCTCAGTCAGGTAAAAAGGAAGAAAAGAATGAAGAGAGCCTGTAAAATGTTTGGGATTACATAAAAAAAAGTCCATACTTTTTTGAGTATCTGAGGGCAAAGAATAAAATCACCAACATTACAGAAAACCTTTTCAATGAAATAATTCCAGAAAACTTTTTAAAACATGGAAGTGATGTGGATGTTCATGAAGAGAAGGCTAGGACATAAAATAGCCATGGCTAGGAAATATATTTTCATGGTATATTAGAAACTGCCAAAAGTTCAAGACACATTTTATAGAAATCTAAAATACCAAGAGGAAAAGCTACACTGAATGGATACAGAAATTGTGTTACTTTTACTTAATGGAATACTACTCAGCAATCAAAAAGGAGGAAATCATGAAATTCGCAGGCAAATGGTGGGACTTGGAAACGATCATACTGAGTGAGGTATCCCAAAAGCAGAAAGAAACATATGGTATATACTCACTTATATAAACCTATAGGATAGGAAGTTCAAGCTGAAATCTACGCACCTAGAGAGGATATACAGGAAGAAAGACCCAAGTTGGTATGATCAATGCTTGTTTGGATGAACAAATGGGATGGACATTGAGTGGAGGAGA
The DNA here is from genome assembly GCA_028658305.1 of Pachyuromys duprasi. Taxonomy (NCBI): domain Eukaryota; kingdom Metazoa; phylum Chordata; class Mammalia; order Rodentia; family Muridae; genus Pachyuromys; species Pachyuromys duprasi. The sequence goes on from CM053750.1 coordinate 13,281,917, forward strand.
AAACAAGCAACAGGACAGGAGCATGCCAAGGAGGACCTCTGGGGGGTCAATGTAGCGATGTATCAGAGCAGATATTAAGACTCGAGATCAAGCCTTTGGCAGAGGGCAAGAAGTAATGATAGATCCCGGGGAGGTTGGTGAGACTTGGAGAGAACAAGAGCTCCACAAAGACCAAACTGAGCAGGGCACAGGGGTCTTGTATGAGATGGTTTCTACAATCAAGGACCATGTGTGGATGTGGCCTGGAACCCCCGCTCAGATGGGGCCCATGATAGCTCGGTGTCGGACTGAAGACCCTAGTGAGGGAAACAGGGACTGTTTCAGTCATGAACTTGATGGCTGACTCTTTGACCCTCCCCCATACAAGC